>VZRZ01007418.1:598769-719169 GCA_013398175.1 Climacteris rufus | reverse complement strand
AAAAAAAAATACAAGAAAGAAACAACAACAGAAAAAAAAAAAAAAAAAAGACAACAGCTGTGGGGGGGGGAAGTGTGTCTTGAAACACAGGAATGAAAACCGCACATGCAGGGGGTGGGCCCATTCGTCTCAATACTCCTGCAGCATGGAAAAAGTACAGGAGAGACAAGACAGGGTTTTTAATGTAATATATCTGGGCCTAAAGCAAATCATAGAATCATCAAATACTTTCACTTGGAAGAGACCTTAAAGATCATCTAAATTCCAGCCACCCCTCCCTGCCATGGGCAAACATAAAAAAAACTGTGAGCTTCAAGTAATTTACTGATAGTAAAAATTCACCACTAAGGTTAAAGAGGAACAACGTATTTTTCACACACACACACACACACACACACACACACATATATATATATATCTTACCCAGAAAAAGGCAACCCAGGGCTCTGCATGTTTAGCTGTTACATTATTCTGAGTTTCTCATGGTACAGCGGGTTCGTGCCCACCTGAAGCATTCAGATTGTCCCACTGAAGTCAGCAGCCATCACTCAGCAGCACGTGTATGTACTTTAACCTGTAAGTAAATAGCACTGTCAGTCAGTCACTATGTTTTCTACATACAGGAAATTTTACAAGCCTGCATCTCTCAATGATGCCTGAGCTGGATGTTATTCACTGTCTTAGTTCCATTGCTTGAATAAAGCTTAGAACCTCTTGGTGAGGTTTCCAGCACTTTCAGAACAACGAAGAATTTGGAAATCATAGTTGTTCCCTTGCATACATCTCTGTTATAAATGCATTTGAGGAAATTATTTCCATAACATTAAACAGAAATATTTGACATTGATGCATTTTAATTAAAATCACCATTTGCCACCTTGCTCAAAACAGAACTAATAAAGAATTATTTCTGTAAAATTAGGTTATCTCTATTCATTTTGAAATCACATAACTACTCCTGTGTATTAAGCAGATACATTTCAGTGTTAGGTATAACAAAAAGTTGTGTTATTCTATAGTCTCACAGATAAAGCTAATTATATGGAAAATTCATTCAACTGAGTTTGCATTGCTTGATTTGAATCTGAATTAGCAAGAATTGGCTTTGTGTTTAGTTTTCTAACTCAAATGAACATGAAATGCACACATACATAATTCTTCTCTGAACATCTGAATCAAAGAAATCTCTAGAGCTTGGCACTGTTGCTATTCAATCCACACAGAATCTCAATGACCTCCTTGAATCTCAGCACAGGCATAAGGATCTAAGTATGAAGAAAAAACTGCAGAAAATGGGGCTTTACTTCCCTGCCCTGGCTTTTACTTCTCTACTTATATTTCTAGCTCAATTGCCACAGTTTTGTTTGGGTTCTAATTAAAAGTATACAAACTTCTGAAAGCGCTGAAATTACACAGGACAGGGGGAAATGGCTTCAGACTGAAAGAAAGCAGGTTTAGATTAGATGTTAGGAAAAAATTCTTTACTATGGGGGTGATGAGGCATTGGAGCAGGTTGCCCAGAGAAGTTGTGAATGCCCCATCCCTGGAAGTGTTTAAGGCCAGGTTGGATGGGGCTTTGAACAACTTGGTCTAGTGGAAGGTGTCTCTGCCCATGGCAGATGGTTGGAATGAGTTGATCTTTAAGGTCCCTTCCAACCCAGACCATTCTGTGATTCTATGTTATAAAAGGCAAAACTTAAGAAATGTTCAAGCAAGACTCAGGAAACATGACAATTGGAACATTCCTATCAGTGTTTTCATCCCTCCAAATTTTGGGTGCAACATACATTACACGTCAGCCTTGACCAAAAAAAACAATTGGAGAATTGAGCCTCTCAAAATTATCAAATTGAGACCCTTATCATGAAGAAATGACTAGAGGGATAAGCTCTCTACAGTGAAGGATATTATGCTATACATTAAGGTGGGATGACATCAATGTTTACAGGGAAGAAACAAGAGATGAATATTCTCTGTGCACCATAATGAATTCTAGAAAACTTGAATCAATGTAGTGAATATGCCCAAGACACATCATAGCAATAACTCCAAGTGACTACACTGAAAAAAATAATAAAGATTTGTTAGTGAAAATGAACTTTTGGGAGTCAGGTTCTTCATGACCCATTAAAGCACAACACAATGAATTCACTTGTGAAAAATGTCTTAATCTGTGATAAAAATTTCACAGGCATGCACAGGTATTCAGAAAATCACACAATAATTAATTATTGACTCAGGGTACAAATGTGCTGCCCAGAATCTTGAAAGAGAACAGATAGGCAGATTTCACTCCTGTCATCTCTTGCAACAGAAACAACAGGCAATGGGAATTTCTGAGGAAAACAGTATACAGATATTCCAGGCAGTACTAAAGAACAGCTTTGAAAATGAGAAACATGATAACATGAAAAATATCGTAAAAATGTTGAGATATAATCAGTGATACAGCAGTACAGAGTAAGACACAAAATCCAGTATATACATTATGTGTTGGAAAAAGTAAAGTGTAACAGAAGGCAAAATACTGTAAAGAATGATATAAGGTATAAATAAATACATGAATGAAATTACACTGACTGAAGACTGGTAGAGAATAGGGGGAAAAATTCAGCTTTAAAAAATACATCCCTGCAAAGCTCAACCTAGTACTGTAATGATTTTTTCAATGCTGACATTTCTACAGGGCGAGAACAAATAGCTGTTTTCCAATTAATTATCAACAGGAAATTCAGCTTCAATGAGATTCTAGAATGATCAGAAATAATAAAAGCATGAACTGCTGACAGTGCTTTCACTGAATTATTAAAAGAAATAATAAGGAGTAATAATAATACATAGTAAAAATGAGTAGTACTAGGCAAAAAAAATTACAAATTAATTCTGGCATCCTACACTTCAGAAATCAGGCCCAATTAACACAAAACTACAGAGGCATTCTCTCATTACAGCAGTTTTTAATATTCTAACTGAATAAATAGGATATGCAGTAAAGACAGAGACATATTAGTCCAGTGCTGAAAAAGCTTTTACATTTATAATGATTCAAGGAAGGAAAGGAACACATCAGAAAATACAGTTTTCAGAAGAAAGATAAACAATAACAACAAAAAAATTGCAACAAACTAATAACTTTTTAAATAGCCCTTATACCATGGCAGGATATTAAAGAATCATTTTTATATATTAAGACAGCATAACTGCTTGTTTATAAAAATTGGAGTGTGAGAAAGTATGTTTGTCTCATTTAATACTAGTATGTAAATAACAAGGAGAAATTCCCTGTCTTTGATACTCTTCCACATGATTGTTAAAAAAGTAATGCCTTCATTATGTCATTTTCAGAACAGGATGAATCAAGTAGATTGAGCAATTCTTGCTGGTGAACTGCCTGCTTTAGGGGTCTGAGAATACTCTGCAGGCTCCAAGAAAGAAAAAAAGCAAAGTATTACTTCAGATCAAGAGTGCAGCTGTTGACATAAGGAAGAGATAGTAAACAGGTTACTGATGAATCAACAACCTAAAATATCACGATATTAGTTTAAACACCAAGAAGGAAAAAATATTCATAATAGTTTGGAAAGAAAACTAAAGCAAAAGTTCAGACCAAAAAGACCAGTTCTTTTTCTTAATGTACAGGATGCGAGACATGGACACCCATGAAAATGGGAAGAAATTTAAGGGCTTTTATAAACAGGCTCAAGGGTGACAGGTTGAAGACAAGTTACAAAAATGGAATGGCAGAAACATATATGAAGAGCTATGCCTAGAAAATGTATACAATCCTATTGATTCTATAGGGAAGACTTACAATCAGGATAACAGAAGACCAACATCCTTGGAATCCTATGTGCCCATCGCAAAAGCTGTAAACTCAACATAAATTGCTCTTGAAAGTAAGAACTTACAAAAAGGAATACCTGCTCCCTAGGCAGGTTTATTTTCCTCATGGTTTGAAAGGCAAACCTAATAGACCAGAACGCATTGGACTACTTACTCAGATTTTGCTTTAGGTCAAGTGTATGGATAAAGCAATCACAGAATGCCCAAGGATTTGACACGTTTTGCTTCATTAAACAAACTCAGTTTATGAGTTCAGCTGAAGATAATTCCTAATATCCTTACATTTTAACTGTAAAGTTTAAGAGAGTTTAAAGCTCTTCGATCAATCTTCTGGCACCTAGAAACTAGCATCTAGCCTAAGCTGGATGCTCCTGCTCAGGCAGAGAGATCTCCCTCTTTAGTCAATAGCAAGAGGAGAGAAAAGACACTTCCAGAGCAAGTTCAGTTCCATCTTACTCTCACATTCCTGTGGCTGGTTAAATATACAGTAATATAAGGCTATATATATGTGTGTAAAATCTAACATCTATACAGAAGCATGGCTTGCTTATAAAAGTGTCTTTCTTCCAATAGAACAGCATTCTAAACTCCAGAAGAATTTCTTGGATGTAATCACCTCCTAAGCTGGGCTATTGCATATTGTTAAAATACATTGGCTCAACACTGAAATATCTACCACTGCATTGTGTTCCTACCTGTCAGACAAAATTTACAGCTCTTTGGTCATCTGAAATGATAATACATACAGTAACAAGTTTTCATCCGTGGCTCATGTCTTCTTTTATTTTTCTTATTTTTTACTTTAGAAACATTTAACTTTGGCATGAATCCAGTATCCTGTGACAATATTGTACTACAGTGAAAGCAGAACTGCAAATTCAGCTGAAAACAGAGAGTCGGTTCCCTTCCTGAACACAAGCTGACATTTTTCAGGTAAATCAAAAGCTAGCGCTAAAAAATTCCACAGTCACTACTTTTTCAAAAGTCAGCAACTTGTGTTGGCACCGAGGACAAAGTAATAATTCCAAATGTAAAACTGAAGGATGCTATCCAGCAAAACATACCATGTGAACTTCATGTTAGTGGCTGGAGAGATTCAAACTACCTACACTGAACATGCAGTGCTGTTGTAGTCACAGATAGCAATATGTCTGTGAATGCAATCTGATTATGTCAAAATATGCAGCTATTTCTGCTACTTATTCTCTTCCTACACTTCCTTCCATCTGTTGGTTTCATTCATCTGCTCTGTCTAGTTGTTTAGACTCTTATCTCTTGAAGACTGAAAACCCTTCCTTATACAGACCTAGTGCATACCTAGACAGACCCCTGGCCTGGCTGGTGTTCTGAGACATCCAGCTGAAAATATTAAAATACCAGCTAAAGGGCTAAAGTGGTTCCCTGTCTTGCAGCTGCTCTTTACTCTTCAGAGCCCACTGGTATGTGCCACCCCTCACACCTTCCCTCCAGGAAATGGGCTGTTTTCAAAAGAACCATCTTCCTCAGTTCTGAAGGCATTCCTACTAAAGCTTTTAAATTTTTAGGAATTAAAATAACTTGAATCACAAATAATTTGAATAATGTTCTTAAACTTTGGATCAAACCTGCCTTTGGATTAACAAACTCTGGAACCAAACATTGGATCAACAGATACAGCACGTAATTATAAAGTCAAGAGCGTTTGTCAGGAACATTCGGTATGATACTTAGAATCATAGAACAGAATCATAAAATCATCTAGGCTGGAAAAGACCTTCCTGATGTCCAACCTGAACCTCCCCGGCACAGTTTGAGGCCATTTCCTCTCGTCCTATCACTTGCTGCCTGGGAGAAAAGCTGAGGCCCACATGGCTACAACCATATTCCAGGCAGTTGTAAAGAGAAACAAGGTCTCCCCTGATCCTCCTTTTCTCCTGACAACCTCACCTCCCTCAGCTGCTCCTCAGCGGACTCGTGCTCCTTCCCCAGCTCCATTGCCTTTCTTTGGACACACTCCAGCACTTCAGTGTCCTTTTTAAAGTGAGGGCTCAGAACTGGACACAGCACTCGAGGTGTGGCCTCACCAGTGCCCGGCACAGAGGGACAATCCCTGCCCTGGTCCTGCTGGCCACTCTATTGCTGATCCAGGCCAGGATGCCATCGGCCACCTGGGCACACTCTGGCTCACGCTCAGCAGCTCTCAGCCAGCACCCCCAGCTCCTTTTCCCTGGGCTGCTTCCCAGCCACCCTGCCCCAAGTCTGTAGTGATGCATGGAGTACTTGTCACAAGGGCCATGGAAATTTAAGAAGGTCATAAAACCAAGTCAACATAGACACGAAAAAGAAAATGTATACATACATATATAATCTGAGGGTTTTAAAGCAGTCATGAAGATTTTAGATGGAGAAATTACTGCTTCTATCAATTCTACTAAACCAAACAGATAAATTTCACTCCATTAGATCCAAGAGACTCCACTTATGCAGCGTCCCTTCCTTTTCTGAGATATCTCAGCAGGATTTCTCTTATTATGCATTTCTAAAGTAGGCCAGAGACTATATATCACTTTTGTAAAACTGGGCTATTATTTTACTCTCTGATAACATACGTGCTTCTAAGTGGAAGTTACTTCCAACTATCTAGAGATGTGCATTAACAAAAAATGCATTTTATCAAGACTCCAGTGGGAAAAATTTACTATTTAAAATCTATTATTTCTGTTGATCAATAAAGTCTCGACTCTTGGAAATTAATAAAAGCAATAAACTGTATAAGCATATATATGTCCAGAAGTAACTCTATTTTATGGGAATAGCCCTTGTAAAAAAGGAATAAAAAAACCCAACCAGATTGAACATCAGCCACAACATAATTTAAAATGTCTGATAAGAAAGTGGTTAATTACTGCTCTAACTGAATTTGTTTTTTGCTTTAAATCACAAAGTCAATTTGATGCTATAATGCACAGTTCAGTAATACTAAATAGCTCTTCATAACAGAGTCTCTTTGACACTAGAACACAATGTGTTACCAATCAAATAAGACTATTTTACAGAGAAGAGGAGGAGGAATTTCTTCAGTACTATGTAGAGGGTATCCCTTGTGTTAGTTCTGTAATCTACATGAATTTCAGAAACATTTGACACCTCTGTCAGTATCTGATAAAGAATCAAAAGAAACTCAAGAATAAAATAACACAGGCAAGGAATGAAACATATACTGCTCTCATTCAGCCTGTTAACATTTTCAATTTTCCTTTAATTCCAGGGTGATTGAAAAAAGATTAAAAATCAAGGAGGGAAGAAAATGCAATTTCTGCCATCCCAAAAACTTGCAATTTCAGAAATGCTATTCATCACAAAAACAGTGGTTCCCTCCACCAACAAGGTTGTTTTTCATTAACTGTAACTTGAAAAGAAGTTACCTTTGGAAGCAATAAAGTGTTCAGAAGTGAAAGCATTTGCGTAGACTGTTTGGCTTATTTTGGAACAGTTAAAGACAACACCAAATCAAAACATACTGTCCTGTCAGGCTCTGAATGCAAAGGGCATTTTATTTCTTTCCCACTGTTTTGGTGTAAGATTAAAGAAGTAGACTGTAGTTAGCTCCTGGGAAAACCTCTCTGAACATTCCTCAGAGTGCAATGCCAACAGACACACAGCTGCACCAGACCAAACTCATCCCTGACACTGTGCCCTTAGCTCCTGTTCTGGCTGAGTGTGGTTTATGGATCCTATTATTAATTTTGTCCAAGTAAAAATTAATAAAAATGTCTCTATTTTGTTACAGCACTGCCATAAAGTTTGAATGCACAGGTATACCCTGAATTATGACACTGTAGAAAATCATTTCACAGTCTGTGAAAATCCCCTGACTTTCTTAGACATCTGAACACTCAGTTTCATTGTTTCTGCATGTTGCTGGAACTATACAGAAGTTCTCACTTTATAGATGCCCTAATTTTTTCATTGATATCAATCTGCAGGCTTTCTTAAAGATTTGTGAGGGAAGGAGGGGCTTTACCCCCTTTGATGTATGATTACTTGTTAAACACTTCAGCACATTTGCATTTTGTTTCCCCAGGTAATCTCACATTCTTGCTTGCTAAGCTCAAACCTGGGGAAAAGCAAACACATTCCAAGGAGAAGATTTAATGAAACAAGTATGAGACCTAAATGGAGGCACACTGGTTCTGACGCACTGGGAAGACCTATCAAATCCATCTTTAATATCAAATACTCTGCCTAGGGAGACATTACACAGTAAAAATGCTTCCATCTATTTGGGAAGAAAGATGTGAGATTATGCGAGATTAAAAGGAACCAAAAAGGGATTTGCTTTTAAAGACAAAGCAAAAGGAGTTCATAATGTTCAGAGTATCACATAATAGGCACTTTTACACAGAAAAAAAAAAACAAAATGCTGAGTTCAAAACTCAGAGCATTTGATCAGACAATCTAAAATAAAATATTCTTTTTTTTTTTTTAAGGAAAATTCAAAACAAGAGAAGCAATAAAATACTGTAAACTGTGGAAGAGATTCCACTAAAGGATACATCCTCTTCTCTCATATTTCCTTTACTAATCATTGCCCCAATTTATGGAATATGCACCTCACTACATGTAATTCTCAGCTTATCTTTATTGTAGCACTAAACAAAGCCAGCTAAATCCACATAGCTCCTCACAGTTATGTGTCTTAGTTGGAAAGACAACAAATACAAATGGATGTCAGCACTGTAATCCTAAGAGGAGACAGTGCATCACACAGAAAAGACTAATGCCCTGGACTTTCTATAGTCTAAACAGGAAAGAAGAAGATAAGACAAGTCTTCAAATTATGGAAAGGAGTTAACAAATCTCTATGTGTGGCTTAGATAGACCGAAAAGAACATGTTTCAAATGCAGGAAGGGGGAAGGGATGTTTAAAATCAGACTGCATACAAAACTAGTAATAGAAAGAACAGGGAAGTAGGAGAATACTGCCCAGCAGTTACGATTCTCCATAGTCACAAATTTCTGCAGAGTAAACCAGATTTCTGTCAAAAAAAAAAAAAAATCTGTCAGAATAGCTTGTCTTGCCCTACGGAAAAGAAATAAGCTCTGTGGTTTTCTGATGTCTTTTCTAGACACATTTCACCATAGACCACAAACACAGGGAGTCTTACCCTTCTGCAGAATTTTCATAAACCAGGGTCTGACAAATTCTGCTGCCAGAGAGACTGAGATGGAATTGGCATTTATGTTACATTAAACTATCCAAAATATTGAATAAGTCACTTAACTGAGTCCCCTCAGTAACACACATGATGACTGAAATCCTCCCTTTACCCTCTGAGGCATAGATTGAACTACAGCATTCTTGAATGTAGGAAATCCATGGGCTGTCAAGACAATGCTCCCACACAGAAAATACTTACTATTCCCTTTGGATTTGGGCAACTGTAAAACAAGAAAGCTAGCCAGGCCAGACCAAAATCTAGTCTCTCCTTAGATTCTTATTAAATTATAAACACTTCTAGTTACTTATTAATATACTCATTTTGACAAGAGGTTTCTTTAGAGAGTTCAGGAGTTCATGTTTTAAGCACCAAAGACAGCACCAAATGTACTAATTCTCTGCAAGGTCCCATCTCCTGTCTTCACCAACATCACCCTTGATTAGGGCAAAAAAAAAAAGTCTCTAAACTATGAGAAATGCTTTCCTCACATATGGTAAACCTCCCACTGAGAGTCCGTCATTAGAATATTAGCTTTCCCATATGGGTGACATCTGACTTATCAATCCAGTTTGAAAATAATTTTTTTCAGATTCTTACTCTGTTCTTCCTCTCATCCTCTGCAAACCTTTAGTACCACAATGTACAGTAATAGGATTCAAGTTTGTCATCCTAGTCTTGGTAATCACTTTGCAATTTATTTAATCCATCTAGAAATGCCTGAACATTTATGCATAATAAAAATCACAGATGGAGAGCAATATTGTTGCTTCATTGAGAATATAAAAAGTTAAGCTAGTTTAATTAGATCCAGATATGATTATGGCATGAGTATTGAAAATTTTGATGCAGTCAGATTCAGGATCATTTAATTCAGGTCAAGTGGAATGTACCTACAACACAGGGGAAATGTGAGTCACTGTACTGCAGTACAAGGCAACACAAGCTATTAATACAGCACCTAAAGAGCTGAGAATATTTAACAGAGTTAAGGTTGGCTCAAGGGATGTTCATGATTGGCATCACTACTACTGAATGGAGGACCTGAAGTGCCCTTTACCTCCTTCAGTATTCTGAATGCAATTTAGGTTTTCACAGCCTCCTCACCATAATCCTATGCATGTATACTTCTGTTCAGGACTATGTCAGAGTAGGTATAATATAATTTCTCCTGCAGTGCAAGGGATCTCTTGGAATCCCACGATATTGCATCCCAATTCTTTTTAAGTTACGCTGAAAGTAAAATGTCCACTAATTTCAATGAGAATCCCATTACAGAGATTACACTGAGAGCTGAACAAATTCCTACAAAGACTTTTACAGAAGCTAAATAGTCTGACTCATGGAATGGTCTTACTGTAGCAAATAAAATAAATGTATGAAAATGTGTATGTACATAATGACTTGCAGGATTGCATATACTTCTACTAGTATGCACAGAATGCAGCAGCTTTTATGGTAAGATTGAATGTTTAGGTATGTATTAGTATTTTTTATCTTAAATCTTTCTCATTCTCCAGGGGTCTGCAGGTCCCTGCCAGGAGCCTGTCCAGCATGGGCCTCCCACAAGTTCACAGCTTCCTCTCAGGCATCCACCTGCTCTAGCACAGATCTCCTCCACAGGATGTGGGTGCATCTCTGTATCCCCATGGACCTCCATGGGCTGTGAGCCACAGCTGCTTCACCAGGGGCTGCAGGGGAATCTCAGCTCTGGTGACTGGAGCTCCTCCTGTCCCCTCCTTCTCCTCTGACCTTGGTGTCTGCAGGGCTGTTCTTCCCACATATTCTCACTCTGCTCTTCTCTGACTGCAATTACATCTCTACAATAACTTTTTCTTTCTTTTTCTTAAATACGTTATCACAGAGGCATTGCCACCATTCCTAATTGGCCCAGCCCTGGCCAAGAGCACATCCATTGTTGGAGCTGCCAGGGACTGGCTCTGATGCACACAGAGGAAGCTTCCACCAGCTCCTCACAGAAGCCACCCCACACAAACCCAAAACAAATGGCTATGAGTTCAAATTACACTGAAGCTAAAATGACAGAGAATTGAAAAGTAGAAATTTGGTTTGAAATCTACTTTTGAAGAAGAGTGCCTTCAAACATTAAGACAAAAATTGGGTTTGACTTCATAATACTGACTATTGTTTCCCCAATGAACTCTTATAGCACTCAGGTAAGAATGGCACATGAAACAGCAAGCTAAAAAAAATCACAAAGAAAGTATGTGCAAAACAGAGTTAAATAAAGCCCTTTGCCAAACAGTATTATCATTACTTCTGCCTACTTCATCTAAGTCAATGTCACCATTCTCCTTTGGACTGAGACAGAATATGTCAACATTTTAATTCAAACCATTTACATCAAGAAATCTACATCTTATGGGAACTCAGGAGTCTACAGAGATGATATAAAGAACATTCATCCAGGATCTCTCTACCAATATAAGAAGGTTTTGATTTAAAGGAAAATCAGGATCCAATCAGACTTCACATCAAGGAGTTAAACAAATGCAACATGAATATAAATGCACTCCAGCAGCAGTAAAAGCAAGACTGAATGAAACAAATTTCAACCCACCCTACTCAGCCCAACCTGTAGATTGAAGGGTGCTGCTTTCTAAAACTTTATAGTTGCAAGTTGGAAGTACTTATTGACAGATGTATTGGCTGCCTAGAGGGACCTGAGTTACTTCTGTAAGGAGATTCAGTCCTTTTCTACAGAAAACAATGAGTCAGTAAAGACAGTAAAATAACACAAACCAAGGAAAGTGGAATACTGAAAGAATTCTTCATTAAAGCCAGGAGCAGATCGTACTGTGATCATCAGATATCTAAATGCCATAATAATCTACAACAAATTTGTAGAAGTTAGAATAGAAGATGGGTATAAAATTATTAAAAGTAAAGACAAGCAGGGTAAATTATCCATCTTAAAATAATACATGTTTTGCACAGATTTAATTGCAGAAACTTTCGTATACATTTTCTAGAACAAATAATCTCTAACTTTGGACTGTGCCAGTAAGCAGAGCAGTTTGAGGAAAACAAACAGAAGCTTGTTTCTCAAAGATAACCTTTGTCTTACATTGGTTGCATTTATGTAATTGTCAAAACATTCTTCAAATCTGTTCTGTTTTCATTAGTCATGTAGAAGAAAAAGGGAAGAAAACACAGAACAAGTCTTACAGCTTTCTCTTCCAACTCTTCATCCTCTTACTGTACACAAAAACAAATCCTGTTCTTCAAATAAATTTGCAAGGATATTATACTGCCTCTTGTAGTATTTTTCATGAAACTACACTTTTTTTTAGACATTTCAGACTGTACTGCATTTATAATTATTTATCCTGCCTGCATTCAGTATGTAAACTAATAAAATATCTGGTTTGGCCTATCAGATATCATAGGGTGGTTGCTCTGCTCAAGAAATTAAATGCAGTTGAGCTGAATGCCTGATGGTTGATTAGGCTCACATTTTGCAATTTATTGAAACAAATAGAATCAGAAGGAAAGTATAAACAAATTAATTTTATTTCTAAGACACTCAAGTCTATACAGATAAAGCAATAAAGCTATGGTAATATAAATAGCATAATTAAACTGTAGGTGGAAAGTCTGATATTATTTTTAATTATTTGAAGGTGCACCAAGCCTGGAATGGAGGCTGTGATTTTGACAAACTTTGATACAAGTTCTTTTCATTAATTATTCAATAGCAAGCTTCATTAGGTTTTCTGGAAGCAAAAAAACAACAACAACAAAAAAAGGGATTTACACTAAATCACATTTTGCTTCTTGGAGTGAGATATCTACACTGTATCACCCTCTTTCTGCCTGTTCTATGTTTAAAGCCATTAAACTTTTTCACTAACTTTCAATGACCTTGGGATAGAGCCTTGATTGCCAAAGCAACAAACCTTGGAACTCTTCACTCTCAATAGTGAAATTTGCAAGGATGGGACTGGTTTCTCAGCATGAAGTGTTTGAAGTCTTTATCAGAGGAGACCCACAAGACTTACTCCATTCAGAACAAGACAGCAAACATATTTCAATTAAAATGAAACAAATCAAAATCAGAAAAGAAAAAAAGAGATAAAATGGAACACAAAGGAAATTCAAATGACGGGCACACAGAAAAAAATGGAGACAAAGAAACGAACAAATGAAAGGGAAAGAACAAAACCTCTAAGAGGCCTGTGGAAAGCAGAGAGAACTATCTATACTACAGGATCAGCAGGTACTTAGGCATCATTGCTTTGAGTGCTCTGAAACAATGGTGACCAGTTAATTTACTTTCCATGGAACCACTGAACGGCTGAGGCAAGTCACATTGTCACCCGTTTGCTCTATGGCCACCTAGAAAAGGCTGCCCAGCTGTCCAGACAGCTTTGTAGCATCTCCAAAGATAGACTCCACAACCTCTCCAGGAAACCTCTGCCTGTTCTCAGTTACTCACTGTCTTTTCAAGTTAAAATTTCACATTAATCCAGAGGAATCTTTCTTAATGACAGCACTGTTAACATTGCTTTCTGTGAATGAACAAGAAGTGTTTCATTTCAAAAAAACCCAAATTTCTTAAAAAGATGCGTTCTGAAACCTTGCCTCTTTGTAATTAAATTTTTCTGTGTTTGTAGAAAAATTGATGTCATAATTTTGTCCTAAATTATTAAAGTCAGAAATTACATTAAAAAAAGTTTTGACTGTCATTGAGTCATAGAACATCCCTGGATGTTGGGGTAATATGAATACAAATCTTCAATGAATAATACATTAACAAAGAAAATGGTTAAAATGTTAATATTTAACATTTTTCATTAAAAGGCCTCAGGCAGAGAAGTTCACAGGAAACATTCTGATCACCTCTGGAACAAGTCAAGGAATCATTCTCTTTACAATTCAGGTCCACATTACTTATTTTCAGCCTGAGAGGCACCTCTTCTCCAGGCAGTGTGCTGATGTTCTATAGCAAGAACTTTTCAGGGAGTGAGAGTTGCCATTCATTCAGTTGGGGTTGTCTTCCTCATTTTATCATGGTCAGAGAGTCAGTTCCCCCATTTCCTTCCTAATCTCTCATTTCCTTTACCACATTGGAATTAGCTAATCCAATTGGTTTAGTCTCTTAGTGGACAGTCTCCATGAAGAAATCTATGGATGTTTGGCTTTATCCCACAGCCTCTGTCAATTTTGTGACCTATTGGAAGACTATAGGGTGTCTCTTATCCCTTATAGAGAATATCTATTATAGAGAATATTTCAGTTTTTATCTATACTGCCCTTTAGGCTAGCACACTGAAAATATGGGCTAAGGATTATATTTTCACAATTTTTCTACTTATGATAAAGCATTTGCATGTCTACTTATTCAATATTCACATTCAATTTCAAATGCATAAGTCTGTAGCAGAAAAAGTGTTGTTCCACCTTTGACAAGGAACAGTTTCTCCTCTGACAATAAACAGAAAAAAAATCTTTTTTTCCCCTGTTCATCTGATCTGCATCTCAGATTCAGAGCAACTGTCAAAAAATTACTTAACTGCTTGCAAAATCCCACTTCAGTTGCAGTAGCCGTCGTACTTTACTGCACTGCTTATCTGCCTACCTGCTGCTAAAAGAAAGGTTTAACCTAATCTTCTTATCTTTGAATCATGACAGAATATCAAATTTCAAACCAGTCAGTTGAAAACCTGAAATAAATTTGTAATTGGAAATGTTTCTCTGTATACATCATTTTCTCCTCAGAGATCAAGAAAAGACAAACAGAAAGCCAGCCTGGTTTGTAAGAAATTATGTCCAAACTAACAGAACTCAAATGATCTCTCTATGGAGCACATGGGTAACTGTGTTGGTTTTCTTATATACATCTCTAAAGTGAAGTAGACAGAATATTTTGTAACAAGGAACTTAGTACTTCCTAAAACATTGCTGCATGTTTTTGCAAAACCAAAAGAGGCATGAAGATGTCAACACAAAAACTATTTTTAAAACAAGATCCTATTCAACCATCATGTTCTTTTCAAAGAATAGGTGTGACAATAACAGAAGCTGAAAATATTATTAGAAATCAGCAGGGAAGCATGATTAGGCAGTTACAGGAGATTTTCCCATAAAATTAGAATTTAAATAAAGGCTTCCTTTAAAGAAAATGTTAAAAAAAAAAAATACCCAAAAGCCAAACAATAAAAAACCAAACCAAAGCAAAAAGCCCCAAAAAAACCCACAAACCAGACCAACATCATAAAACTACCACATCCTATTTATATGAGCAGGCTTATTAAAATTATGTTTAACATTTCCCAAATATCTATCATCTTAGATAAACTTTCTCTGCTAAAACCCATAGAAGGTCCTGTAAAACAGGGAGAACTAAGTCAACTGATCATCACTGCTCTGTTCTGAAGGGTCTGATATGGCCTGACCCAGCCCCAATGCAAGTCTTTAGACAAGCAGCCATCCCTTCCACCCCACCTGGAGTATTCTTTGATAGCAATACCATTTTTATACCTCTCACTAGAGGTAATGTCATGCATTTTAAGCATAAAACATCATGGAGAGACACCCATACTTTAGGACAAAAATCAGTTCTGCAGATATCTCAGGGCAGAGCTGATATTACAAAGATGTTTTGGGTACTGATCAGCAAGAGCAGCAGATCTCAAAGGAATTCTAAAAATGAAAAATGGAAAGCAAGAAAACCTAAATCTACAACATCAGCAGTGATGTCACTGGGAAGTGACAACTTTTACATTTTTCATCCAAAATGCATAACTCAGGAAAAATATTCAACTGCTAACTTACAGCAAACTTATTTAAATAAAATTCCAATTCTAGAAACCTCAATTTCTAACCTAGGGATGGCTTCATAGTCTCCTTCTTCACTGGGTTTAAGATTCCCTTAGTTGTAAAGATTTCTTTAAGCTGCTTCTCTTCAAGAACAATAGACTGCAGTGAAATAATTTCTCTGCAGTATCTTTTCAGTGAAAAGGTCCACAAATCGATTTTCCACCCACTGCCCTCCCTTTCAAGATACAAATTCAAATATAAAAAAGGCAGACTATCACTGACAGTATATACATCTTTTTCCTCAAGTGGCATATTAAAAGGCAGCATAAACAAAGTATTAGATATGCATTAATAGTAAACCTACATGAAGAACTCACAGAAGCATTGTGGCTTCCATAAAATATAAAATAAAAACTCTTCAAAGCTTGAAAAAGAGGCCCTTTTACTAACTAGAAAGATTGAAAATATGATGGAAGGAGTCAAATCTTCTTTTCTATGGGAATCACAAACAACAAAACATTTCATTACTATATTGTTTACATGGTAAGATTTTTACAAATCATCTTGCTCTATGCATGCTCCCTACTCAAAATACTTCATCCCTCTATTACAGGGAAGAGTGCAATCTTCGAGAAAACCAGGATTCAAAGTATTAAAACACTTCATAAATTTCAAGAAATTCCTTGAATGACACCTTGAAATGAAGCCCACAGGTAGAATATATTCCCTCAAGAAAAAGTACCTGTAACTGTCAGTTGCATTCTGCTGAACTTCCTGACTGCAGCCTGGAGAGTTGATAAAATCTGGTAACAAAATGCCTATTTTTAGCTAAACAGCTATGATAACAAAATGCTTGGAGATATTTTCAATATACATGACATTTTTCTTCACAAATAGAAATATTTGTACATAAAAGAAAAAAAAAAAACAAACCCCAAAACCATTTAGTTCTGAATGACTGGCATCAGACACTTTATTTTAAAGTAAACGTAAAATGCAAATTAAATTTCTATGTTATTGTGGATAAGACTTTCATAGCATAAAAGACATCCCAATTTTATATAGCTCTGAGCATCATCCTAGAGAAGGGGAGTTAAAAATTGGCACTCTGTGTTACCGCCCTCTAAGCTGCCCTCACTGTGATTTTGGCCAGGTCATTCTCCCTTTTTCTCCCTCAAATAGTGAGTGAACCTTACTAGTTGCAAAAAATGAGGTCATTATAAAGAAATATTTGACATTACAGAGAAGTGGTGTGACTTAGTGTAGCATTTGGAAAGGCATTTGCAGTTCTAGAGCAGGAGCAAATGCTAAGTCCCATTATTTTCTCATTCAGAACATGAAGTACTGACCTGCAGTACTTGAGAAGAGAAATATGTGAGGCCATGGCTGTCGGCACCCACTGATTCAAAAATATCATATGCCATAAGTAACTGTAAGTGGCACTTTGCATCTTTATGACATACTTGTTTTTCCACCTGATATTCTGAGTGGTTCTTTGTCTGAAAAAGAGCATGTATGTGTAACTGGGAGTTTGCTGAAATATATTCCAACTGCAGCAGCCTGTACATGGTCTGAATTTGACAACTTTTACAATGTGACAACTTCTTAAGTTGAAATACACCACTCATTTCAAACAAACATTCAATTACATAAGCTAAAGATTGGATTCTTATAAGTTTTCTTTTAAGATTGAACATTTGCATGTTTATTAATCTTAGATCAGAACTTAGAGCTCTGTCTGAACACCAAGCTGTCAATCCTTTGATACACAGTAAAAAGCTCTTTGGTCCCTTCACTCTTTGAACTGCAACAGCAAAACCAAAGATTTCACTGGGATAATTCCTTCCTCTCTTCTTTGAGATTAGACAGTTATTTCAAAACTTGCATATATTTCTCTTTTCAAAAATGCTTATTCCTCTATAAAGCTACCATGCATTTAATTAAGAGAATGTTGCTTTTGTTGGAATACTGATTCCCCTTGAAATACCTCTCCCAGTAGAGAAATTTCATACTAATAATATTTAAAATTTGTAACTGTGAATTAGGAATATTATTGCAACTATGTCAGCTGCCTTTAAAAAGGCCTACAGTTTGTGGGGACACATATCCTTTCTGGTATGTAAGTAAATAAATACAGAATTCTAGGATGGAAAGATTATACAGTGTTCCTTTCACAGACTATCAAAGTAAGGGAGACATTAACATCATGCTACTCACTTGCCTACCACCAAATTCTATTTTGACATTTCCTGGTTATTAAATGCTGACAGTATTCCAGACAGCAATCCAAATTCCTGCAACTGCTTTCAAAAGTTTAAGGACTCCATAGTGCACAGAGATTCTCAAAAGGCTGTCTGAGATTCACAGTTCAAGCCTTTGGGAACAGAAATATAATCCCTTTTTAAATGTTTAGTATTCCTTTAGTTCTGCCCCAAGATTCTGAGGGGAATAGCAAACATACACAGGGAGGAGTCTTGCACACAGTTCCCTTCACTTTGCTAGTGAACTGTCTCATTCAGATTTCCCTTTTGCTGGCAAACTCCAGCAGTCAAACCTATACCCTATTAATAAATTCACTGTGGTTTCTGCAATATCGTCAGGTGCCAGTAATTGCCCAATCTACAGCAGTAGGTGCCCTAAAATATCGTGAGCCCCACTGGTGTCTAATTATTTACCTGAAGCCAAATTCTACTGTTAAACCCATGAAAACATTTTCCCACTACTAATTTTCACTGTAGGTATTTGTTATGGCAAATAACCAAGCTGTGGATCTTTACTTCCTCTCCCTACTATCAATTATTTTGACTCCAGGACATCAAAGGCTGTGATTTAGAGGCAAGGGGAGCATACTAAAAACATGCATAAAGCCTGTTTTTAAAGCATGTACTAACACCAGTACTCTACACCCAAACATTCTTTTAATCAGGCGAGAAAACTAGGAAAAAAGGAGGTTTGCTTGACCAAAAGGAATTAACCAACACTTTTCAGATATCGAACGAGTAATAGTTGCTATACACTGAAAAGTTTGCAAACCACACCTTACTCCTAGATATTGGTAAGTGTTACTGAAAGATTGGTAATTTCAGGAAAATACTGCAGTCCTACAAAGTGCAGACAAAGAAAAACGATGTTACATTAATTAGCTATAGGAAAAGGTACCAAGCTTGAGTCACATGCATAATTCTTCGCAGTCAAGCATGCAAATCAGATCAGATCATTCCACACAATCATATGATTACTAATTTCATGTCCAATTACTTCATCAGTGTCTGTAATTGCATTATTTAGAAGTACAGATCTGATAATATTCTTGTTTACATATTTTGCAGACAGCTAGTACATTTTTGGCATCTATGTAGATACTAAATATAGATTTTAAAACCCAAGTTTTACACTTCAGATATAAAGATAAGGCCATATGCTTATAACAAAAGTTTTCATCTAACTGTAGAAGACTATCTGCAACTTCTATCCTTCTGTGGTTTGTCAGGCATAAATTGTACTGTGCTACAAAACAGAGGGATTTTTGTTCGTATCAGACAACATGTTTCAATATTTATTTGATCAAGGGTGGACATCAAATGCAGAGTAACCTTTTATTTAAGTCCTAACAATTGTTACCACTAAGTCTGAAGTAGCAATCAAATTGCTGCTGCAGATATATTTGATAGATTTAGGTAAAAACTTTAGAAAACTGTATTCAACATTCAGAATTTCTACTGATTGTTATATCCAACACTGTTCTAATTTGCAGTTTCCATGCCTACTCAAGCAGCACTAATTTCTTCAAATTAAAAGGAAACAGAATTCAATATATATATTTAAACAAGAATATGCACGTTTTTCTTTCAACAATGTCTTTTTTATGTAGCCTTAGGAAATTTTAGCTAGTACTGAAAGAACTCTATTTTTAGCTTTTAAAAATATTCACTACAAACCTGTGAATTTCTTTAGTTAGATGAAAAAAAAACAAAAGAGCAATTAAAAAAGAGCAGTATAAATACTGTGGTTCTTTGTCAAGGAGTTTTCTATGCATCCTATAGGATTATGAGGCTTAGGATCTTTTTTTTCCCCTGTACACTTACACCTGTTATTTAATTTGAACTCCCTGAACCTAACACAAAGAAGCACTAATATATACATACGGCTGTTCTAAGATTGTGACTCAGTGTATTGATTTCAGTGGTACTACTCATACATTTGTGTAAATGCCTTCTCTAGTAACTCCAGTTGCCTTAAATAGATTGTGTTCTTAGGCAAAATAATGACACCAGAAAAGCACACTGACAGAATAAGCAAAATTCATCACACCTACTGAAGCCATTTGCAATTGAAGAAACTGGTTATTTTTTGTGCTGTTCCTAATTCTCTGCTTGGCTTTAGTCTTATCCCCTTGCTAAGTCTCATTGCTGTGCAACTGGGCAGCCAGGCAGCCCTCACACAAGACAAGTGGCAGCACTGGACAGCCTGCACAGCTGCTGCTCAGGGAATGAGTTCTGGATAACCACAGAGTCCCCCAACAAACCAGCTCGACATCCCTGTTTGATGCCAGCTCATCTGTCCGGTCTCCCTTCAAATGCTGGTGGATCGACATAAAACACTCGTCTGTAAAAATCAACATTTTTTTCAAGGCACTGCTGTTCTGCCAAAAAAATAATAACTGGGTTTAAAATTAAGCACTGGAAAACACATTGGGGATTCATTTTCTGATTTAAATCAAAACATTACTGAGTCCATCCTTTTTCCCCTAGTAATTCTATTGTGCCAGCTTTCCTTTGTGTTAAATTATATCTTTTCCTTGAAAAGCCCTTCAGAGAGAGCAGGAAATACAAAAATCATTTTGTAAGGCACAGTGGAGGAATTTTCTCTAGTTTTCATTTGTTTCAGTTGGGTAGCAATGTGGAGACAGCCTTTCTTACCTTCTGGTTCTTCCAAGGAAGAGAAACATGAAGGCAAGTCATCTCCAGAAAATACAGCCAAACCACATTTGGAATTACTGCTCCAGAGAACAGAATACTTCAGGTTCAGTCAGTTGTTCTGAAATCACTCCTAACATAGGTTTCGGCAAGGTAAAAGCAAATAAAAACATTTGATTGAAAACTCTAAGAACAGATAATAATAACAATCACAGTAGCTGGCAAAGAAAGAAAGGGAAAACTCACATATTTTACAAGCACTTATATGTGTACTTAATTTAAATCCCTAGGCTTCTCTTACCCTGTAAGATTTAGTTAAAATGCAGATACTTCACATCATTCTTAGCTGAAGGCTCTAATATACATCCAGTCCTATGCCTTCCATCCACATTAATGAAAAATGGTTCAGTCCAAGCAGCATAAATTTTATTTATTTTTGGTAAAATTAAAATAAAATTCTTCTGCCTTACATTCTTCTCCCTCTCTCATCTTCCCATCATTTAATATCCAAAACCAAGAGCAGGCTGTATGACTGTGGTCCATCTTTTTCTCTCACGTGCCACCTCCCACTTGGTGATGGTGACTGATAACATTCAACTGATCCTTTTTCTCTGTCTGCTTTGATGGACAGAAAATTTGATAAGTGCATTGGAGCATTCTCACCGCTTTATTATGTCCATCCATCAGCCTTATTCCAACTAAAGTGGAAAAGCATCATTTAACAAGAACTGTCCATATAGTTTTATCCCTTCTGTAGGTGCCCAGAGAAGAAACTCTCTGCAACTGATATTTTTAACCACAGTGTAAGTCACCAAAACCTCCATTGACAATGAAGCTACTTCTCTCACAACAACAGAAAAAAGAGCTTTATCCATTACATTTCCCCTTTTTTACAGATGAATAACAATATATTCTTATGCTGTCATCAGGAACAATCAAAATATGTAAGTACATCTGCACATGAAGACCAATTTAATATGGCCATTAACACTTACACATTCATCCTTTTCCCCCATGTAATTCATGCAAGTCATAGTAAAATCCACATTTCAAAATGCTTACCTTGAGTTTTTGAGCCTCAATCCAGCAAACACCTCTTTACAACATAGGAATTGTCCCACTGATTTTAGCTATGCACGTTAAATATCTGTTGTTGGATTGGTAACTTGGACTTGTAACTTACTTTTGTGAGCAAAATCCCTTTCACTGGTTATCAAATAGCTCTTGGATCTGGCAATTCTTTGGAGAATTAATCAGATAAGGATAATCACTTGCTCTGGGGAAGAAGGCTGCTGGGTTTGCTTGTATGACATGCAATACATGAACCCAGTTAACACCATTCTGATTATGTTTCCAAGATACACACAAACATTTTGCTTGCATGGCCTTATCTCTGGCTCAGGGCCTAAATATAATTGAGGCTCTAGGGTAGAAATGGAAGAGCTGTCTTTAAGCATTGCAATGGAAATAGTGAATAAAAACATAGAAATCTTGACAAATATGAAATACAATAATGTATCAGGTAACAATGGCATGTTGTAAGCATGATATGTTTATATAACAGCTAATGAAAGATTTTACACAGCAAAGTCCAGTCCTCGGGAGTCAAAAAGAATAAAATTGACTACTGATTAGAGTTTGCCATCTTACTTTGAAATCTAAGTAAGTTACTGTGAAAAGCACATTCATCATTACTTCCAGTTAAAAATAACTGTGATTTTTGAGATTCACCTATTTAAGTTGATGTTACGCTTTATGTCAAAAAAATACTTAATTTTTCAATTCATCAAGAAATTCAATATTGGAATTTCATAAGTGGGGAAACCTATGACTGTTCAGAAGAGGCAAAAAAAAAGAAACTCACAAAAAGAAACAGTAAAAGGTGTGACATCAATCAGTAAAATGGTTTACATGAGGATAAACAATTTTGCCCATTGTGGATTCAAAATGGCAGATGACTTTCAGTCGGCACAAATGTTGTTCTAAATATATTTCAAGAGCATCAAGTGTTTCCTGTAAATTTTTGTTCCCACATGGCAGAACTTCATCTAAATCACAGCATCATGGGCAAGCATCCTGTGCTCCCTACTCCAGCTGCTGAACCATGTGTATCATTGGATTTTTCCCTGCAGTGCACTGTGAGGTGAATACCAGAAACAACCTCATGCAAGACCTTTACATCCTGCAAATATGCAGGATTCTTCCCTTCTGTCACCCTTTGACCCACCTCACAGAGAGGCCCCAAGACGGGGATTTAACAGAGCTCCACACCACAGTGCTGACTGCAGTAGATTTTATGAAAATTAGACAATACCACAGATGGCTTTGTGGGTTGGACATTACACCACCACAGAGCTTTTACACAGCTACAGATGAGCCCCAGGTCTCAGTGAAAGAACAGAGGATACAAGGTCATTGCCAGTTTGGAATATGAGATTTAAACTGAGATATTTCCATGCTTTACCATAACATCTGACAGCCACAGGTTTCATAACATGTTTGTACACATTGCCACACATCTTAAAATTAACACAGAATTTGCTTGTAGACTGGTGACTCAAGAAAAATTAACATCAACATTTTGAAAGTGGTACAGAAGAAAACACAAAGCATCCTCACAATTCCAGCTTCCTAGTCTTATTTGGTTTTTCTTATGAACATGTCCACAAAGTCTGTTTTACTCTATTTGTTTAAATGTCTTAGCAAAGAAAAAAGGGATGAAAACTGTTATCTAGAGTGCCATCATCAAATCTGTATGCAGACAAATCTATCCAGCTTATCTAATCCTACTGAAACATTTGTTGTTCCTCTGAACATGAGAAAAGGAATTTCTGATTAAGGAAACACTCATAAGAAAGTAGTACAGAGAGCAGAAAGGTCTTGAAAATCCAAATTAGATTATAACCCTGCACAGCAAATTCATAAATTGATAGGGCTGTTCCCACATGACAGTGTATTTCATCAGTTCAGAGAAGTTATCATCTACTATATTTGAACAATTTAGCATGCAAAACTAACTTGGGAATGTTGGTAGTGGGATTATGCCATTTTGAATCATTGGATGGGAGAAGACTTGAATTTACCCTACTGCCACAGACAAAAATTATTCCTAGTCCATTTATGACAAAATTCAATTCACAAGAATTTACAACTATTACAACTGACCTAATTTCTGTAATCTCTCAGGTTCTGCACACTGAGTAAGCCTAAGTACAACATGGTTTCTTGCAAGTAACTATTGATACTTCAGCTTTTTTACAATCTGTTAGAACCTGCTTATGATATTTGTCTTTATACTATGATCGTGCTTGCTGCTTGTACTATCCTTTACATTCTGAAGTCTGTGTCCTTTATATGTGTGTCAGAGACAAATGATTCAGTACTGTTGACCTTCATGAGGTACAGAGTAAAATGGTCAGCAAATCCCACATAATACTTACAGTTTGAGGCCAACAGGTTCCTTCTTTAATGAATTATTCTAGTACCAGTGATATATCAAAACCAATCTGCTTGCTATTCTTGGTTCAAAAGATACCCTTCCTTGGCTACCACAGTTACAGAGCAACTGAAGTAGAGCGTGTTTCATGTTTTGAGGATAAAGGTAAAAACTGTAGGCATGAAAATAGAAAATAAAAATGGAAGCTCATTTAAAATGCTTTCATTTCCCTTTCACACACTGATCATGTTACTGACCCTAAATGTGGCTTTTCTACTTTTCCCCTCCTTTCTTCTTTCCTTTAATTTTTGTGGTCCGATTACCCAAAGAGCTATTTTTAACAAGACTTAGTTGTTTCTAGCTTTTCTTTCCTGGAGCCTTTTCTACAACTTTAACAAGGAAAAAGCAGTGGAGTGATGTAACCATAACATACACAGGGTGAGACAGAGACTGAATGATAAATCCTTGAACTGAAGGAATCCACAACTACCTGCCCAGGTTTCCTTCTTGGTATCACTATACACCAAATTATACTAGAGTTGAGAAATTCCAAATGGTTCCCACTATCATTTAATTCAAGAGAGACAAACACTTTTAGAGTAACACCGTGTCTCTGGCTCTATTACAGATGTCAGAATGGCAAACTGCCTCACCATTAGTGACAGATGAACTGAGGACTTCCAGGGAGTTACTTAAAACTTATTAGCATTTTCAATAAAAACAGTACTTAAAAATAGAGCAGAACTCAATGAATCTAAAAAATAGATGTTTGCAACAATTCCCTCACAATTTTTTTAATTCTTTCAGAGGAATCTATGAAGTTTATTTGGTTTTATAGTCTACTATTAATCATGAGAGGAGGTCCATCAGTTTGTCAACATACCATGTCTATATTGTGTAATTTATGGAAAGATTATATGATTCTCATGTCAAAAGTGGACTCCTCATCTCTAAATAGCTCTTTTAAGTGATCCTTGTTTCTATTAAATCTTTTTAAGTACACCAAGGAAAGTTCTGTGATTATGTAAGCAGGCACAGTACCAAACGTCAATGTAATCTTTTCCACTTTCACCACCAGCCTCAGACAATGGCCTGAGCCATTAGCAAGTTGCTAATTAACAGGCTGTTAATTTTAGCAATCATGCTGCATATTACAGGTCCAAAACAAGGTTTATATGAGATTGAACAAAACCATTAAAGGGAAAGTCACTGAAAATTACTGAAACTATAAATCAGGCAATCACTGAAGACAGCAAGATGAGTCAGAGAAGGTTTTACTACAGCCTCTGCTTATTCTTGCAGCCTTCCATAATGGTTACAGATGCACACACCCATGAACTTTCAGTCTGGCACAACAATGTCATTCTTATTTTATCAAATAACATGGAGAAAGAATGCAAACATTGCTCCCTTTTATCACCCCATTAGCCATCACCGAATCTCTAATTCAGGAATCTTCAGCGTCTTACCCCCTCATCACCCCAAATTCCAGTTTCAGTTCAATTTTTAAAGATGTTAACACTCTCAGTCAAGGTAGAAGAGATTCTTAAAAAATTTTAACTAAGTTTAAAGCATTTAAATCTTGACTTATTGCTGGTTTCCATGCTTTTTTTCAGCTGGTGACCACCTGTAATTAAAATACTCAGGCCTGTGGTGCTTAAGTTAAATAGTTTTACTCTCAGACTACTCACAGCTGCAAAGTATGCAGAGTTTTCTTTCTTTCTAATTAAGTTTCATCATATAAGTAACATTTGTAGAATCAGAAAAGGGAACACTTACAAAATTTGTCAGTGTGCCCAGGTGGCCAAGAAGGCCAGTGGCATCCTGGCCTGGATCAGCAACAGCATGACCAGCAGGACCAGGGCAGGGACTGTCCCTCTGTACTGGGCACTGGTGAGGCCACACCTCGAGTGCTGTGTCCAGTTCTGGGCCCCTCACTGCAAGGAAGGCATTGAGGGGCTGGAGTGAGTCCAGAGAAGGGAAATGGAGCTGGGCAAGGGTCTGGAGCACAAGCCTGATAAAGAGAGGCTGAGGGAGGTAGGGGTGCTTAGCCTGGAAGAAAGGACGCTGAGGGAGGAACTTATCTCCAATAGTCCACAGAAGTATGTAAGAGCATTCACATTATTTTATTGTCTTCTTGCTAATTATTCATTTTTGTACAGAAGTGCTTAATAAAGTAGTGCTGCTGTCCAGAAGAAGTTGTATTTACTGAGGAAGAGGCACATTACCAAAACCTAGATAAGATACGGATTTCACTGATGAGATCTGTTTTTATAAAATTCAAAATATTATTATGTCTGCAATTCTTAAATTATTTCAGGAAGGGTGCCAACATCATAAAATGCAGGAAACAATAATGAGAAGCCCTCTTGTCTCTGTGGTAGCATCATAAATTATTTTTGATGAACGAGGCAAGTTTCCAAAACTTCCTGTCAGAAATCCAAGCCAATACTCAGAATGAACAAAATCAAGCTTGGCTCAGTGGCAGGCAGCTACAGTCTGGGGAAAAGAGCCTTGAGTTTCCCTTTGTTTTCCCAGGACACTTTTGCTTAATAGCACAAACCCAGAGGACCCAGGCTGTTAGCTCACAAAG
The DNA here is from genome assembly GCA_013398175.1 of Climacteris rufus. Lineage (NCBI taxonomy): Eukaryota > Metazoa > Chordata > Aves > Passeriformes > Climacteridae > Climacteris > Climacteris rufus. The sequence goes on along the minus strand of VZRZ01007418.1, from coordinate 692,400 downwards.
CCATCTGCTTTTCAATCTTCATGGGAACCATATGAGTACTTAAATAAGTGCTATTCTCCTTTAGTCAGCTTCCTAGTCCCACATTTCTTCAGCTTTTCCTTCATTAATATGTTTAAATCCAAGCAGCTTTCCTGTGCCTGTCTTGCCTTTACTTAACAGTTTAGTAGTTTGAAGGATTAGAGACATTAATTTTTTCAAGTAAGAGCTGCCAATAGTATAGGTTTAGAAGGTGAGAATGAAAAAAGTTTGTGTTGTTCACATCAAACAAATGAGAACAAGAAAGGGCACATCCCACATTTGTTTCTATCTTTGCCATAAGAAAGAGGAGCCCCAGTCTCTTAGAGATGGCAATAAACTTGATTACTGTGATCTTTTCTAAGTTCCTTAGCTTCAATTGCTGGTCAATCCCTGTTCTTCCCTTCAACAGTATCAGTAAGGGTATGCAAGCCAAAGAAATCCAAAACAGCCATGCAAAATACAGAACACTGATTTTTTTTTTTTTTTTTTAATTTATAGTTAGAGTTCTTAAGAACTTCTTAGTTCTCTACTGGCTTTAACACACAAGCTTTCTTCTACATCATTTTTGAAGCAAATCATCAGCAGGAACAGCATCTAAGCTATTTGGCTGTACCTCTGCCCTGCAACATCTGCATAGCTGACATTCTGCTCAACAGGAGCACAAGTTTCCAGTGCAGATCTGACATATCAATGGGACAGCAGAGTAGGTTTATTTTGCAACATGTACCAGGAACATAAACAAATTATATGATTTACTTAAATCTACATTGTTCCTCTACCATTGGTGCAATCATTAGATAAAGACAAGTCCTTGCATTCACTTTGTTTCTTATCTTACTACCTGGTGACATTCAAATAAATTATTTTTTTCATTGTTACAGCTCATCTCACAGAGTTTATGTACTGCCTTTGTCCTTCATTTCTCCTCACTGCTGTTAAACTTTGAACATATGTGAAAACAGAGCTCATGTGCTCAGCCCTACATACGTCTAAAATCCTAACTGAAAAAATCTAAAGACGAAACTAAACCCATGGTTTTGGATACAAATAAGTATAGACTGATCTACAGTGATATATGTATGACATAAGAAGCTGATATTTGGTTTCTCAGAACTGCATAAGGACCAGGTATATAAAATATTTATATAAAATGTATATAAAGGTATATAAAGGAAAAGGTGTATAAAAAGGTATAAAGTGATTCAGTTCTGAACACGCAGTGACAGTTTCAGTTATACACCATTCTGTGGATCTGACCTTAGAGCAGAAATGGATCAATTTTAAAGAGCTTAGGGAAAAAAGCATAAAGAAACCTTAGAATTATTAGGAATTTTAATTTGTGAAGAAAAGCTACAGAACAGTTATGGATAAACTGCATTCTTCAGTGAAACAGTAACCCCAGTTACATCATTAGCCAGGTTTAAACATAAATAATGACTCAATGATATACTGAGTTACAGCAAGCATTGGCAAATAACAGCACTTACTCCCCCAGAATTTCCAGATGTGCACTCCATGCACCTACATCTTCTTCCCTGTACTATCCTCAGAGTTCAGGCAGCCCTATGGGACATATCCTAAAATGCAAGCAATATACAGGTAACTAAGTTGCCACATCAAATTTGAATGTTTTCATTTCTCAGCAGTGCCAGGAGCAAAATGAAAGATTCCAGATTAGAGTAATGCAGAGAAAGTACCCCAAAGGAAGACCAAGGGGACATTAACAGGGGTAGAGAAAGAAGACATAATCTGTCCTAGAAAATCATTTTCCATCAGTATCAACAAAATCATACATAACCAGATGGTTCCTTTACATTTCCAAAATAATACTGCACACCCTAGCAAGAACAGCCATGGAAGTGACTCCCTGCTGTTATGACTGTGAGGAAAATGCATTCTTTACATGTTATAGAGAGAATTGGGCAGAAACATTTCTTAAAACAACAGGAAGGTGAAGATAGATACTGTTTTTCAATGTATCCCAGAAACCAGGAATGGCTGCGAACACAGAAACTAAATTCAGGGCTCACATAAAAGCTTTTCCACAGCTCTCTATTTTCCTTGTACAAATTTAATGCACATAGGGCAGTATTCCAGACCTTTGTTTTGTTGCAATCTCCCTTAGAAAATAAGGAATGAATCTCAATTCTTGAAGATAGTAAGAAACAGTGCTCCTTTTGACCAACTATCTGTGGTCAGTTACAATTAGCACTGAAAAAAATCAGGTTTATGTCATCAGTTAAGCACATATTATAAAATGTTGTCTGTTCCCACAGCCTGAATTCAACAATAATTGCATTTGATTCTCAGCCAAATCTATAATATTAGTCTAGAGACATTTAAAAAAAATAATTATAACTTCAGGATATACTATAAATTATAAGGAGAGGAAGCAAGGAGAATTCATGTTACCATGAAATAAGATGGAAATGCTATACTGAGAAAATAAATAAGTCTGAAATTATGCAGATGGAAAAGACAGATATGCTTTCCTTTTTTTTTTCCCCCTGGTGATTGGTGGGGAACTTTCTTCATTTCATTCATGTCAATTGTTCTTTAATTTCTGCTGCCTTTACTGGCCATGAGCAAGGAGCTCCAGACTGCCAACAGCTCAGAGTATTTTTCCAGAAAATCATTCCCAATTCTTAATTTAAGTCTGCTTGTTAAATAGTTGGATTTTAAAAATCATTTATCTTGTTCCTATTTCATTCTCTCTGAGGAAATAGTCATATGTGAATATTTGGGGAGCTTGTATCTCCCTTAATAAGGAGTTGATCTCTATGGGGCAAAGAAACAACATGAATTAGGGACAGGAACAGGAAGAAATCCAAAACTACTAGAAATTTTAAATTCAGAATAAAAATCTCTCAGTCTGTACAACTCTCTATCGAAAGTACATGTTGTGTGATTTGAAACTCAGCTTCTCATTAGATCTGTATTATACAATGAAGCATAAACTTATTTTTGCATAAACCACGGAATATTGGATCTTACATTCACACATCACCAGAACTGAAAGATGTCTGGTTCAATTATTTCTGAGATTTTCTGCAGGTATTTCATAACCCATAAATGTCACTTGTCAAAATGCAATTACATCGCCTCTTTGCCAACATCAGCATTTGTCCTTATCTGCATTCCATTTTCTGTCCTGCTCTAATCCTTTTTTCTTTCACCCTCCTTTCTGTCTCTTATTCCTTATTAACCCCCCAGACTGCAATAGTTCACTGCACATTAGTATCCACTCAGCATCAGCTGAAATGCTGTGAATGAGAGTGGCAGAAGTGCTGGCACACAGCTCCTCTCTGGGGCAGGAGCTTCTGGCAAGGATTGGAATGCATAAGGGCAACAGCAGAACTCCTAACTGCTCCTACTAAATCACCCAAATCCAACTGTCAAAATCCCCAAACTGCCTGGTATGTCTCCAAAATACCAGGTTTTGGACTGGCAGAGCCAACAACCCTGACACCTACAGGGAGCTTCTCTTTAGAGTCATCAGCTCAAATTCTGACACTGTGACTGCAGACAGCACCAAAGAGAGCTCTGAGAATTTTAGTGTCCTGTACAGGACACTAAAAAGCCTGAATGCCACTGTCCTCTGAGACTGTCCTTAGTGCCTACCTGAACAACACACACAGCAAGTTCCTAAAACCACATGGTGCTTTTAGGAAAAGAAAACAGCCCTGGAGTACCAGGAAACACAACTGTGAGCAGCCAGCATTTCTTCAATAGTGGTGAAGTGTCCCGGGATGCATTTTAGAGGCAGGCGAAAGGGAAAATCTTTGTCCAGACACTCCACAAGTTTTAGTTTGCCCTCACTGACTTCTCCTCTCACACCCTTTGGGACAGGTAACATTGACTACATGACTGGAGAAACAAGTCATGTAGAGACCACATGCCTGCAGGCTGGTAGATGTAATATGAAGGGGAAGTAAACTTCAATTTCTGTAGGCCAGGGAAAAACCCAAGAATTTCACAAGACAAGCACATCCCAAATAACGGCTTTCTCTGTGTAAACACCTTTTAACCTCTGCAGAGTAGAAAAAAAATGTATGTCAAAAAATCAGAAACTTCTTAGCTTTCAGTATAGGCAGTTTCCTCTCAATCCAGAAGAATATGCTCATCTAAACTACTTTAAAGGATTTTTAGATTTTGTCACAGATACACTATATATAGACAAACTACACCATTAGGACATTTTTATTCTGCAATAAAATCTAGGCACTTGGTAAGAATTAGAACATATTCTATAGCTGATTGACTATATTGAATCTTGCCAATGTTACTCCAATGCATCTCTAATACAGAGACACTTTCCAAAACATTCAAAAGCAACATGAAACCATGTCACATAAACAACAAAAGATTTTATAATATACTACTTTCCCAAGAGTTTATGAAGCAGATGTTTATACAAAAGTTCAGACTCTCAGGACTACCTCCCAGCAGTCATGAAAAGACAAAGTTAAGCTACTCGTACTTAAATGTACTCAAAAGCCCAGAAAATGAAGCAGAAAAGATGGAGAACACTATCTAGATACTGGAGATGCTGATGCAATGGGAAAAGCCATTTTCAAGACAGGTGAAGTGCAAGAGGACACTTGGACCAGATGCTCTACATTTACTATCCGTAAATAACCTTACTCATGTGTGCCTAAATACTTATGGATATTTATTTTTTCTCCACAGTAGTAGTCAGCTTTATTGAATGGAGATGGATCATTTTCTAAGTACCAAAAAACAAATGCATCTAAAAACCTCTCCTCTTGTGCTGCAGTTATGTTAGAACTTACTTTATACCCAAGAAAGTCATAGTTTATTTTCTTTAAAACATGTTATTCAAGCGTCTAGCTTTCACCACGACAACACTAGTATTTGCTAACATTTTAGGAAAGCTAAACCACTTTAAAAGACTTCATTCAGCAAAGTACTCAAATGTGAAATCCCAACTGCTTGGTACTACAGCAAACTATACAAATACGCATTTCTTCCCACTAATTCCTAAATAGGACTAAAAGCAGAAGGTACACATCTAAATGTCTAAAATCCCCTTTGAAATACTGAAATCAATAATTTGAAACTTTCTGCAAGAATTGTTACATATAGTAAAGCAAAAACATTTTGACAGATTCTTTAGAATGTTATTCAATTTTAGAGTAGCTTATTTTCCAAGTACAGCAGATGCTGTGATTTAATAGATTACACTACTGTGTGTATTTAACCTTCTTTGTGGTTTCAATGTCTCTTTCTAAAAGGAGCTATTTATAGGAGAATTCTTAAAAAGCTTTGGTTTCAGTCTTGTGGATAAAAAATTTATTTGGTAATACAGTATTACTAGAATGGCCTTCAAATATATTTATTTAAAGAATATTTTTTCTCCATATAAACATCTGTGTATCTGCACACAGGCACAAACATTTATGTTTTATAAAGGCCTAGTTGTCCACCAAGCTTGCTGTAGCTGCAGCAGCCTCTCGGAGAGCCATATATAACCACAGCTGTGTATCTGGTAAGCAAACCAGTATCATCAGGAACTTCCTCTTTCTTTGATAAAAAGCATGATCAATAGAAAAGATTAGAAGCAGACTTAATCTTTCCTTCCTCTGGTATTTGTTCACATAATAACAGGCTACCTAGAAAGTACTGTTTCTCTCTCCTGGATGTAGCTCAGCAGATGAGCAAAGCTGTGAGAACTCTAAAATTATAGAGGAGGGTAACAACTAAAGTGTAAGTTCTGGCTCCTGGTGCACAAATACTTCTTTTTTTTAAGAGCTTAAGCCCAGAGCTCATGAAATTTTTGCTCTGAGTAGATCCCAAATCTCTGACACGAAGTATGTGCTGTTACCCAAGGGTGCTATAAAAATTCAAGGCAGAGTTTAAATCCTAAAAACATAAACCATATGTTAACACAGCAATTCCCAAATAAGGTAGATTTATAAAAATAAGGTTTAAAGATGAGCTATCACTAGATTCTCCTATGTTTACTTTTGCTAACCAGCTTTGACTGCTAGTAAGATATAAGGCAAATTTACCAGAAGTTAAGCCACTAAAAACATCCTGAAGTACACAAAATAGGATGCCATGAAATGGCAGCAATCCAGAATCGTCTAAGAATTAGGCCTCTAAAGAGTATCTCAGAAATTATGCTTCTTTCACAGATAGAATTTGTTGATGGGCAAACATGGGAAACAGGTGGCTTCTTAAGCTTCATGTCAAAGAATGCCAAGGACATAAGAAACAGAAAGCTCCTCTGTCATTATGTTCCTGGTCTATGAATAAGCAAAGCATAAATATTCTGAGGTTTTCTGATTTGGTATCCTTCTGTGGCTTTGTACTCATTGTAAGGTTTCTAATTAAAAGAGAAACCAATTATATCTAACCCTTTGCCTACATCATCATTAACCTGCTTTCTTTACAAATTAAAGGCACTGAAGCAGAATTTTATTTTTTTAATGATGCTATTAATTTAATTCTCTTGGATCTCTTACCTTTCTTGCACAAATTAGTTGCCTGAGTTACTTTTAGTATCATCTCTCCTGAGAGGTGATCCCATAGGTGAGTTATTTTTAATAATGCTTCAGTGTGAGCTTTCTTTTGAAGCTTCTGCAGTGCTCACAACCCCGACTGCAAGGAAAAAGTTGGCACATCTAGATCGGGAATGATGTTCAAATCAATGTTATCAAGTTAAAACTCATACTAAGCCACATCCAGGAAGTATGAGTTTCTCTCTACTTAAACCAGAAGGCAGAAAAAGAACAACCACAGAAGAAATGAGAGGAAGAGTATCACAAGATTAAATGATGACTTGAATGGAGATGAGCTGAGAAGAGATGATGAGCACAAGAAAATGGAACATAATGCAACAGGATTGGGGAAAATACTGAAGACAAAAAAAAAATAACAGCAAAACCAGAAAGAAATTGAAATGTGGAAACAAGACAAAGCTAAAAAGTATTTCTTCATATTGTTTATTGATAATCAAAATGAATGGAGAAAATATGCAGATCTGTGTCCCATGCTCTGGAATTAGATGTATGTGCACTGACCTACCTGAGGAATAAAGCTCTATAATTTGGAAGAGCAAAGCTTTTCCTATAGGGTATCTCAATACCATAGCCTATTGATTAGTACTGCCACCACAGTGTTGAAAAGCTATGACGTTTTTTCCTAATTTTTTCCAAAGGGTATTACTGTGGATATTGGATTGGTTTCTTTCACTTCAGGTTCTTGGAAGAAAACATGCACACTTACAGCATTCCAAGTCCTAAAGTAATTCAGCTGCCATATGAAAAACAGAAATTAAGTGTCTCTATAATTTAAACGAAGGAAATTTTCCATTAAAGTTCATTTTAAGAAGGCAGTTTTGTTCACAAAAGTTGGACTCGGCCTTGATGATCTCAGAGGTCTTTCCCAACTTAATGATTCCATGATTCCGCAGTTTTTTTCCCCAGCTCTCAGCATCATGAACAATGCCACCAGAGATAGAGGCTGTGCCATTTTGGCAGCATGCTTAGCACAGATTTCAGTCTGATTCATGTGAGGAGAGGTGGCACATGTCAATGTGAGTGACAAGCCATCCAAAATTTTAAATATTGCTCTGACACCAATCCCATCATGAAGTTTAACAAATGACTACTACAGCTTTCTCCTGGTAAAAAGAGAGGAATTATTCCTCAAGAAGGAATATGGGCCAAGTAGGAAGTACATGCTAGAGTAATTACATGACTTGATAGATCTTGAGAAAACTGCAGCTCTCTTCTGAGTAAGTCTATAATACTTCACACACTCAGAAGTTTCTCTGTATGTGGAAGGACCCAAGGACATCACCAGTATTTTCCTGTAGTCACAAAAACATATGTACAGCAAATATATAGAAGAAAAAATGAGAAAAGAGGTAGGATTACTTTGGAAGTTGTAACAAATTAGGAACCAAAGACACACAAGCCAGTGAGAAGCAGAAGCATCTGAGGGCCAAGCACATCTCTAAGTTGAAAAAAGTGCTATCAAGTTTAAGCACTTCTTAAGAAGGCTTCCTAGGAAAATTATTCAGCTGGTTATCCAAGTCTCTACTTTTCAATTTACTAAATGAATATCCAACTTAGATCAGCTAACTTCTCTATTTTGCCTCTGGAACTATTAAGAATGTGTCAGTGGCTAAAAAACATCGCTTAAAAGACTTGAAGTAAACTCCTGGTCAAATATTAAGATTCATACACCTTCCTGTGGCCCTTTTAAAAAGAAGATTCTGGAAAAATCTTTTGGGAAGCATAAAAAAGAACATGCAAGCAACAACAGAGTTGATGAATCATTTATGGAAAAGGTGAAGGGATAACATTCCCAAACGCCAATGCAAGAAGCATTTCCATTAACGTATGAAGCATAATAAGTAGACCCCATTTTAAAACATTGACAACTGCCATACCCAAGCAAGTGGGAAGATGTGAATTATGACTGGCAGAAAGCAAGCCACCAAGTGGTCATTCAGCCAATTTCCTTAAGAGGGAAATTTCTCAGTGAGAAAATAGGAGTCTGCCTGCCTAACATGATACAATCAGTGCATGAATCCAGGGGATGAATTCAAGCTTCTTGAGAAATAGTCTCAAAGTTATTGACAAATACTATGTGCTTTATTAATTAATGAACCATGTACCTGTCTTCTTCCATCAAATGAATAGGCTGATGTTCATTTACTAATGCTGTCCACCAGAGACATGGATTGCTATTTTTATTTTTGGAATTCACTTTACTGATAAAGCATTTTTTCCCCAGGGAGTAAACAGAGTAATGACAGTGTCTTGGGAATCTCATTCTAGTGAAGCTCAGGCCTTGCAGTCCCAGAGGGAAGGCTTCAGCACACTCATATACCAACTTCAACAGTCCTGCCAGTTAACTCTCCTATAAACAATTCAGCCCATGATGTTAGAAGGCAACATGAATTCCAGATAAAAGAAAAATAGAGCCTTTAAAAATTTTGGCTGCTTTCAAACACAAAAGGAAGCTTATGGAGTTAAAAATTTATCACAGAAATTGATGTGTGGTTAGATTACTTGAAACTTCTTATGATTACAGGACATTCAGGAGTTAATTGCACACTCAGCATCACTTCTGGTGACAACTAATGAAAGCCTTCATACTAACAACATCAGTCGTGTAGTAACAGGTGCCTGATTTCTGCAGACAGTGTTACATAAATGGAACTTTTGCTGCCTTTACATATCTGCTAAATGGTGATGCTACACAAAATAAATTCTTTGCTGGGTATCTTTTGCATGTTTAAGAATTAAGATTGCCTGAACTTCACACAATTAGTCATGACATGGTACAGTTATGTTTCCTCTGCCTTACCCACTGCCAGACATTCTGATTTTGCACACATTGAAACATTCAAATAAACCAGAAGCATACACAAACTAAAAGTGGTTAAAGGCATTTTTTTTGACCTTCACCACTTTGTGAGTAAAACAAATTAACTCATGTAGGAAAAGGACAGGAATTCAACGACAGTCTAGAACTGGGGTTAGTACTTTGCTAGTGCATTCTAATTTCGTGGTTTGCTAGTAGAAAGCCTGATCAAGGGCTGCTTAAACCAACAAAGAGATTGTCTTCTTCCTTTAGAAGCATTTTGGATCTAGTTCTGTATTCCCTGTGAAGAAGGAACAAGCCCATTTCTTACTTTAAAAAACAAAACACTCTCTAAGCAGAACAAAATAGAGCAGTCCCCTACATTTACCAGGGAGAATTAACTTGACAGAAAGAGATTAAAAATTTTACTAACAAAGCAATAAAACCAAACTGATAGCAAGATGCAAGAAGTAGTAGAGCTAGAAATCCCAAATTTTTTTCCCAGAAGGTGCATATCTGCACTGTACAAGTATAAGGTCTGTAGTCTGCTTGAATTATTTAAAACTGACTGAGCCTTCTTCAGAAGGAACCTCACAGGAACCCAATAGAGAATCAGGGACAAGATCGCACAAACTGACTCGACCTCTTTCCTGCTTACAAATCATAATTTAGCTGCAGTGTCAAACAGCAAACCAGACTTAGATAATATTCTTCTTATCAGGATTAAACAAATGAGTAAGCATATTTAGCAAAACTATAATTATCAGTGCAATGTTCCCATTCCAGCAATAAACAGAGAGCGCCTGTACAATAGACTCCAGTTTCCTTCCTTCCAGGTCAACCAACCACTGAAAAAATTGAGAAAACCATTAATAATTCAGCATTTTACTTGCTTTGTGTAAAAAAGGGCCCTGCATGTAAATTCAAATAAATCCCCCATTTACTGAAAAATCAACTAATTTACTTTCAGAATAGCAAATGGAGAAAATAATTTCCTTTTAGATGATTGCATTGTATGCCTCTTTTGGATCCTGTTGAACACACAGGGAAGAATTAAATGGCATAAACTGCTCAGTCCCTACCCCAAAGGTGTGAACAGCCCTGTTAAGAACCTTCTCCATCGCTGATTTTGCTTTTTTTATTAAGTAAGCATTCTTGAATAGATACGATTGTCAGAAATTTGACAGCAAAATATATTAAACAATAGATGGGGATAATTAGATCACATTCCAGTACCACTGTTTGTAATTCCAGTGAGAGGAAAGGAATAGAATGACAAGGTCTCCCATGCTTTTGTTCCTGAACCTAATTCTATGAAGTCATGTACTCAGTTTCAAACAGCTACCAAAAGTAAAACAGAACAATATTGCACATGATGAATCATTACCTACATTTTTAATTTGTTTTGCAGCATTGAGATGCACACAGGATCCAAGATAACAAACACATCTTAGCAGCACAGGAAGCCAGAGACATTGGTTCAGTCATATTCTTCCTTTGGTTACAGTCACTCCAGTTTAATTTTTCTCTACAACATTTAAAAATATCTCTATTTCAGACAAAACCTGAGTTTTCACAATCATGATTTTAATCTGTTTTGCAAATATCTGTACTCACATGAACATAAAGAGTCACTAAACATGTGAAATAGTGTCTCAATTACAGAATTCCTTGATATGAAGGCTGTTGGTTAAGTTGTGTAAAGAGCAAATTGTAACAGCAACCAACAGCACTCAGAGTTTCTATTTGTGGTTTAAAACCGAACAGAAAAAAACCTGTCTTTTGGCACCTGACAGAAGGTAAAAGAATACTTATATAAATGAAGATTAAGGACTCCCATCCCCTTAATCTGCCCCAATGCAAAAGCATTGCAGCAATGAAGGAATGAGAGAGAATCCCAGCATCCATGTATCAGGCAGGAAAAGGCAGGCAGCACGCAACCCAATTCAGTCAGTATTTTATCTGCATCACAGAGTGCTTAGAAATACTGCCACTACAGATAATGAAGAGATGGGGCTGCCCAGAAAACCTTCCTGTTGCAAAATGCCTGCAGCTGCCACCTTGTGAATCCTCTGCTACTGTCAAACACTAATAGCCTCCAACACCTGAGCTATAGATAAAGTAGGGTAACCAAAAATTATTGGCACATTAACAGAAAGAAAAAATTCTAAATGCCCTAAAATATGAAGGAGGGTGGAGCAAAGTATAAATTTCATTATCTTGTTTCTATCATTTTTCCTTGTACGTTGCTTAAAATAAGAAAAAGCCCTGTAGAGGCACACATGCTGGATATTTTTTCCTGTCAACACACCAGGCAGTCTCCAGAGCATAAAGGGACTGTTACTCCATTTCACCCATGGAGACAAACAAAAAGGCCATCTGCTTCTGGATTTGACTCACTGAACTCCAAGAGCTGCAGTGAGTCATATGTTCCCTACCCTCACTGTGGGGCTGTCACAGAAATGATTCCTGTCTGTCATTCTTCACTTTACCACAGGACTCCAGGGGATGAACTGAGCTTAGCTCAGCACGGGTAGTATATGTGTGTGTGTGTGTGTGTGTGTATATATATATATATACACATATAGCAGGCAAGGGAATGGCATTGCAATCTTTGCTTTTCCCCTTACTCCATTAGAAAGCATCCTTCCGTTCACATGGCACCCTGTTAAAACAGCATCAGAACTCCTAAAAGAAGAGAGTCAGTTACTACAGGTATGTCTGCTGGCCCAAAGCAAAAGAGAAAATCCAATTTACAGGGCCACAATCAATTTATACACCCACTCCCAAGAAAGGTTAAATACCTAATTTACACTCAGATATTTTCTCACATACTCCAAATGTGACTGGATACTTACCTTTAGGCACAAGTTCATGATTCTCTTGTTTCTTTTGTAGCCTAAAAACTGCTGAGGATGGTGGTAGCTGGTACAGTCATCCCTTCACTATAGGTCAGGGCCTTGCATTACTTCACTTGCTCACTGAAAAGAAAGCAGTGATACAGGCTGAAGATATTTTCTAGCATCATGTTTCTATTTGCCCTGTACAGAAAGACTTAGAAACAGCACATGAACAATTCCCCACAGAAGCCACAGCTACAGCACTAGCCCTTTCAGCAGTTCAGTATGTTGGCTTTGTCAGACTTTTGTCTTAGCCCCTAACTTTGTCATCTTGTATTGCCCAGGCTAAAGTTACTTATCTTAAAGTATATACCCTGGGAATAAGTGTTCTTCAGAAAAAAAGGAGCTTCAGTTAGGTTTGCCTGGAGCCAGTTTTTGACCAAAGAAAAGCATTTAACCAATGCAAATTCTCTGAGTGATCAGCAGCACACAATTCCTCTGTGAGTTCCCACACGTGAAGATGACTGGGCTTAACACTAAAGTCTGTTCCAGAGCAAGGGCTCCCTGTTCACACCTTTCATTTTTTTTAGGCTGAGCGTTTACTATAGAATTCACAAAAAGAACCATCTGACCATTTTAAATAAATAAATAAAGCATTATTTTTTCTCACTCTAACTCTTCGTGCTTTTAACCAAAACAGTTGTGAAATTCCTGTATCAGAAAAGAAAACACCAGGGCAAAGTTAGAGAAACACAAGAAAAAACAGTTTAGTTACTGAAAGACAGAATCACATATTTCAAGAAAAGAAATTGCCTTCTGAGTCATGTAGCTCATATCCCTAGACAGCAGGATGGTTGCTGCATGGCCTCTAATGTGTTTTCATTGATTTTTCTTTTTTTAATACTCCAGAGACACAGTATCTCATCAAACCACCCATGATAAACTCCTCTTTGTCCACTTAATTTACTGCAGAGCTGGAAACCATTTCTTACTGTCTGCAAACTTTCCTTTCATTTACTATGCTACCTTTAAAATTATTTAAATAAAGCTCCTTTCTCTTCTGGTGACTGGTTCATAAGTTTCTTAGTCACCTACAGTCAGCAATTAGCCCATTATAATGATGACAAAACTAATAGTAATAATGGAACAAGAAGTAAAAACAGAAAAAGTGTCATTAGCAGGCTCAAGTCCCCCATTCAGGCAGTAGAACACAAAGTTTCCACCCTTAAGCAACCAGGTTTGATTCACATAACTTTTAGATGTCCATGTCCTAAATTGTTGTTACATACAGACATAAATCAGATTTTACAATCCATCAGATTTATAAATCAACTGTTACTAATAAATAAAAAAGCACAGAAAATGATAACATGCAGAAGGTCTAGAGTAGAGAGGAACAAAAAAAGCATAAGAGAAACAAGTAGCACTAAATTATTCAAACTTACAGTCAGACTGTGTTCATCATATCAGACTAAGCTTTCCTAACTTAAAACAGAAAAATCTTTGCCTCTAACAATTAAATCAGGACATGTTATCTCCATGCTTTTGAGAAGCTTTCTGCCATTCCAGTAGCATAGTTCTCAAATAGAGTTACAGGAACCTTCCAAGATTACCAAAAGTTTGTGGCTCCAGATCTCCAATATTACACATGATAATATAGACAGCAAATATAGACAGACTTTATTCAAAAGTATTCAGGACAAAAAAAAACCCAAAAAAAACCAAAAGCAACAAACACATACTTGTTGGTGCGCACTTACTGTATTTCAGCATGCAAGTCATATTGCTTTCTTTAATTGCCTGTTCACATGAGCAACTTTTACCCAGTTTTGAAAATACAGCCTACTTTTGTGTGCAGGCTCCAGGGAACATTGCAGTTGGCATTTCTGTAGCCCCCAGTGCAGCCTTCCTTCTCTGTTGACTGAAATTAATACTATAGACATGGAACCATTGCTTTCTCTTTGCTTCCTCCATTAGTCAAGCATCATAATTGAAACCTTAGAAAGCCTGGCATGCTATTAGACTCAGACACAATAAATGATGACCCAAAATGTTTTTGAGACATAATCCCCAAAAGGCAAGTATTCCACATAAAGCAACACAGTCCAAATTTCAGAATTAATTACTTTTGTCATTTATGACAAGCATTATGAATCTGAATTAATTATATTAGGAAGGTCTGTAAACAGAGTACTGGCTCAAAGTAAGGAAATATTTTTAATAGAATTTGCCACACATTTTTGATGCTGAAACACAGGGTGTGTTTGGGGAACTAAGCTAAATTTACCCAGAAAATTAATTATGCAATATTCTTTCCACTGGTGATTATCTTTAAAGTGGCTTGTAACACACTGTCATGAGAACAGTGACCTGGCTGACTGGCAACAGTAGCACAAGCAACACCTTTATCTTAATAAACATATGACCAGCAGTCCTCAAGGTAATAATTCCCTGCTTCCCATGGGCAGGCAGGTGCTCAGTCATCTCCAGGAGAGCAGGGCCCCATCACATGTCATTGTTACTTGGGAAGACAAATGCCATCACTCCAAACATTCCCCTTCCTCCTTCATCCCCCAATTTCTATACTGAGCACGATGTCACCTGGGCTGGAATATCCCTTTGGTCAGTTGGGGTCACCTGTCCTGGCTGTGTCTCCTCCCACCCTCCTCCCCTGCCTGGCAGTACAAAAAGCAGAGAGGGCCTCTGTGCAAGCCCTGCTCAGCAATAACAAAAGCATCTCTGTATTATCAACACTGTGTTCAGCACAAATCCAAAACACAGCCCCACAACAGCCACTATGAAGAAAATCGCCTCTACCCCAGCTGAAACCAGCACACCTACCTTCTGCAAAAATGACTGGACTGTTCCTATATGTCAGAAAGATCCCAGGAGTGTGTTCATTTTTATTAAACAATGAATTATTGATCCAAGTCAATTATTTGATTTTGAAGTTTTTGGTTTCAGTATGTTAAAAAAAACTTTTTTTTTTTTTTTTAAATAAGCAGTTCATTCCTAATAAGAACATAGATAAAACATTTCCAAGCCATTTTTTTCTGCTCTGGAACATTTCAAGGATTTCATTAAGCATTTAAAAAACCTTTGTATATGAAAGGTCAGGATTTGTCCACAGAAAATAAACAAAAAATCTATTCTGTATGCAAGATCTTTTTGAAGGGAAGATATAAAGATGTAGTTACAGCATATACACATAAACAAATCAGTCTAGAATCCACCTTGAAATTCCCACATGATGCACGTTGGCTGTATTTTTATGATTTGATGTCTAAGGACCAAATGCATGTTTGGACAAGATTTGCTCTTTTTTGCTCTTAAAAGATGGTACTGGTGCAGCAGTACAAACAGATATTACATATAAACCTCTAAGACCTTCACACAGCTATGAAGAACTAGAAAAGGAACAACTAGAGGGAGAAATTGACTGAGCATGCAAATAAAGCTGGGAATGAAGGATGCTAACAGTCAGCCTGCCTTCTCTCTCAGTCACTGAGGATGAAAATCAATGCCTATTCATCTGGTTTCTCAGTGCAGAAAGCATAAAACTATTCATGTCATGAATACACTTTTTATGAAGTAGCAAGCATAGCAGCCTAGGAAACTGCAGAGAAGTACACGGATTCTGTAAATCATAGCAAGTCTTGCTTTCTGAACCTGAAAGCACCAAAATGAAGTGTATATCTCTCAAATCAGAAACCTTTTTTCAATGTTTTCTTCTCCAAAGATGAGCTATTAATCCCTGGCCGCTGTCAGAAAAGATTCTCTCTGATTTGTTCATTTGCTTTTACAACAAATATTTTACAAGCAGCTACCTGAGACAGCCCATTGAGCAGCCTTACTCAGCAAGATTTTCAAGTACCAAAGATCAATTTCTGTTCTCTCAACAGGAGTTAATTATCTTGACTGTGCCTCAGTGACAAGAAATACATATGTGAAACAGGACAGAAAAAATTTATGATACATATACTTCAGTGTTAGCTGTTTGCCCTAGGAGCTTTTTCATAACTGCTAATTTTGTCTTCAAAACATGAAACAATGACCCAATCATGCAAATTATAATTCATATCCATTTGTATCAATATAACAAGGAATTATCCATGGGTTGAAAGGTCCAGATAAAGTCTAGACTTCTATTCCAAGGCATTGCTGCTGTTTCATTAGATCAATGTAGTTTGTTTTCTAATACTTTTCTATTGAAATTAAATTGAGCCCACTTTCTGTACTTCTATTTAAAATATGAAAGAAACACCATCATTGTGATTACATGAGCTTTTCAACATGTTCTGTTCTACATATTTCTCATATATGGCAAATACAGTCTTAAACCACCATTAGTAAATGCAGCAAACATTTTAGGATGTTTCTCAACAGGGTGAATCTAGGTTGTCATTTATACTTGTTAAATATAAATATTGGTACTTTCATTGCAGGTCAAGAGAACCTACCACTGAATAACTCAGTTTTGCTGCAGATCAAAGTATTTACTTATTTTTAGGACCTGTTGGGGCCATTGCCTGAAATTATTCAAAGTTTCACATTCTTACAGTGCTACCATTGCCAGTAGTAATTTTGAACATAACTGATCATTGATCAATTTCATCCTCAATATTGTCGTTCAAGCTTCACCATGTCTTAAGGCTACAAATAGCCCTGATATTTTTATGGGAAGAACACCAGATAACAAGCCATAAAATGTTTTAGGAATCCAGGGAAGAGGGTTAGGGTTAGGGAAGAGGGGAATGGGAGTGGGGGAACAGGACACATACGATATTTGGGAGTTTGGGGAGAGTTTTTGCATTTCATCTGACAGTCAGATGAACCAGTGCCAATTCCTATGTCCGTAGTACATCACAGGGTATTGCCTTGCCAGCTTCTTACCATTCTAATTGTTGGTTTTTAGCTTCAAGACAAAAAAACATAGAACTTAAAAGGTGTTTTTTGTGAGGCTGTCAGTAGGTTTTAATTGACAATTTACTTTTATTGCTTATTACATCATTTGAAAAGCCATTAAAGTTTCTATTACTCTTCATATCATTTTGAAATCCTTGATGATTTTTAACAAATTAATAATTATCTTTGTATCTCTAGACCAGTATCAGTCCACTCCATTTCCAGTCTGGCAAATGCTATGGATCAAAGGGGGAACCATCTATATCAACATCCTATAACGAGAGTGGAAGGGCTTTAAACATTTACTACTTCTAACATACTGCTTTAAATTAGTTCCTTTGCCTCTCCTGTTGCATTGATTCTTTAAACATCATACATCAAATTTTATACTAATGAACTTGCCTTGTAAGGTCAGCTGCTGTTCTTACACTGTTGTTTTCCCAGCCTCCAAAGGTGTAATCACACTGCTGTCAGTGCAGTGGATTTATTTTTTCCACCTTTGCTGAAGGACTTGCAAAAACTTTATTATGGCAGTTGTTTCAATGTCTAAACTAATTGTGGTATATACGACACATTAAAGTAAGCCAAAGCCTGGACCTGATTAATTAGTAGAATTAATCAAAGAGGAAGAGAAAGACTTCTCAGGAATGATGAAAAGCTCTTCTCATTTAATCACATAGATAGTGCACCATTAAGCTTGTTAGTCAGCTACAGAGCAGTGAATGTGCACAAGGCTCCACTGCCCTTTAAAAGAGATCCCTTTAAGGACAACTGCCAGGATGGATGTGGGAGGAAATGTAGTAAAGCATCAGGGTTGAGAGAGAATCATGATTTGGATTAACAATTAAGGCAGGCCAGTCTCAGAGTTAAGCTTCTAAACCAAAGCAGCCTGGTACAGTCTGAGTACCTCACTTGGATTATGCTGCCATCACTAAGCTCACCAGCACAGCACAAGGGTTTCACCACACTCTCCCCTCCAGCAGACATAATGCCTCAAAGGGTAATTGAGTTTTCTGGAATTAAGACAGGCTTTTCAGGAAACACCACATAGAAGTATACAGATTTGCTATTTTGAAACTTAACAGTTTCTAATAAAATCAGTGTTATCTTGTTATAGGCCGTTTAAAATTTATTTTCATCCAGGACAAGTTCAGCCATTAGAAACAAGCCTTATTTATTAGAGAACACACACTTTCCAACATAATTTCCTTTTGGCACATAGGAAATTGCCCCTTTAAAGCAGATACAAAAGTTTCAAGTTCAATGGGAGAACTATGACTTCTGAAGAGTATAGAGATTTTTTTTTAAGTTTGTAATTTGCACTTATAAACACATGCAATTATTTTTAATGAAAGACAAGTAGATTATTTTTGTGCTACTGTCTATGATGGGTTTACCATTTTTTCTATTAGGTAACAAAGTTCAGGGTCACAGACCATAAATAAAACTCAAGCTTTGTCTTTGGAGAACAAAGACTACCTGATCACTGAAAAAAATGCTTTAATAACTAACTAAAAGCTTTTTATTACCTATCAGGCAATACACAAAAGGCTATTCTGATCTCAAATCCCATCATAAGGGAACAGCTGCCTTCCCTTACTATGCAAAAAAGCAAAATCACAGAACAGCTCAAGTATTGCAAAAAGACTGGCTGCAGTTCAAAGACTGAGTACTGAAGCAACACTCCAAACTGATATTAAGCTGCTGCTCCATGAGTTCTCCTTCAAATGAAACAGGAAAAGTGCTCCAGCTTTCAAAATCCACTCTTGTTTCAAATAATAGTAACACACATATCCAATATTTTTCAGTGCTCTCTTTCCACAAAGCTGTGGATTATAGAAATACAGTAAGAGTTAAGTGCTGTAGGGCAGGGCATATCTGACATCAGTTAATAATGATCTTTGGTGCACTGTATTAAAAGAATTCACATACTCTAGGTCACAAATCAAACCCCACCTCTACCTGAGGTATCTAATCAAACCTTACTGAAGCTGCACATTGTATTCTTCCTTCCTTTAAGTAGCTGTCAAGAACAGCAGAGAAGCATGTCACTACTCCAAAATGTAAAACTACTCAGGTATTTGGATCTTATCCAAGGGACTTCCCTCCTGCTCCTGAGTACAAGAGGGACATTTTGATTCTGGAAAACTTTGTGACAGAGCTAAGAGTGCATCTGGCTTAATTCCTGGATGAAACAGCTGTAAGCAGCTGTAAAGTGACCAATAGGCCACTTGTAAGGTATCACCAGGATAAGAGATCAGGACACCACCAAGTGCAGGCAGGTGTCTGGGTGACTTCAAAGGTGAATCAGAGGCCTTGAAAGTGGGCACTGCTCCTCCAGATTTAATTATTGGCTGTTTTTGAAAGTTTTTTTGGTTCCACATAAAATGGAGTGCTAGAATTTTGGCTTTGCATGCAAATCTAGCTTCCCAGAAAATCAGAACTTGAGATTTGAAACTTAAACTTTTAGTTCACAGAACAAGTTAAGGCATTTTTTGAAATTTAAGAGAAGACTGCATTTAACAGCTTTACTGGACCCCCACTACAGATAGAGCTATGATGACTAAAACGCACTAACAATCTGCAATCAAGAAACATTCTTTCTTTCTTTGGAAGTTTATTTCTGATCACTTTTCAGAAACCATAAATTAAGCAAAAATAGAGACATGTGGTGGCAAATAATTGTTAGACAAAAGCTATCATCTTTAGGTTTTTAGATTTACCCCTTAAATATTAAACAAACTGCTCATAAAAAGCTTTTTTTTTTCTGTTCCTAGTACTTACATCCAACTACATGTTAATTTTGACAACTTGCAGACAGTGCTCAAAATCATCACTTTCCTGCTTTGCTAAAAATAGCTTTGTGCTAATGGCCAGCATTGGAATCTCAGTCATAGAAAGCAAAATGAAAAACAATGCTGTATATTTTTGGTTTAGAGATGGAATTCAAAAGAAAAAAGCAGTACTGCAAAGTCAGTCTGGACTGGGTGGTACCAAATATAATAAAAGACAAGCTCAGTAAATGTTTTCCCCATATTTTTGGTTTAAATGTTACCTAATTACCTAAGGTAGAGCTTTTCTTTATCACAGTTATTCCTCCACTAAAACCTGATATTTTTAAATTGAGACGAGAGGTATTTTCACATTACATTTTCCTCCATAGCTCTTCTGTTAAGTCTTCTCTAAAAAGGGGGGGGAAACCTCCAACCCTGTTTTGAGCCTCAACTTGAACTCTCATAGCATATTTTCTGCCTTTGTCTCATAGCAAAAATTGTATTTCAATAGTTTCCTTCATGCTCAAACTTCTTTCCTTTGTTTTAGCGATTCTGTTGCTCAAGTTTAATCTGACTTTTCCTTGCATTTCTGTCAAGGTATACATTGACAAGAATTTTGTTTGCTAGTTTCAATTAACAGAAGTGTTTATACACTTTACCCATTTAAAATCTTGTGGCTGATCAGTGTGTCAGGTCTCTTCAGACACGTTTTTCTTAGCCATGACCTCATCATCTTACATTGCATTTGAATTTGGAAAGATTTCAAATAACTAATAATCTTTGCCTACATAAGTCCCTAGCCTTAAGTTTTATTAACTTAAGGTATGTCATGCTCAAGGGAAAGGTTTCATTATTGAATAACAGTAAGAAATTAAGTCTTTAAAAAATTTATGTGTACATGCCTAAAATTTGATATTCCAAGTTATGCTAGAGAAAATAAAATATTATTTTGTTTCTGCAGTTCTGTAGAGGTATGAAAAATTGTTTCTCACAGAAGAAATACTTCACTAAGGTTGGTTTCAATGCAACACAAAAATAGTGAGAATGCAATTACATTTGAATGAATTAGAAAGCATAATACAGCTGATCACAAAATGACTGAGGTTGGAAGAGCCTCTGGTAAAGTCACCTGCACCCTCACAGTAAGGAATTTTTTTCTTATGTTCTGACAGAGCCTCCTGTGTTTTAGTTTGTGCCCATTACCCCCTGTAAAGTCATTGGGCACCAGTGGAATGAGTCTATCCACACATCAGCTGTGTACACTTAAAAATGTGTGACGAACATTAAGTTCTTTACTGAAATTGAGCAGTATCTGTGTCCGTGCTTCAGCCTACAGATTACCTGTGACATCTTCAACAGATTTGAAGACATGCTCCTCCATATAATTTTCAACTGAAGTTAGGCTATGATATTTTAAAGTTTGAAATAAAAAATAAAGAAGACTAAAAAAACCCTATATTTCCAGGATCATTTACATCTCCTTTGCAAAGACCCTCAATATTTCTACAGACTTGTTAGTGTTCTTTAAACATACTCTGCATTCCTGAAAGTCAGATCTAAAGGTACTAACCACAGGAGTCAGTAGACAAAATAGCCCACCAGTGCTTAGAGATTATAGCCATAAATACTCAATCTCCTCTATTGGATCCAGCTTTAAATTAGGATTTGAACACTTTTTGCTTTCCAGAAAGATGGTTGAGACCTCACCAACTGCACCCAGAAGCCTACTGAACACTGGATTCGCATATATACCCCTATTTACCCAATTGTTTATAGTTATTTGTACACTATTAACTTGGCAGAGTTTGAGCAAATTAGTGCTAAAGCACCAATCCCACACCTTTAGAGAGGAGAGTTTAATGTCTCATGACCTATTCAGAGGAACACAAAGCATGGTCAGAGAGGTGGTGAGCACACTTGGGAGCAATGTTCAGGTAGCAAACCATCATACTGCAATATGAACTTTGGAAAACACAAACAAAAAATGACACTAGAACAGCTTATTTGCCAGCTCTCTAATGCTCACCTGGTGTGAGCTGCCATGGTTTCAAGCCATTTCTGTAAAACTGATTGGATCAATACTGGTATTGGCTGCTCTTGTTTGTGTTTTCATTTTAAGTAGTAAAGCAAGATCAGCCTTCTCCCAGCTCCTACTTTCACTGATATCTTTCAATGTATGACCTTGATCCTTCCACTAGAAGGGCACAGACAGTAACATAAACATTCAAAATCAGGTAATTGAATTATTTCTTTCATCTGCTCCCTCAAAGTACCGTGCTCAACAAATCAACCTTGTTAATTAAATCAAACAGTTCAAATCACCTCCACATCAGATGAACACATGTATGAAGCGGTCATCAAGAGGATGGTACCAAACTTTTCAAAGGGATGCATTGAACTTTGTTTCATATACTTAATGTGCACTCAGTTTCACTATTTTCATAATCAGTAATTTCATTTCTTCAAATATAAACATAGCAGAATATCAAGAAAAAAATCACTCATTAAAGTAAAATTTAAGCACACAGGATGTACAGGTACCTATTGTTTCACTTAACGTTGCTCTTGCTTGACTCTTTTAGTGCTCCTTCAGTTTCCCCTGGTTAGGACAAGTCCAAATGCAATAGCCAAAATTCTGAATTTTTCACTTTCTAATTAGTACTCTTTACTAATTAATTTTCTTTTTAAAACAAACATTTTTCTGTGGAATATATTCAGGATCTGAGTATAGAGATCTGGGTGAAAAAAAACTTTGAATCAGTAGCAGCTCAATTGTATTTCTTGCAATGACACAGAAAAGTGGGCTAATCAACCAACTGGTGGCAGATTTATTACTGCTTAACTAAAAAAAAAAACTCTACAATTATATTTTATTCTCTGACATATGCTCTATCTTGTTACTCTGGCACACCATTAAAGTTCATCAGGCTTAAAGCAGCTATCAGAACTACAGTTCTTAAGATTGTAACTATGCATTGCACTGGATCCTATAAATTCTTCTTAATTTCTAATTTCATTATCCTTGGGAGAGTCTATTTTTACAAATTATAAGAAGTATGGCCTTCTACCTGACTGCAGCAACCCATTTATCTAGATATACTACCCAGAGTTTAGACTTCAGATTTTTCATTGAGTTAAAAGGGGTTTGCAATGCTCTAGTCATCTCTGAGTTCCACAATTATTTTTTCTATACAGGATTAGAAGCCTTTCAGGCAGCAGGGAATACACTCCAAACAGACAGACGTTCTTCACAGTCCAGAATTACATAATTCACCGTTACTGTGGTTTCACGCCTCCTATTTCAGACAATATCTTCTCTTAGAAATAGGATGTCAGATTTATAGGTTAATTAATCTTTGTTCTCATGACAAACTACAGACCTAAATTTTACTTTTACATTCTGAGGTAAAGAGTAGTATGCTTTACAGAAATGTATTCTACCTTTAACTTTTCAATACAATTATTTTGCTAATGTAGGCTGTGTACTTTCCTCTGCTTATCCTTCAGTTCATAACAATTGAATGTCTCATTTTTACACAGCTTTCAAGATTATATTTACTTTGTACAGTCTCTGACTGTCCATTTGTACTTTACCTATTTGCATATCCACAAATATCCATTTTCCAGGTCAGATAACATTATATGAGCTATATTGGGAAATAAGTCCCTGGATTAAAAATGCATAAATTAATATCTTACAAGGGCAAGTCATCAGTACTTCTTTCTTTCCAAAAACTTGTGCTACATTTTAAACTCCAGTAATTAAAGCTGTATGAAAAATGCCACAGTAGTCACTAGAGGGACTAGGACTGAAACATCCAGGCTGGTTTTAATCAATGTATTTATTAAGTTTCAGCACATGGTACCTCCTCCTATTGCAACAACAGGGAAAGCATTACTTTGTCGGCGCTATTTACCTGAGTTTTGCCTTACAAATAAACCACAAATGCTTCCTCTTTCTGTGCTCTAAGCCTACTCAAATTCAGCAAACTGTGTGGCTGTGAAATTTACTATACATTTTTTACCATAATTATTAGCCTACAGAGAAATTGTGCAGTGTTTTGGCTGTTTTGCCCACAACATTAGTAACCATCACTTGACAAACTCTGCAAGGTTCCATGTAATATGAGAGCAAAATATTACTCTATTAAGCAATTATTTATTCTCATTTTGGATAAAATATGTAGCCTACAGATGTGTTGTTCTTTTAAATGTCAAGAGACTATGCTTGTTCAAGTTAATTTGAAAAAAATTATTTCCTTAAACTTGGAAGACTTAGGGAATTCAGGCACTAATTAGACCATCAAAACTTAGACTTCTCTGTGAGTTCAGAAAAAGAGCATGCCATGCTGACCACAAAGAAAGAGTCTAAGGAAAGTTTTATTTTAAAGAACATAGGGTAAAGTTAGCAGGACAAGAAGCTTAATGATAATGCACGTTTCTCCCATCCCATACATATTTAACACACAGATGAAACCATTACAGTAAACTGTGCAAGACCATGACAATTATTTCCAGTTCAAAAGTCAGCAGAAGCTCTTGTTTCTCAGACACACCTTCTGGTAATATAACAAATGGTGAGTTCCTTTTATTTTGTGTGACAAGTGCCATAAATAATTGTTTTTAAAACAATATGCTAGTTTGTTTGCATGACTGTAACAAGACTTGCTCACTGGGGAAACTATAATATTTGGTGGGCCATACATATACCACATTATTGAAGATGATAGATAAGGATCCTGGACAGGGATTAGAAACTTGGTATCCTGTGGGCAGTGTTGCAATTGAGCTGTCAAACGGCTTTCTATAAGAGGAATGAACTATTCCACTAAGACAAAACAATCCTTTCAGTAAGGATGGGAATGGACAAAAAAAAAAAAAAATAAAATCACTGTCCTGTGCTTACATGGTCCTCCTCAGGTTGATCCAAAGTCCCATTCCCCTTCCAAAGAGCCAAATCACTTTTGTAACCAAATCAGTGTGCTACTTGCTGACTTTATTACAGTGGCTTTTCATTTCTACTGCCATTTAATGCTGCTATTTATGCAAATATACAAATTCATTCTCATCCCTTAAATCCATCATCAAGCTACCTAGTAACTGAATAATCTCATCACTTTGAAAGCTCACCTGTTTTGCAATTGCTGTACCCACTCTCCATCTGTACTGACTGGTTTGTTTTAAAGCAGCCATCCCACATCCAGCTCTGTACTACTCACCTCTTTCCACTGCACTGGTATCCACTGCCTGCAGTAGATCAGAAGCACAGATCTCAAGCTCTTTCCATATGGAACTGTTTACAGAACCAAGGCAAATCATTTAAAAGATCTGAGACAAAAAAATTGGGCAAGCACATTGAGCCCTCTAAAGTCTGAGCTCTGCCTGAGCAATCAGGACAGTAACCAAAATCAATGCTGAAATTCAAGTGATTTCTTAACTTCTCCACCCCATCCCCCCAAGCACAAACCATTTGAAAAATGGTTCAGCTATATAAAGACATGAGAAGTGACTGACAGCTACATTCGATAGAGATCATTTATTCAGGGCCTTAACATTGTCAGAATTGTTCACAATGACTTGTTCATTGCTTCAGAAAATTTCCCCTACAATTTCAATCAGTTGCTCAATGATCAAGTTAAATGATATGCAATAAATATGAGCTATAGTAGGTGAAATCTGTGGGTAGAACTGTTCTAAAGCAACAAGAGGTACTTTGTGCCTTCAAATAATTTTAAGAAATTTTCCTAATTTTTATGTGCTCTGTAATCAAATTATGTGACTCAAAATAAATTACTTGTTAGTACATAAATTTTAAAAAATTGTCCCCTTCTGACACATCTACCATATAAACAGATTACTGATTAGCCCATTAATGCCTTATACTGACATTGCTTTTCAAACATGCAGCCCAGACTGGCTTAGAACACTTGATGGGTTCTAACAGTTCAAGCCAATCTCAAACACAGGGATAAATTCTTCATCTGAGGATCAGTTTTTTTGTTAGCTCAAAAGCTCAGAAAATGTTACCCAAAATAGTTCCTTTTTGTATAAAGACAACTTGGACAAAACTTTTTCTTCTGATAGCCATACTACCTTCAGAAGTGAGATATTTTATCTCACTTCATTCTCACAAAGTAATCAGTGTAAAGTAAAACCACAGCACTTTAAAAAAAAAGAATAGCAGCTTCAGTCTTCATCTAGTTCCTGCAATCTTTTCCCAGTGCTGATTCTGTCTATTTAGCCCTGTCAGGTTTTTTTTTTAACAGCTCTGAGGCTATTCTGTGATTTATTCTGGCAATTATTATCCTTAATATAAAACAGCACAGTGAACACATCCATGCTTACTCTGGAATCCATTTCTTTTTTGTAAATCTGTCCAAGGTCTATGTTCCATAACAGTTTTCCACTTGAAAACATGACAGATAACCATGACAGTTAAGAATCAATTTTAGCACAGTTGGTAAGCACCTCCAGTTTAACAGAAGAGTGATCAGCATTTATGCAACATTTCCCTCAAAAGACATCCAGTAACAGTGGATGTTGATCTTCAACCCTTATGTGTCACTAATGTTCCTATCAAATTTAATGGTCTGTGTTCCATATTGAGCCACATGGATGCAAAAAACGAGCAACTTCACTCAAACCAGTTTTGGAAAGCACTAAGTGACAGAATTAACACAGGATATAGAACTCACTTCTGATACTTGATAAGTAAGCAAGTAAGAGATTTCAGATATCTTCAAAATATATCAAAAAGTTATCAAATGTCTTATCTAGATTACAATTGGCTACATTTCTAAGGAAATTTCCATCATAATTGACAGCTAAGCAGATTTTCATTTCTCATCACAGTCAGTTATATTGAAAATAGCATCATTATTGGCTCAGTAGGACTATACAAAAAGGAAATAAATTAATTTAACAAGTGCTACTCAGAATCCATGAACAAACAATCCCACATCCCAGTCCTGGACTAGAAGTAATGATCCCTCTGCTTGTAACAAGCCCTTGTACCAGCCTCAAATAATACAGAAGATAAACATCAGATTCTCCTTTATTTCTTACTTTGGCATTTTCTTGTTAAGATTTACACTGTAACAAAGAGCCAGTATTACAAAAGCCACCATTTGGCAAAAGTATTCATTAAGAATAATGGATTAGTTCCTAAAACTCCCTTCTAGGCTAATGGCAGATCTAGCATAAATTTTAATAGAATCTATTTTCATCTAAAAAAGCAAATGTATTTCAGTGCATTCAATAATTATAAAGTAATATTCAAGCTCTGTTGCTCATGATGAAGTGCACTGTTTAGCTCACCAAAACCTTCCCAAATTAGTTGCTGAGCTAGAATGCAGTGTTGGATAAGCAGGTTATTATTTGGCCACATCAAGGTTTGTCTAAATATTCCTGCCAGGCAATATTTTCCTGGAACGTCACAGAAAACTGTTATAAAACAGAGTATCAAATAAAATTTAATAGGAAATTCTACATTAAGCTACAGGTTTGCAAAATTAACCCCCACTCTTTCCATTCTCTGCATAAACAGAAGGATTTTATGCACGGTGTTCACACACTGAAAAAATGTCATTAATTTCTTTAATTTTAACTTTTTCCCCTTAGTTTAACTTTAATTTCTTTAATTACTTTCTTCACTGAAACAAATTAACGAGTCTTCCATTAATTCAGTATCACAGCATGGGTTCATAAAGAAACAGGACAGAGTTCAGAAAGATAAATTAGAATGTCTGAGCCTTCAGAAAATAGCATGAAAGGCAATATCCCATAGACACATCTAATTCTAGTACTATTAAGTTCAGAGAGTTTTGCCCAGCTTATCTTCTGCCTGAACAACATCTGACAGTGTGGCCCTCAGACAAAGAAAAGAAATGTTAAAGGGGGAAAAAAATCCTTAAAAAGTCAATAATCCAGGAAAAATATCTGGATCTTCTGGCTTAAAGAACATGAAGAATTTACAATGTCAGAGGCTCAGAATATCAAATGTCTTCAAAAGAGGAATTTAATCATATTTTCAGATATGCATGGTAACTTTCATAATGTAATAAAGGAGATATTGATTTTTTTATTTACAAAATGTTATCTTCCAAATTTCTATAACCCAAGGCAGAGATACAAACCTAAAAGTTTGGAAAAGACCTTGAAGATCATTTAATTCAGCTGTGAACCCAACACTGCCAAGTCCACCACTAAACTCTGAACCCAAGTGCCTCCTCTGCACCTCTTTTAAATATCTCCAGGGATAGAGACTGAACCACTTCCCTGGGCAGCCTGTTCCAGTGCTTGGCAAACCTTTCAGTGAAGAAACATTTCCTAATATCCAATCTAAATCTCCCCTGGTGCAATTTGAGACCATTTCTTCTTGTTCTATTGCTTGTTACCTGGGAGAAAACAACAACCCCCACCTGGCTACAGGCTCCTTTCAGGCAGTTGTGGAGAGCAATAAGGTCTCCCCTGAACAGCTTTTTCTCCAGGCTGAACAGCCCCAGCTCCCTCAGCTGCTCATGTGCTACAGACCCTTCATCAGCTCTGTTGCCTCTCTGAACAGGTTCCAGCACCTCAGTGTCTTCCTCATAATGAGGGACTCAAAACTGAACACAGCATTTGCAATCCTGAATTAATTCTGATGAGAAGTTTTAAATATGCTTATTGATGTATTGTACAGTGTATTTAAGTTTACCCTCCAAGCAAGAACCATAATATGTGCAGTGATTTACAAAATGTGTATTCTGCACATTAATTATATCAAGACGTCCTCTTTATCTTCAGTGATACACAAAGATATCATTAGCACATCACAGAAAGTGTGTGTATATATACGTGTGTCACATAACAAAGGTCAATAAATTTACATACTCTCAAGTCTCTCACACTTTCACTCAAAAATAACTACTATTTTTGAGTGAAATATAAACATCTTAATGCATGTCATTGGATATAACAAAAGATGTTATCTTGCAAGCAAAACAATTTTTAACTGCCTTTTTGAACATAGAGAACCACAGCTATAAACACGGTAACATTACAGCAAGATGCACCCTGGCCAGTCTGACACCTCAGCTCTCCATTTGTTTTCTGCAGTTGTGCTCTGCACCATCATCAGGGTCAGGCACGCTGGTGTGAAGAGCAGGGTGTGACACCTCAGGGTGTGAGAGACCCTGGCCTTTCTACTATTCCAGAAACACACTGTGCTGGGGTGTTTGCTATGCAAGTTCTATCAACCTTGAAGGCATCTGTTGTTCTATGTCAGTGGGAGGTGTCAAAAAAAAGCTTCCAATACATATCACCACAAAACCATGGCAGAGTCACACAACTGTTCTATTCTGGATGTTTGGAAAGCAGATTAAAACTGAAAAGATTTATTTCACAGAATCTGTGAGAAAACACACTGAGCCACAACTGCACTTACCTAGCAAAACAAACACCAAAAGTTCCGTATACAAACTACAAAAATAAGGCTAAAGTTAAAGCCAGGAACATAACAGGAAGTCTGGCTCAATCAGGTGCCAAATTATGCTTGGTTTTAATTCTACTGCCCATTTACATTTTGGTGAAGTGGTATTTATCTACTGATTGCCTTCCTGGGTTAGACTAAGTTAATTTTATTGGTGTCAAATTCAGCCAGTTAACCTTTAGCACTTATCTTTAATAGGTTTGATGCAATACATTTTTATTGCTGAGATAAGTATTGATTAGAGCCTCTGCCTTCACTCATTTTGATTGCCTCATGTAATTAGAAAGTCTAAAAAGAGTGAGCATCAAGTACAAATAACATTCTACATTTGCATGTAAATCTCAACAAATTTAAAGTGCTTTGAAATACACTTGCCCTTGCAGTGAAGGACAGAAAGTAAACAGAACAGCATTAAAAAAGATGCTATAAAGTGCTGTTAAGTAGCATGATACGTTCAAGGTCTGGACAGAATAGAAAGGATTCCCATGAATCAAATCTAAGTTGCCCTACTTAATGCAGCAAGCTAAGCATATACCATTTAAGAGGATATATTACTGATATTTTCAATTTGAGGGTTTATAAGCCATGCACCAATTCCAAAAACTCCAATCCTACCCAAAGCTGTAAGATATGGGTGGGCAGTCACAGAGCTACTCCAAAATAGTCAAGGGTTTAAGTAAGTGCAGAAACACAGCCACAGAAAGACAAGAGCAAAGTCTGGGGCCAGGGCTCTCAAATAGGCAGAGGACATTTGCCATAACTGACCAGACAATTCATTTCTGGGAGCCAACATCCCAGCAGCAGCAACTGCCAACACTTGTTGACTCAGCTGGGACTATAAACAAGAGGAATGTCTGATGAAAAATTTTTCTATGTCTTCCAAAAACTAAAAATCAGATTTGCCACAGATAAAATCTCGTTTGCTGGATAATCTTTCAAGTGACATTACAACAACATTTAACAACATTTGGATTTTATGGAATGGGTGGTAAGACTAACTACAAGTGCAGAGAACTTTAACATAAATTTTGTGAATAAATGTAGAATATATTTTCAAATGAAGAATTTTTACTCCTGAAAAACTGTTTAATTCATTTTATAAAGTATGAGAAATCAAGTTTGGAAAGCACCAAGCAGGCCCATTTTCCTTCTCTTGCCTAGGGCAGGATGCATTACTCATTTACTGTGCTGTACCTTGTTTTCTAGCCCTGTCTCATTTTAAACACAACTTCAAAGATATGAAGCATCCCACACTTCCCATGGGAAACTACTCCAAAATAGAACAGAGGTTTATTTCTGACATTTAATATAATCTCTTCTCCTCAGCTTCATCCCATTACACTCAATCTGTCACCTTCTAACAAAGTTTGAAAATAAGTAGACATGTTTTTTCTGAAATCTTGTTTAAGTTTTGGACACTGTCATCCATATTCTGACAAAAACATGTTGCGCCACCCCAAGCCTATCCTGACTTATTTCTAAAATGCCACCCCCAAAGACAGACTTACAGCCACTTTCCTTTTTCAAGGAACATCAGGGAAAAAGGCAATTAAGAGCTTTTTTTACCCCCTACAGCCATGGCTGGGAAAGGCTATAGAAATACGATCGCTGCCAAGACATTTCTCCACAGCCCTTCATCAATCCCAAGGAGACTCACCTACTAGAGACCTCTGCTGATCCATAACAGGGGAGGGAAAGTTACTGTTTCTCACCTGAGAACGGAATAGCCTGTTTTTTCCCAAAGAAATCTGATATATCACATATTCTATAACAGACTCATTTGACAGTGGGGTCCAATCATAATAATAAAATAATTATTTCAATGAAGCAAAGGTGAAACAGGTAAGCTCTGCTGCATAGCAATAGCAGAGACTTCCAGCTCCCTGGTTGCAGAGTTGTTGCATATTGTATCACATATTAGCAAAAATCCTGCCTCTCACATCTGGTGGACAAGAAAATGGTATTGCTTTCTCCAAATTGCAAGTACAAGAAGATCAGAAGGTAAAAGAAGCGTGACAGTGACCTTTGACATGGAGATATACTTACTATTATTATTTTCTCATTATAGACCTATTATTACTTATATTTTACAGATATGTACATATAACAACCTATTTCACCATATAAATTATCCAATATGCCACCTTTAAAGAAGCAAGCAGGCTCTAGGATACCCTTCTCCACAGTGCAAATGCTCATGGAAAACAGAAACAAAAAGCTCTTTAATGTGTATCAGTTGTATAAGCTCCTGATGTGCCACAGGAAGGACCTACAAGCTTCTGCTCCATTTGTTTTGCAACTGCATACCTTAAAGGAGATTTGAAGGCACTACAACGCTGCACCAAAAAAAAAAAAAAAAACTACAGTAAAATGCAGTATTTTATTACAAAACTACAAACCCATCCAATAAATTAACAGTTAGTAAGGTCTAGATAGCCACTATGTAACCCGATCCAGAGTAAAAATCATTTTATTACCCATGGAGCAACAAGGAAGATCATGATCTGAGCATTGGGCAGAAGTGTATCAGTCAGAATTTGCATAAAGGCTGTAGGCTTTGATCTTACTTTCCTTTAGGGATCTATTTCCAATTAATACCTCTTTCCCACAATGAAACTAGGGTGATGAGATCTGTAAAAAGATTATCTGTCCTAAGCATAGATTTTAAATTTTGTCAGCACTACCACTGAGATCATAAAAAGTTCAAAAGGAATTACTCTACATTTTCTGAATCAATTATTATTTCTCAATCAAATTATGGAGTCAGAAGAAGGACTGGTACAAGATTTGGGATGAATGGATGGCCCACTAAAATTTTAAATTCATTTTTGTTGAAAGACAGGCTTTCACTTAAAAAAAAAACAACAAAGGAAGTGAAAACTGACAAAATTAAGACCTGTGAGACTTTCAAATGAATCTGTTGTTTCAGTTTTCCATTGGTTTTATCCTTCAATATTATTGTTTTCTCCCAAAGGTCAGCACAGAGCCTACCAGCAGCAGTAACTTCCTCTGACACACAAAATTACTGTCCAATCAGAAATTCTTTCAAGGATTACAGCTAAGCACATATGTGGTTTCAAAGGAAACAATGTAATTCCGTTACTTACAGAGGTGAGGGGTTTTAAGTGTATGGTAGTGTGATAGCAGGAGTAAGATCTTTCTTATATGAAAGACGGAAAAGGACACTGCTAAAAAAAAACGCTTTGAGAATCAAGTTTAAGTGACTGTGGTATTTGAAAACTTGATCATACCTATCCTTCAGATAGTCTGGAATCTCTTTGAGGCCTGATTATGGGCTGAGATAAATATATCTGGAATACACTGTACAGACACTTAGTACTGATAAAATAATACTGACAAAAGAAATCTGTTCCAGCATTTTTGCAGACTTTGTTATGAGATTCATAGCCAGGCCAAAGGCCCAGGAAGACCCAGTTATCAACCATCTGAAATTCCCCCACACAGCTTGGAATTGCTCATTTCCCCAGAGACTGGGCTGATTTCCCTAAAGTGTATGCAGAGATAGTCATGGCAATGAAGTATTAATAATAATAAGCATATCTCCCAAGGAGAACTAGACACATGTCAAAAGCATTGCAGAATTCTAAAGTGAACAAGTGCATACTGGTGCCCTGAGTCAGGCTAGATGCTCTATGCCCATTCAGTCATGTCCTCCAAGCCTCCATCTTAAATATATGGTTTTAAAGACTTCATCTCTGCTCAAAGCTTACATTTGCACTTAAAATACAATACTTCAGACAGTGTACAAACCTGTACACTGAAGCATATGCCTACAGTACAGAATAATTAGCCCCTCAATACTGCTCCTAGATCTTGTGGCTCAGCTGGTAGACTGAACTGCTGCCAGAAAGTTCCAGTCTAGCTGCTGTTCAGGTCTCCTATTTTCTCCAGAAACAGCTGGATGCTAATGCCAAGGGATGAGCTAGTCACATGCAAAGTGCTGCAAAGGCAAGTTGTCACTTAGTAACTTTCAGGTTAATAGAAACAACAGCAGGGGGAAACGTATTTCATTCAAAAATTGCTTCATGGAGAAGTCATTATCTAATTTATTAATAACCCTGGACACATGGATAGCCTTTACCCCCTTGTCCTGTTTCTCTGTGTATAACACTTTGCTATATTATCATCCTTTCTGAATTCTGACACAGATGACCCCAATGCAGATTTTGTATGTCAGTAAAATTCCACTGCTGAAGTTGAGATAACTGATCCACAAATGTTTGTTTCTTTTCCCACTAGTAATTAAAATTCTGTGGTTTAAATAACTTATCAAGTCCAGAGACAGAGATAAGTGGACAAATACA
Organism: Climacteris rufus; assembly: GCA_013398175.1. Lineage (NCBI taxonomy): Eukaryota > Metazoa > Chordata > Aves > Passeriformes > Climacteridae > Climacteris > Climacteris rufus. The sequence continues at coordinate 658,727 of VZRZ01007418.1, read as the reverse complement.
TAAAAAGATCTGTATAAGACATGCATGGAATAACTTTGGAAGACAAGAGGGCAGAATTAATGTTCTCAAATTGATAACAGTCCAAAAGTGCCAGCAGTGCTTTGCTTCTGCACCCAGCACATACTTTTATTTATATATCTGTGGCCTATGAAAGAAAAGCTAATCTAAAAATCTACTTGAGAAGTGTTTAAATTCCTTCAGAATGGCTTTTAGAATACTAAACAGGCCTATACATAAAGATTTGATTTGAAGAAAATTTTCTGTCCCTTTACTAGTCCTCAGTATTTAACTTCAAACATGTACATACATCTCAGTGTAATTATATGATTATAGACAACTCATGCCCATGGAGTCTTCATGCAAAAATAGTTTATAAATAAAGATAATGAAATGGATTGGACTGACAGCTGGGACTTCAGAGAGAGGCATTTGTGAACTAGCAGGCAATTTTCAGTAAGTCTTAAGCCATGTTCAAGTAAAACAGCTATAAGTTCAGATACTGAGCCAAATTTTATCCAATGTCTCTCTTTCCAGAAAAGTCAAAGGTACCATGAGAGCATGCTGAACATTAGATAAGGTCTTCCTTTGTGGAAGAGCAGCTGCCCAGAAATACAATGGAAAGAACCATTTTCTCCTTAAAAACAAACCCATCAGTTAAACAAACTTCCTAAAATATTCAAGACTTGATTCCTGTCTCCTTCTCTGAAGTTTGAATAAATTCAGAAATAACACCCTTTCCTATATGTTTTTGCATCTTTCTTTTCCTTTCAGCAGTGGGATGCAAGTGGAGACTATATACTGGTATAGTTACAAAGCCAAAGCACAATTAAAGCATACACTTTTTTCTTCAAAGATCTGAATTGTCAATCTGTAAAATGTACATATTTTGCTTGTAGAATTCCCATAGGTAATTTTTTTTGTTGTTGTTGAGAAACCATTCTCTTGCATAATATTACAAAGGGCCGAAACTGAAAACATCAATATAATATTTACTTAAGCACAAGTTCCTGCGTGGGGAAAAACAACCTAAACATAAGTGAAACCCAAACAAGATTAGTTTTCAATGATGTAGCTGAAGACAAAGTAAGTAAATTAGTTTGGGGATTTACCTGTCACTAGTGGAGAAGGTTCTTACAGAAATCAAATGAGAAGACTGAAACATTAGGAGAGCAGACAGGCTCCCCTTCAATTTATCAATTATCAATTTTCAATCACATTTTCAAGTGATTATCAATCACAATTTTCAAGTTCTTTTTCTGTACTAGTTTAGATTTAGAGAATAAGATGGCAACTGCTGAATTAACCACTGCGGGACATGCAGGATAGCAGGAAAATTTTATGTCCTACCAATGGTAATGTCTCAGAAACATGTTCTAGAGGCCAATCCTTTAATTTGATTCATTTCATAGCTCATTCAGTCAGCCACAGACCCTCCTGTTGTCTTTCTCCATGCTGACAGTCACAAAGGAAAGGCTTCCTGCTAGATTAGACAGTTTTAAAAGGGGTGCAGGGTCATATTGATTTTGTGAGACAGAAATAAAAGACAGATTCCCCATTATGATATTTTGATTCAAAGTTATATAGGAAATACCAGGAACAAAAAGCAATTCCCAGCATATATTAAAAAAGGGAAATTAAATTACATTAATATATGAATTAAGATAACTTTTTTCCCTAGATGAGGATAATAAACACATGCAATTTCACTTACTTGCTTATCAACTGAAGGAAAAATATTTTACTTGGGCCCAGCTACACATCAATGCATGAAAGCAATTGTGATGAGTGACATTGTATCACACTTTCAGCTGTTCTCCTAGTGTGCTGGCCAAGGGATAAATCCACTTTTTCCTTTACATGTTGTATATGTAAGAAGAAAGCAGAGAAAGATTAAAAATCCAGTAAAAGATGAAGTAACGTCTTGAAGGAAGGCATTCAAACTTGTTTGCATATGGCCTATTCCAAAACAATAAACATTTTCATTCTTCAGGGCAGTTCCTCTCAATTACTTTGTTCAAGGAGTTGGATTCTACTGACTACAAACAAGTAAGGCAGTAGATCTAATGTTACAGCACACAAAGGAGTAACGCTATTTACTATTTACATATATTTGAGCATACATCTGTTACACAACAGAGCATAGACAGATCATGATGCTCAGAGATTTCTAGAAAAAGGGACCATTTTAGATCAAATCTGTACCAACACAGGGGAAGTAATACCCCCTTTTTGTACTTGCTAACCTTTAGGATAAGAAATCCAGAGCTGTAGTGACAGCCATCCCAAAAAGAGACACAAGGGGAGACACATCATCCCAGCTCTGCTATAAACCACCATCACACAAAAGGTTGGCAAGTCTCAGCAACAACATCATTCCAGAAATACACTCCTAGTTAATAAGAGCACCCAAACCAAGATTTTAACATGGTTTACAGCTTTATTGCTAGTGCTTCATAGGGCAGCAATCCAAAAATCCAGCATCAAAGACTTTCCAAGACTAGCAATGTTTTATTACAAAGACTCAAAAATTGAAGTCTCAATATTAGTTCTTATATCCCAAAGCATACAGGCATCCAAAACACCTATCAGGGATGTTTTACCATATAATATGAAATTTGGAGGAGTAGGCAAATATATTTTTTCATAGTCAGGGATGGAAGATGAAGACTATACTGAATAGCCATGGATCTTCAAGGCAGAGATGGTAACATATCTTACTATCTACCACATAATTTATTTAAAAATTAATCCAGAAGTTATTTGCAGTTAAACAATCCTAGATCCCAAGACATTAAGACTTTTCTCACCCCATCTAGCTAATTGGTGTTTTAACTGTTGCAGCACTTTGTTCTTATCATGGTTTCAGTTTACACCAAAAAGGCAAACAAGTTCTGAAGCACGACATCTAACCATCACCACAAAATTCAAACATAAACCAAACACAAGGAAGAATACAGGAAACCAAAACAGAGTCAGGCTTCAATTAAGTGAATATCTCAGCAGCACAAAGTAAAGCTCTTTGCATCACTCTCCCAGCAAACTGGCTGGCTTATGTCTCTCCCTTTTCACAGTATAAACACACTCTTACCAAAACACATCTGAAATTCAAGCTCCTGAACCTTTAGCTTTAAAAGTAATGCCCATCTATACAGTGCAACTTTTGATAAAGTAAAACACACTTTCTAAAAACTGAGAAGCACAAAGCAAATTAAGTATGCTTTCTCTCTGCCAGGTAGTCATAAAACACTGATGGTACTTAGCTTGAACCCAGGCTTTCCCCATGTCAACGTTTGTTCTGTTTTCCAGGCAGATCCCAGCATGTAAGAAAAGACTGTAATAGTTATTCCTGATAGTGCTGGGAAATGTCAAGTTGAGACCACCCCAGCAGTCTGTGGATGATGAAGCAGCCAGATCAGTCCATCAGAGAGAGCTGGAAGCCCTGCCTGCACCACAGAGGTTTTTAGCACTTAGGATTTACTTGAGATAGAAAGAATATGGCACGCAAGGATACAGCAGCAGGATACAGCAGCACTTTTCCTGACAGCCTATAACAACTGAGGACAGGGTGCCCATAGCACCTCCAGGAATACACAGGAACATTCCAAGGAAGCCACCTGTGCCAAACCTCCTAAGGCAAAGACAATGGTGCTGCTTATGAAATCTGGCCTTAAGAAAACCAACACAAAAGCTTTAAGAAAGGAACGCAAATACAGACCTCTTGTACAAACTTTTTTCCACATCCAGTGCCCTCAATGGTACAAAACATCAATTAGTGTAGGAACAACTAGGACACAGGCATTCTCTTTTCTGACAGTTCTCAAGGAGGTCAGTGAGAAGGTTTGGGTCTTTTGTGCTCTATCTTCTTCTATAAAAATAGTATCATTGCCATAAAGATGATTCCAAGTGGAATCCTAAACCTGCAAATACTCCTTTCCAGGACAGACTCTCCTGAAAATCAGCTGTCTGGTAGAACTGCAGCTTTTGAGGGCAAGAAGCATTTTGGCAGGGTGAGAGGTTGCATGCAGAATTTCTGCCAAGTGAACATTTACACATAGGTTATAACAAATCAAACCAAAGAGCAGTATAGGCTGGGCACTACAGTTAGAAAAATTGCACAAAAACACACTAAACCATTTGCCAAACTAATTTCCAGAAAACCACCATACTCTCAGGTCTTCCCTCAGGCCCCAAAACCTTACAGAACACCAGCTTCCTCTATGCTGTTATTTGAACAGGTCCATTGATTTTGTATTTGATTTCTAGAATTCCCTACTTAACAAATATTAGATAATAAATCCAGTTTCCTGATACGCTTGAACACAAGCAAACTTTCATTATCTTGAAAAAAAAGAGGTATGATTATCTCAAGTATGCCTTTTGCATTAGTGTTAAGCAAACTGAAGGCCTGAAACAAGATAGAGTAATTTAAAAAACATAACATAAAGGTCCTTCTTTAGGCAGATTTTCCTCACCCACAAGTGGACTGAACTTAATTCAGTCATGATTTGACTACACAGAATTTGTGTAAACCCTGTACACTCTGGCATGTACTAAGCCAGTACATCAACTGCACAACCATGACACAATCTTTCTTACATTTACATGTGATTGGAAGTCTTGCAGCATCTCTTCCAGGAGAGAAATCTGGATGCCCTCCTGTATCTCTTTCCAAATTTATTTTGAAAATTACTTACTGTGTGGAAGTGTGCATATAAGCCTAATAGCCTGAGAGAAAAAGAGAAGTGTTTGCCTAGGAATACCCTTACAAATGAAATCCAATTCTCTCTGCAGCTCATCAGTGCCCAGCAGGGTTGCACATGACATCTACTAGAGCAGCTGCTTTGCACTTCAAGCAGCTTTGAGCTCTGGGGTTGCAAGATTCTTTTTATTGTAAGGGATGTTAATGTTACGTCTTTAATATGACTCTTTAGCCATTACCAAAAAATAATCATCTATATGCCTTTGAAAATCTTCCTCAAAGTCATTATACATAGGTAGCTAATTGTTCCCATTGCAAAATGTAAATCGTTATTACAAGCTGAGAACCTATCTAAAATAAAATATCGCTGATAATTCTCACTGGAAGCACAATTACAAGCTTTTTAAAATTCTTCATGGCTATTTAAAATGGGGAGTTTTTGACAGACTTTTTCAGTAAAGTACACAAACTAAATGCCAGCTAAGAGCAGGCTCCTCTTCCTCCGCAGGCTCTGGACTTTTCCTCTGAAGTCTGTTTGATCTTTCCTATGTCATCAGAATCACAAACTAATGTCTATATCTAAGCATTTCACCCAGGAACTATTCTGTTTAAAATACATAAGCAAGTCTTGAAGAAAGCACTGGAAACCAGGCCTGCTCTCTTCCAGGTAAGTGCTTTGTCCACTGTGATATCCTTCCCTCTCCAGCCCATGCAGTCCTGCCTTGTTGCTGCACAGAGAGAGCTTGAACAGGATTAGCAGGTCACCACATCTCTGAATACCAAAACCACCCAAGAAGGGCAAACTACCTTGTAAGACAACTTTTCTGGAGTCTGTTTCTTGAGAACCATATGCAAAATTCATCAGGGCTTGAAATAAAAAAGGCAATTTAATCCAGTTTCACATACATAAGACCATGGCAGGAATGAAGACATGGGCTTTTCAGTACTCTTTCAGGATTAATGGAATCCTGAAATCTGAATCCTAGATCTTCCAGTTCTTTCCACCCCTGTTCCAGTATCTATCAATTCCACTTCTGTCTCCTGACACAGTTCTCTTTCATCTTGTAATTTGCTATGGACTAAGTATATACCTTCAGTGTTTTTCATAATTTTTGTGTAACCAATTCCAATTCCTGAGTTTGAGCTTCAACATGAAACCATTTACCAACTTCCCTCAAGAATAACCTCAAAAGTATCCTGCCAGGAAAACAGGGAAAGCATACCATAACACACTGGAGAGAAAGAGAAACAGGACACATGCAGTACAGGAGACAAATAGGATGCCAAAAACTTGTGGGCATAGATAGCCCATCTTTTGCTCTGAATAATTAAACACCAATGTGATGCACTCCTCATGCCTGATCCAGATCAAATTTGTGGTTAAGTGATTTAGCAGTGCACAAATCCATTATTAATGACTGTAAAACCATTCATGGCTTCCGTTATCTAATGTAGCTATCCTTAGAAATTGGGTAAAGAAACCATTAAAAAATCAAAGGAAATACTTTGACTACAGTAAATTCTGAGAGAGAAAAAGAAAGCACATAAGATTAATAAAACAGAATGACAGTGAAAGAACTGTTTGAATTCTACCCTCAATTCAAAAATGCATTTGTCCAAAGCGAACTAAAGTAATAGAGCCTTCTGATGGAAAAGGTACTAAAAATATGAGAGCAATGGCCAGTTTTGCCCCCAGGTTGCCCCATGACTGCTCTCTCCATCCATGCAAGAAGAATATTCTGTATTGACCTGTTCTGTTCAACTTCATGCTCTTTCAGAGATGGTCTAACAAATATAGATATATAATGCCACACAGAGCAGGTTCCTAGCTCAAACTGTTACCAGAATACATCTGAAATCATGTATTCTTTATGTATCTAGGCAGTAGGCTTACAGAGCTCTCACCAAAATAATTTTTTAAAAATTAGGAGATATATGCCAAAATACATGCATTCTGCTTGCTGATGTGGAAGCAGAATTAGATTTAAGTATATCAATTTTCTAAGACTCAGGAAAAGTAAAAAAACACAAAACCGTGCAAGGATGTTCTCTTCTTCTTGGAACTTTCACTGGTTTTAGTGCCTAGGCAGAAGGTCATACACTATTACCAACATGTAGGGACCTCAGAGCAGTTAAATCTCCTAATGAATATTTTCCCACATGCTCCAGAACTCACACAACATGAAATAACTCTTTGTAAGCCACTTGCTTGAGAACAGCAATCAAGGCCATGGAAGAATTGCATCTGAAGATGCCTGTTCTTAGAGGCTGCAAAGCAACCTCTGCCATTTAAGAGCTTGGCAATATTTCCAAAGCAGAAACTGCAACATTCCAGGGAACAAACCCCAGTATTTTTTTCTGGAACAAGTGCCCTTAATCAAACTAATGAATTAATGTCTTATTTTACTTGTCAACTCACATGAAAACCATTCTAGGAAGCAAGAAGAATGATGGAGCTATTTGAAAGATAGTAAGGAACAAGCAGAAATATTTCTGAAAAATTCTTATAAATGGGTATTTTCGATCAACATATGGAGATCTGGGAGTCACCCTCCACCCTTGTACTTGGAGTCTGTGACATGAGAACAAAGTAGGAGCAGCATTTGCCAAAGCCAGGTAAAGGGAACAGTCATGCTAATGAAGCAGCACTTAATCTATTAGTTACTACTTGTTGCACACTCCATTCCTTTCAAGAAGTACTTAAGCAATTTCTTAGGTCTATTAAACAGGAAAAAACCTAACTTCCAGAGACAGTGTGTGTTTTCTTTTTCTTTGCTGTTCAGTACGTTTCTTTATTTACCAGGTTCTTAAATTTTCTTTGGTAAAATTTGATCACAATCAAACTTACACCAAGGAATTTCAACACTAGTTGGAGAGATTACAGCAGTAAGAGACCCACTTGAAAGCATAAAGAAAAGAATTCAGGCTAATTAACATGCAGTCCTGCAGTCAGAGAGTGCTGACAAACACACTAGTAGTGTAGTTTTATAACCAAATTTTTCCCAGCACTGGGTGATATGTCAGTTTGGTGGAGTGGAATTTATTTTCTTAGTGGTTTGATATTACTTATCTCTACCAGGAAAAACATGCTACAGTTGTCACAACCAGCAGGGTGCCCAGCTGGCCAAGAAGGCCAATGGTATCCTGGCCTGTATCAGAAATAGTGTGGCCAGCAGGACCAGGGCAGTTTGGATTGAATATTAGTAAAAATTTCTTCACTGAAACAGTTGTCAAGCTTTGGAAGAGGCTGCCCAGGGCAGTAGTGGAGTCACTATCCCTGAAGTTATTTAAAAGATGTGTAGCTGTGGCACTCAGGGACATGGTTTAGTGGTGGACTCAGCACTGCAGAGTTGAGCTCTATGATCTTAAGGGTTTTTCCCAAACTACACGATTCTATGGCTCTATAATTTGTACTGGGATCAAGAGAAACGTCAGTCTGCAAAATAAAGATATGAATAATTAATCAGTAATATAAGCGTTGAATTATGATTGCAAGAAACACAAATACATAAATATATTTTGACTACGCCATGAGGGATGTGAAGGAATGAACATCCTTCTCTTTAAAAGCATTACTTTAGCTATCTTGTCTATTTTTCTCCCCCAAATCTTCTCTCTTTATGAATTAATCTCCTGGGGGATAAAAACAAGTTAAAACCTATAATCTCTGTTTATTGAAATTGATAATTTTACTTTTATAATGTCTCCCAACAATGCAGTCAACCAATTCCCAAACTGCAATATACTGCTACTTCCAAATTACATTGAATGCCTTAGCAGACCAATATTACATCCTCTATGGATTGTTGGAAGTAGCTCCTATTACTTCCATGATGGGTTATGCCTAAGGGAACAAAACTTTAAAAGTGAGATAATTTAGAGGAGACTCCTCTTGCTTCCTTTGAACTTACTAGAAAATATATGGTCTAAGTATTACTATTATTTAAATATTATTTTCCTCTTATGAATATTAATGTATCTTTATTCTACCCAGTTCATCTGATCAGTAATAGAACTGATCCTTCTCCTACCTACTATTCTGAAAGACCACTTCTCGTCTTCATGGATACCAAAGAGAATTGCTATGATAGCCTGGGAAACCTTTGGAACATTGATGCTACCTTGGAAAAGGAATCACTGTCTCTGTAGAAATGACAGCATGTCTTTTGAAACAACAGGAAACCCATGAGCCAGAAAATCTTTAAGCTTTTGCTTAAAATAGCTAAACTGCAGTGATGAAGTACTAGAGTAGCTTTCAGTCAGAGTTTCAGTGCTCAGTGACATGTCATGACAGTTTTATTTTACTTCTCTGGGTTGCTGGGCAAGCAGAAAGCCTTTTGTAGACATTTTGAATTATCAAAAAATCTGCTCTTTCCCAGAGAAGCCCTGCCACCTGGGAAAAGGAATGACAGAAGGACACAGTTTGTCCTAAATACCTACTAGGGCTGCAGGGAAAGGACCAGGACACTGACTAAGCCCTGGCATGAGCTCAAGTCAGCTGCAGAGGACATGGAAAGCTGCTGAACACAGCACGGAAAAATGCCACAGATGAGAAGTTGAGAAGAGGTACAGACAGGAACAGTGAAAGAACAACTGGGCCTCACAGGCAGGACTGTGGACGTTACACAAAAAACAGATGAATTCCACAGATAACTGAAGGAGAGTGGTGGGGGTTTTCTGGAGAGCAGAGGCCAGCAGCATTTAGGTAACTGCACCACAAAAGACTGGGATTATCTAGGTAATGGTATCAGAAATGCCAGATCTAGGTATAGATGCAGCAAAAGTGGCGCCACCAGGGAAAAGGCATGGGGAGGTGGGGAAGGGAAAAGACTGGGGTAGAGACAGGGAAGTATGCCAGCAGAAAAAATAACAGGAGCAGCAAATGGGAAAGGGGATAATAAGGTACGAAAATCACATAGCCTTGGGGTGTTTGCTGAGAAGCATTATGTTCAAACATCTCAGCCTAAATCAGGACAATTAAACAAAACCTGTTGTTCTGACCATGCCACACAGCCCAAACCAACTCCTACGGTTAGGAGACAATGGAGGAAAGAAATACTTTCCCTGACAAGCAAGGGAATGCCAAACCAGACAGATCAAGCATGTTAATATTGCTGTGACAGCAATGGTGCTACCCACTACCTCATAATAGCACCACTCCTTTAAGAGACTGCTGAGTGTCTTATGAGTCCTGACATTGTCAGTGAGCTAAACACCATGGTGGCAAATATTCCAATATTGCTGAATCCAACTACAATAACAGAAGCCACCTAAAACATGCTGCTTTTATCCAGCTGCCTGAGTTACCAGATGAACAGCGGTCTTAGAAAGCTTATTAACCAAAATAAAACAAGCAAAAACACCGAGGACAGCAATATGCATTCACACAGATTTAGAACTAAAAACACCCTTCAGAACAACAGATATTGGGTTTTAGTTTTGGTGTCTTTGAACTAGTATACCTCTGAAATGCAAGCTTAGATTTACAAGCATATACTCATTAAAAAAAAAAAAAAACCCACAACCAAGTCTTTGTGCCGTATAATAAGTGTTTTATTATACATTTGTTCTAGAGTTTGGAATTTCCTCACTGCAAGTGGAGGAGAGTTACACCATCACTTGCTGCCAAAACCATCCCATTTATATAAAGAGCCTGATAACTAACACACTTGGAACAAGAATGAGGACTACTCCAGGTCCTTACAGCATGATTTGAAAAACAGTCTAAAATGGCATTGGAGTTAATCTTTAATCTGGCTTAGTTCTGAGTAACATTTTGCCTCAATGGACAAAGCACATGACTAATTCAATATGTTCTATTCATCACAGCACTGAGTTTAGCTATTGGCTCAATTTAGAGTTCTACCACCCAGTTATACCTGACAGTCGGTTCTCAGCTGTATAAAAATGCCAATTGTAACACTCTCTGACTTGGATTTTAGTAAGAACATCATTTGCCTCTCACTCTCAGAAGCAAAAAGAGCTGCCAGTGGCTGGCTGTGCATATTCATACTATTTCACATTTTCCTCTCTATTTCTGAACATCCTGTTTCATGGAGCTTGTGTAAATACAAGGCAAAGCATCTGCACCACAGGCTGGTGGGACTGTTAGATACTAATAGGGGAAAATACCTTTCCATCTGCAAGACACTGCTCCCACACTTTGCTCAGAAAGGATCACTTTCCATCACACAGATATTCTTGGATTCTTTTCAAACCACATGCAATGCAGCAATGTGAGCAACAGAGAGCTGTAATGCAGGCACATAGGGTTAACTGGAAAAGAAGGGCTTTATTTCTTTTTAACTAGAGAATACAAACCTGAGTATGCCTGGAGCTGGTGCTCATACCATTATTTTATGCTACCTAAGCAATGACAGGCAAACCTGCTCTGATGTAGGAAATGTGGGGGAAACTGGAATAACATAGCTAAAACAAAGTCCTAAATTAATGGGGGAATACAAAGAACAACTCATTAGAAGTTGTATCCTGAAAAAGTTTCACTCCAAATTAATCTAAGAATGGCAGCTATCTTCAGAGATTCTTCCCTTTTCTTTATTCTTTAAATGAATCAATATATAAAAACAAAGATCAAATTAACAAAAGCAACATAATAGTATTATTTCACATTTGGTGGGACCAGACTGATTTCTGACAGTGCTTAGTTGAAGTGGAATGATCATTGTATTGGATGCCTTCCAATAGCCTTTGCCATTAGAAAAGAAAGCAAGTTTGTCACGTCCCCTTTCACTGCATTTCTTTTCCAAGCTAAAGAAGAAACCACTAACAGTCTAATGAGACACCCTACAGGCTTAGTCCTTTCAGACACTGAGGAATCAGTTACATCTACTTAAACGCAGTTTTTGAAGCTGCAGTGAGCTAGAAAGGCACTAAGGTACACCATCTTCACCGTGTCTGAGGAGTAGGACAGTCATTTATGGACTAGCATCAGGCACTAGAAACAACCTTTTCACATAGCAAGAAATCATCAGGATTTCTCCCAGTGCGTGCTGCAGGGGGTTGAAACATAAGTCTGGAAATACTGCATACAGAATCTTGACTTAAGTGAGCTGTGCTGCAGCCCCACTCAGCCTTTTTGTAAAGGCTTTGTGCAACAGCTGCTGCTAAAAAGAAACAAAACTATTTTCTCATCCTTGATTTCCAACCCCCTAGGCATTTTCCTAGGTCCAGGAAATGTAAACAAACCCAGAGATTTTGAGATGCCTTTTGCATGTTGGAAACATTGCAGGTATTTGATAATCCTCAGTTTAGTCATCAAGAAGTGCCCTTAGGCAAACTTCACAGAGATTCGGTGCTGTTTTTAAGAAGCAGTGTACTCCTAAAACAGGAAACTGCTCTGTACTAGTTGCCAAGAGTATGTTAAGGGAAAAAGGAGTTAAGTCCTAGAAATGTAATGAGAAGGATTATTGTAACATTAAGCCACCCTCATGAAACAGATTATATCTGAAAAAGATTTCAAGTCCCATTAGAAACCAATGGAAACAAGTTTCAAAGTGATGGCAAAGTAATTTTCTTTTAAATTACTTAGTTAATTTAAAAGTATTAAACCATTAAATTAACAAACACATTTTTAAGTTAACAGCGCTTTCTTAAAAGAAACTTTGAAATCAAGTCTCACTGGATTCAAATATGGTCTAAAAGTTAATTAGTTTTAATTGTCACTAAAAAACAAACCTTTATCTTAAAAATACATTTTTAATGTGTTAGGGCCCATCCTCCCATTCCATTTCTTTCATTATCGCACCAAGACCACCTGATTGAATGAAAAATGAGCTAATGCACACTCAAAATTTGGGCTTCAATCTCCAGTAAAGCCAGCGTGGAGAAAACAGGACTGAGAACAACTCTGACAGCAGAACAAAAAGAGACAATTAAATTCATGCAGATAAAAGTATCAGAAAATAACCAAATTTGGAGTTCATTCTGTCAAATATGCCTAGTATCTTACTGACTACTATTATTTTTTGGAAAAGTATTTCAGGTGGAACTATGTGGAAACTGATCATTCAAGGATTTATGTTCACATACATGATAATTAAAGCTGCATGAGGATTACCCATGCAAATCAATAAAAAAATAAGAGATTAGCATAACCTTTTTCTCTGCTTATGAACACCACAAACTAGGAAGAGACAGGGAACTTTTAATAACTCTTTACAATAAAGATTCTCCTATAAAGTTAAATTAAGTAATCCCAAAAGTGTCATTCCTGTCAGTGGCACCATTAGTAACAGCACTGAAGTTAATGAATCTCACCAGTTTAAGGAAGATTTCCAGAGTCACCTGACTGTGCACTCACTCTTTCAGTCTGATTAAATTGCACTGACATGGGAGCTAATTTGCTCAGTGCAGTTTTTACATTTATCCATAGCCCCTTTTGAGATCATTTGGGATAAAGGAGGTCATTCATGTCACAAGAAGTTTCTTGGACACCTGCAATTTCCAAGTTACAGCTTGAGAGACATCTGAACATGAGAATCTGAACACAAGAATATGATCCAAGCTAGCTGTTCTAGCATTAATTGATTTAGGACCTTCCACACCAGAATCAGCATTATCTGAAACAGGCCATAATTTACATAATTTAGCCTTGTTCTAATTCAAAATGAATTCCAAAGCCCAGAACTCAAACAGAAAATAGGCTTAGAATGCCTCATGACTTTCATTTGAGTTAATAGCCTAGTTATGATTGACTTACTTTCCTTTTGCTGGACTTGATCTGCAGCATGAGCAGCATCACAGTTGTTTAATTAATACAGTAGCACAGAAAACACAAATGCTGTTAAATCTCAACTAGAAAAATGAGCTTGTAATGCTATTGTCAGCAGACAAGCTTGGCTTACATCCCTTGGTTCAGCGAACTAGGAAAATTTAAGTTGGCTCAATTGTACTTCTTACAGCATTAGCAATAATCCAGACATGCATCACTGCACACACAAATATCCACAAAACCTTCCTGACAGCAAGTTGCTCTTGAAGCTCACTGCAAACCTTTTAGGGTATTTAACATTCCTATTCATAAAAAAACCCAATGCACTTCAACAACAACGTCCAACTTTTTAAAGAGTTTGAATTTTGTTGTTAACAATTCCAATTTTCCATGTTCATTAGGACAACTGTGAACTTTGCCTGGTGAACAGAGACTGTTTCACTAGAGGGAGATGGATACACATCCTCTTCCCTGTACATAGGCACTCTTATACATCCTGTTAGGTTCTGTCCATTTCACAGATATCCTGGTGCAGTAAACCAGGTTCATAATCCAATTAAATTGCTCATTGGAGAAAAAGTAAACACTAAAACCAGTAAAATAACCCATGCAAAGACACTGGATTTACCCCTCAGCATGACACATGCTCCTCTCCATAAGCAGAGTTACAGATTAGGACCACAGAAACTTCTAAGTGTTCCTATGAGTAGATAATATATCCAGTATTATTTACATACACACAATCAGTTTGGTTCATGTGACAAGGTCTGCTACATTTGACTGATAAACCTAATGCACTACATGCATTTTCTTTTGGAAGGCTAGCATTAGAAATGCATAGGAAACTTTCTACAAGAAAAAATTTCAGCAGAATATGTTATGTTGGGGGCAAGGGGCAAACAACAAAAAACCCACGGATTTTTTCATACTTCTAATATAACTCCTGCCAAAAAAGGGCTTCCTTGTGTATGAGGAGAATTTTTGTTCCTGTATATTTGTGAGGATATAGGTTGTGGGTTCTCTTCTTCACTGTTTAAAAATATCTCCCTAACCCTCTGCATCAGCCTTTGACCCACGCACACTCCTGCCTCCACCACTGTATTGATGTAATTGTGTGGGAACTCACTTTACAAACCAGACAATTGAAATACTTGAGTTGAAGGTACAAAACGCAGAGCTCAATGTACAAAAGAAGAACTCAGTGGATAAATCACCTTCCCAATGTAAGAGAAACGCCAAACAGGATTTACGTCCAAACATTTGCCTCCATTGTGGAGTGATTGCTTTTTTTCCCCAGGAAATCTCCAGTTTTATGGTTTTTTTGTTTTAAAACTGGAGATGATCTCAGCAAGGGATGAGGGGGGATGGTGCCCATGGGAAAATGCCTGTCTGAGAAACAATGTTTGAATAGGGAAATAAATATTTTTCTAAAAGGTCACAAGATAGGAATGTAGATTCACACCTGTGCTTAACCAGCAAAAAATAAATGATAGGTCATATTTAAGTTGTTTTGATAACTGATCGATCCTTCTACCATGAAGACAGGATGAATGGTACAGACTTTTCCTCATTTGCCTAGGAACAGTGGTCATTTCCTTTTATGTCCTGAGTCATCTAGAAAAAATAGAACTACACAAATCAAAACTATAATTCCCTGGAATTCTATAACAATAATGTTGCAAGAACATCAACAAGAGAGCTGTAAAAAGAAAGGATCAATCTCTTTTCGAGCTGTAAAAAAAATAGTGACTAGAAATGTCAAAAGTTGATAGCTTTGCCAAAAGGGAATCTGAAACTTCTGAACTGATGTCAGTTGGTATTTCTGCATCTCTAAAAGACCAAACCCTAAAAGCTCTGAAGTTACATCCTAATTCCACAAAACTGCTTTGATGACCAGCATTTAATGTCAAAAGCTATAGAGAAAAGCTGAGAGGTACTTCCTGCAGAACATATGATGCAAAGCAACAACAAAAATGACATGTTCAAGCAACAGCAAAAGTGTTTACTCTTCCTTATGAAGAAAACAATAGAAATACAACACGGACAGAAAATTGAGCAAACTGATTTAACAAAGTTTGATTTAGTAGCAATCCTTCATCCTTTTCTTACTACACTGTTCATTTAATTCCACACTTACTGGAGGCCTAAGGGTGAGAAAGAAATCCATATCTTCAGAAAGAAAATAATGTTGGTACAGTAGGGTCATTGGTTTTTGTGCTTTCATCCACTTCAAAGCAGAGAAGCTGTTTCCTCTTACCTTCTTTCCACTGCCAACTTCCCCAAGGCAGGAACTGATTAGTAGCCTGTCAACTATTTTCATTATGACAACTTACAAAAGAAAACTTTCAGGACTCCCAATAAGACACTGAATATACCTTAAGAGGTAAAATAATGAAGCAAAAGCGTAAAAATAAGTCAGTTCTACATTTAGGGTATTTTCAAGAAGTTATAACCCAGAATTGTAGCAAACAAGTAATGGTTAAAAAAGAGGGGCAGGGGGTGGAAATCCCAAAAACCCTGCTGTTATTGAATCATCAAATGAAACACACTGGTTCTAAATGAATGCAGGTAAAGGCAATAAAAAAGGAATACAAATGCAAACTTTATGTACAAGAAAAAGATGGCATCTCTGATCAATAACAATCCCTAAATGCCAAGACAGTCGAAGGAGAATCAAGCTAAGTTTGAATAGTGACAGGCTGGTTCTAAAATACTTAACATGCAGTGGACTCCAACCACTGTACTTCACACACTACATCAAAGGAGGAAAACACACAATGGTGTTCTAGATACCATTTTTAATATCAAATGTCCTATCCTTCCATCTCTTCATGGACCCCCAAGCAGAACTAGGAATCTGATTCATTCTTTTTTCTTTATTTTTGCCACTTTGCCCTCCTTTAAGTGTCTAAGGGCTCACACTGTTCAGCAGTAACATACAACCAGACTATTACCTATATTTAATATTACAGATAGTTCTAATGAAACCAGAAATGTATTGATTTATATTGCTATATTTCCTGTTTCTGTTCAAAAAAATACGAGATTGAGTCCTGTGAATTGTACAAGATTTGCCAAAAATGGAGAGGAAATTTCTCCATTTCTTCACACAATTAGCACCTGCTAGACAGCAGCAATTTAATTTAACCCATGTATCTTAATCCTAGCCCTGGGAGAGGATTTCTAAGTTGACATCTGTACCCAGTTTAATTTTAATAGTTTAATCTGTGAAATCATTAAAAATGCCAGTCAGAGTAGTGCTAGTCAAAATGGGATTACATGTGCCTGCAAATAAATTCAGTGTCTACATACCCTCAGTGCAGTGCCAAACACTCAGTACTTGTGCCCCACTGTTCTTCGCTTCCTAAAGACCCCATGGGCAGCACCATGAACATCCCTCCCCACCCACAATTCAGGAAATTACCTGATACTTCAGTCACCACTGCAGCAGCCTCCTTACTTTACCTGATGCAGAGTGCACAGGCATGGTGAGCAACACCCTGTGGCATTTCCTCACAGGAATATTTTCTTCTCAGGTTCAACTAAATCATTTCCCACACACTGGTATTTTTTCTCAATACCTTCCACTCTGACTCTTAGCAACAAACTCCTGTTCTAGCACAGACACTCACTGTGCTACTGATCCACGTGTTCGGATCCCTACCTGTGGGAGGAAAATTCACATATTGCCAGCGTATAAAAACATCTAAATGCCGCTTCAGAATTTCTTCATGAATTGTTGCATGATTCAAGGGAGGGGTAGGGGAGGAAATATAGTTTCCATTGCTGTTCAGGGAGATTCTTGCCATTAATTTGCAAGATAAGATGTAAGACATAGTCCTTTTTATATGTTGTTTACCTTCCTTTAAGCATGTATTTGTGAGCTTTTTTAAGCCTGTATTTAAGCCTTCTTTCCCTTGCACGCTTTTGTTTATCTGGTTATTTTAGATTAAGCAGGTACTCTTCAGAAACTCTGTCAGATAAATATTAAAACATAATTGGAAAGTATATTCTTCACTATATAGACACAATTTTATCTAGTTGCTACTATTACATCTGAATTCACACTCCAAACCACTACAAGACATATTCCCAAATGTAGGAAAACAGAGTGCAACCTCTTCCAGTTTAAAATAGTAACAAATCAGTTACTGAGGCATAATCGAACTTAACAAATGAGCAGTATTTAATGGAACAACTGATCTACACGATCACATAGGAAACCATCACTGTATCTCCAGCTGAGGTCCAAGCCTGTATGACTCCATCAGGTCCTCAGGCTTCCCTCAGGCAAGGTTCAGACAATATTCACACATTAAGGAATGCTATTCCAGCACAGAAACAAACACCAATCACAGTCTGTGATATTACCTCAAATCACATCATTTTTCTTTGTCATAAATTGCACAAAATTTTATCTTCAATATATGTAAAGAAGTAGATTTCTTAAAAGTCTTTATGAGCACATAAATGTACATAGCAAGTATTGTGAATACAACAGAAATAGACCCTTGAGAGTTTTTCTTTATACAAACTGGTAGCAGAACTGTTCTGTATAGCTATAATGTGCCATTCAGTTCATGTCCCTCTATTTTGCCAGAGGGAAGGTAAGAAAAGCAGGGAGATCATGCTTACAATCTTCTGCCTTTCAACAGGAAAGTCATGATGACTGATATTATGAGACAATCACAAAACTGAACCCATTAACAATTTGCATTTCAATGCCTAATGCAAACATATGTTCAGGATAAGATTGAATAACCACGTTATTAAAAATTAGGCAATTATGGATAGACACAGAGGAAAGGGGTTTAGGTCTACTATTGTATATATTAAATATCTGACAAAAAAACCCGAGGGGGTAATTTTCCCAGTTGTACCTAAAGGCCTAAGTATTCTAAGTGTCTCTTCTCACCAGTAAATGCCTGTTTGATCAGACTATGTCAGCTTCTCATTTGTAATGAATAACACAAATGCACAGCCTGAGCATAACTCTGAAGGCTTAAACTGCTCAGAATATAATTATTTCAAGATAAAAAAAAAATATTTTGTGCTTAAAAATTTAACAAAGTTAAAGAGTTAAACGTCTCTTGTAAATAATCTGTACTTAAATTGTATGCTATGCCCAGAATTCAAACCAGTTTAAGACTCATCTCCTGATAGCCGCTGTTTTGCTGAACAAGGAAAAAAGCTCCAAGAAAGAAAAACCAAAAGCAGAGCTAGAATTGAGAGGTCATTCATCCTGTAACTGACAGGGAACATGAGATTTACAAAATGAATGCAAAATACTCTGCTTTTTACAAATGACAATATAATTTTTTTTTTTAATGAATGGATACAAGAAAGGAATTTAAAATGTAAAATGTTTGTTTAAAGTACCTTACATAATCTTTTACCTCTCTATTGGAAAACTCCTTTTTGTAGGAGACCTGGCTTGGAAACACTTCTGCAACAATTACCAATAGTCTCCCAAAAATTAATTAGACTGTAGGGTATGAGGTGTATTTTTGGATCCTAAATACTCAGATATTATCATTAAATACATTAATGGTTATCATTGCCAACATTTTCAAGGGAAATGTCAAAGAAAACTGAATATAAATATTAAGAATGTATTCTTCCAAACTGGAACAAAAAGTCTGTAGAGGAGCAACATGAAACCAAAGTACCACAGTACCAAATCACTTCACCATGAACAAGATGCTAAATTCCTTGCTGCATTTAGAAGAGCAGGCACTGCAACAAATAGCCCAAGTTGCTACCCTCTGGGTGGGATGTTTCTTGGTGTTCACACAGATGTTCTACCAGTGCAGGTTCTCCATCCCATCTGCTCTTTGAGTATCCTTTCCCTTGTTCCCACTCCAGAGGCTGTAAGTGGTGACCATGCACGAACTGTCATCCCTGCCTTTAGCAGGCACTGACAGAAACCAACTTTGCCAGTAACTAAAAGACTAAGGGCTGCCAAGGACTGAGTATAAGATGCTATAATTTAAGCCTGCTTATGTTTGTTCAGTAACTCACAGATGAGGCTGGAATACAAATATGGATTTGGCATTTAGGGGACATATATGGAGTAAATGTTACTGACAACAGAAAAACTAAGTTAAAGCAGATTGGAACACTTAACCTCTGTATTGTTTCTATTTCTTCAGACTTCCACCAGCTGCTTAAACCACCTCTGTGGGAGCAAAAGCCATCACAGTACAGAACTTCCAAACTCAGCCATGGGGCTTCACTTTCAGCCCACATAAGTGTTTACTGTGATGTGGTCACAGGGAATGGAGGGTGGGTCCTCCATCCATTTAAATGTTATCCCCTCTGATCTGACTTTGAGTCAAAGGAATGTGACATTTAAGTATCAAAGACATGAACTTCACAAATCACCTTAGAGGAACATTAATTTCAAAGCTTGTTTGTGACCAATGTATGCTGACACTGTTGGTGTCAAACCAAGGAGCCAAACTTCTGAGCTGTGTCACTGAAATTTAATTACAGAGGGGCAGTTTTGTGCTGTTCTCTGTGACCCTGAGGAGCAGTGCAAAATAAAACACCACAGAAGCATCCTGTGACAACTTAATGGAACACAGGCAACCAGAACTTGTGTGATATATTTTAAATTGCTCCTTCTAATGGAGCATTATAGAACATCAATTAATAAGCAGTTTAGCTCATTGGCATAACCTAAAATGTCTTTTAAGAGTGTATTTACTAGGGTCATATCTGTCTTGTATACTGAATGTATGAAATAGGCAGCAAGTGATGGGAAGGAGAACAATTTTGTCCACTCCATGCCAGCCACTTCTGTCTTGGAATTGTAGAAAAGCTGCAATTGCAAAAAAACAAAACAAAAAACAAAACAAAACAAACCCAACAAAAAAATAAAAAAAAACCCACCAGCAACAAACCACACCAAAAACACAACTGTAAACAAAGAGACTAAATAAAGAAAGGAGGTTACATATCAAGTGGAAGAAAAAGGAAATTTATTGCAGAGTATCAAGTTTACCAAACACTGGGAAATTGCTTGAAAGAGACTCATTAATACATTTTCTTAATACCTGAAAATTTTATTCAAGTGCTTATCTACACTATTAAGTTTCACAAATTCATCCTCTCTTCAGAAATACACTAGAATCACACAAGTGAAAACTAACTCCACATATCATTAATATCTCTAGCACTTTTTCTCCTTAAAAAAAAAATCTTAAGGCCATGAGGTTAAATAAACCTCTTTAAAACTATATTAAAAAAAATAGGTACCAGGTTTATGTAGACAATGCCTTACTATTAAGCTCCCACAGATCTAAGCTAAGAGTGACATCCAGTGGAAATACAGTCTACATCCTCTTCTTTCTTCATGCTAACAGGGACATGGTTTTAGCTCAGACTAAATCCATCATAACACACCTAAGGTCTGAATATTCAGAAAGACATGTTTTCTTTGTGTTATACATGTCACTGGGACAGCAAAGGTGTGCAAGAATGAGAAATAGAATAGGATTTCCACAGAGATGCAAGCAGTGCCACACCTTGATTCATTTGGCCAAAGAGAAAAAATTCATAATCAATGCTTCACCAAAACAAATTATCTGCCTTAGAGCTCACTATTAAACCAGGGAGCAGCTGCAGATTTTGCACAAAAAAATAATATGCTTCTGATACTACATATGCCCTGGTATTTATGGTCACTGATAATTAAGTTCCAAATTCCTAATGGCAATTAACATTATAGGGTAAGGGATATATTAATGGAAGCTCCTATGTTTTGATCAAATGGAGCTGAACTGTAAACAAGCTAAGTAAAGGCTGATGAACTGAATTTTTTTTTGTACAAGACTGAAGCAAGTCCCTTGTATGTCAACAAGACTGTTCCCCTAGTTCTTGTATTAGGATATATACCCTTCCTGATTGAAGGAAAAAAATCAAGGAGATAGAGTCCACAGAGCCCCAGGTACATTTGTCTGCATTTGAGATGCAAATATTTAAGCAAAGGGAGATGTGTTCCATGTCACTAGCATCCTTTCCCCTACTTTCTTTCACACACAGGAAGGGAGAACAGCCATCCATGATGCTATTCTCCCCACTCCTCTCAGGTGCTACGTGGTTCTCATTCCATTATTCTGACCAGAACAGGAAGAAGCTTCCCACTACTCTGGCTCCATTTTCACTGTCTCTGTCTCCCACCTTGCTTGACCTTAGATTCAATATAGCTTGAGATAAAGGATTGGGATGAAATACAGCTGCAGCTAATGGCTCTTACCATATCAGGTTTCACATCTGCAAACTCATTTTTAAATCAAAGTCTCACAAAAATCTGACAGGCATTGGAGAGTCTCCCTGCCCCTGTCAGTAAGGGCACTCTGTTGTTAACAGGAACTGAGAGAAGACAAAATAGGCAAATTAACCACATGGTGATTGCGTGAAGCTTCTATGCTCCTGAAAGAATTTTCACTTCTAATCTCAGTTGCAAAGTAAATCCATGCTAACCATAATTAGACACCCTTCGTACCTAGGCAAATTCAAATCCACAATGTCTTATTCACCTGCTCACTACCACTATCCTACATATAATATTGTCTCTCCAAAAAAAAGACAGTATTCCACTCCAAGGTTTAATAATAACCACTTGTATGGTATGGCAGAAATATTCTTCTTTGTGTAGTCATCTTTACAATAGACAAAAGCACTGCTTTTTTTTCCAAGTAACTTTCCCAAAATATTCGCTGGCTTCCAAATCAAATAAGCATTAATAAAGAAAAGATAACATTTATATTTCTAGCATTCTGCAGTAGATTTCATGTATCAAAACATACTGAAGTAATTACTGTTGAGTATTATTCTAAATTCTTAGACAAAAAAGGTAAGACATTAAAGCAAGAACAAGTACCCATCTTAGTTTACGGAAGGCACTTTTCCAGTGCTTAGCTTTCCATTCACAGAGTTTAACTAGGGCTTAGTGTATTGACAATCTCTTTATTCAAACAAATTTTTTTATAACTATAATTATGCATAGTACCAGCCACTATAGCATAAGTGTGCATGGGGGTGTTCACTATTCAGAATAAACCACCCTATACAATACTTTTATCATAAGTAAATACTAAAATTATTTTCATTCCAAGTGTTCTTAGAGTAGTAGGAGCTCACTAGGGTAGTAAACCAAGCCCAACCAGACAGACAGTGGCACTATCCAAGAGCAGAATTTCGCTCCACAGAAATAGTTTCTACAGCCAAAGACACAACAGATGAGGTGCACATCTGCAGACCCAGAATCTCCTAGATAATCAGCATGTGCACTTTGTGTAATATTAGTAATTACTAAATGGGCAACCAGCTGTGGGAATAGGAGTCATAACTAAGCAATACTGCATAACACAGCATATTTTAAAATACACAAGAAACCTAATAAAGCACAGCACTGACATATTCCTCTACAACAAATAAAAAGCACACGGATTTTCTAAATACTGCATTGTAAATGGAGCTGGTTAAACCAGGACTATGACTGGAAGTGTGAAATATCAGAAAAATATTTCTTCAGAGAAAGACATAGTGCCTATAATAATTAAGAATAATTATAGGTCTCAGTATATTTTGATGGGAAAGATGGAGGACAACAGATAAAAATAGAAAGGCATGCCCTGATGCACTGGGTACACTATAATTATGAGTTGCATTTTTCTCAGTAGAGGGGGGAAAAAAATAGTTCTTGATTACAGAATCCTTTGAAAGCAAATTGTCACTTTTCTCCCCACTCATTTATACCTCAGTCCTGCAGCTGGACCTGCGTGAAGAAGCATTTATTCTTTTTGTACTGCACTTTTATTTTAGTGGGAGACTTCACTTTGGTGGAAAACATACAAATGAATATCTAGTACAGCCCAAGAAATATTCTAAGGATACCTGCTTTTTGATAGAATTTGTCAAAAGCCTACCATTGTTTCACTATATTTAAAAGCAACCTGGAAAGTGAAGAGCCAGGCCTTCTTCTAAAACCAGAAATCGTTACAGAAAGGCAAAAAGAGATTATCAACCTAATACCGAAAACATCAAGCGCATGTTAAACTGCAGACTCTAGGAACGGCCCTGGTCATTTTTGTGTGGCCACTTAAGTAGCTACAACATGGCAAGTACAGCTTAAGAATCATAAAACAACCTATTAAAAACAGAGGAAAGTTCTTTCCTTGCTTTAAAACAACCTAACTCCATTTTAGCCAATAAAGCCATGAAGGCTGCATCAGTTTAAATGTGAATTTGACATATTTAAACAGACTGTTTACCTCTGTCACCATAACTACACCAGGAATAATCACACAAACAGGGTACTGATGTCACCTAAGTAGCCAAGAGTCCCATCAGATTAAACAATGACACAAACAATGACAACCAGCTCTTGATCCCAGGACGGAATCAGCAGCCATCCTAAGAAGTCAGCTGTGAACAAAACCGAGGAACAGAGCGACTAAAAATCATTAATTACTTGCATCACAGGCAGAATAGAGCAAGGACTAGAGTCTCCTGCTAAACAGAATAAGCAGAGATCAGAAAGGCTAAGGGATGCTTCTGGTTCTAAAATATCTCTTAACAGAAGAATTAAAAGGCTCCCTCAGGTCCAAAGAATGCAATGGGCAAAGGATGAAAGATCACTTATCTGCACCAAACCTTATCAGTCTGGGCTGAGCTTTTATATACCATGGGCTTTGTCAGTGAAAGCTGAGAGAGGACTGCAAGAGTAACTATATGGGACAGAGGACAGCAAGTTAGAAGCAAAGAAAGAGTTTTGTAACCAGATTTAAAGAATTTGATGCTAAAAGACAATGGAAACTTAATTTCACTTCGCAAAGTACATTACCTAGGGACAAACCAAAAGAAGGAACTCTATATTAAATAAGATGGACTGTACTGCAAAGTTGGTGCAAAGAACAAATGAGGCTCCTTGAAGGCATTTCCATGAAGTTACCGGCATACACTGACAATATAAAAAGCAAAAATGGGTACAGAGATTCATTGCCCACACAGAAAAACAGCCACAAAATAAGATGTAACTGTCAAGGCAGGTTTATGTTATTGCTAAAGGAAATTCTGGGAAGTACAATCTGTGTATCCTTACTCTTACTTCTGAAGCTTTGAGGGTCAAGCAGCCACAGGTCACAGCTCCAGGTTTTCACAGTACCTGATGCAGAGACAAATCTGAACAGGGACCCTATAGCTACTCATCACAAAAACAGGAAGAACAACTTTTAAAGTATCCATCCTTCCTTCCAATTATTTTCTGTGTGTCAAGGAATGTGGCCTGAAACACTCTGAATAGCACTGTTGGAACTCTATGCAGAAAGTCACTGTGTTTTACATGTCAAAACAGCTTCAGAGGGAATGCAAGTCAGACTTGCTTTTTCACAGCAAGAATTCCACTGGAACTATAATTAAATATAGAAGAAGCAAGATAAATCTGCCACGGGCACCAGGCAAAACTCAAAAACCATCACAAAAATAACAACAAAATATAAAAGAGGACACAAGTCTTCTAACAATGGAACAGTCTTTAAATGGAATGGGAAACATGTTCAATTTGCTGTAAATTATAGCCCTGATAGAACATTGCACATTAAGTAACAACATTGAGTGGCTGCTATAAGAGGCATAAATTCTCCAGAAGTGCCCAGTTCTACAGCACTGCCAATCAAAGTGAATGTCTCTGAGGCTCTCTGGAAAATACCATTACAGACACAGTCACTTCAGATTGCTTGTGCTGAAACAAAAGCAAAGTAATTCAAATGGCAATAGCAGCCTTCATCTGCTGTGTTTGCCTTACCATTAATGGTTCAGGTTAATGAATTCTATGAGGATCATAAGGGTTTCAAGACCATCTTTTGTTTTGTGTTTAAGGATTTGGTTTTGTTGCTTGGGTTTTGTTTGTTTGGCTTTTTTATTTGGGTGGGATTTCTTTTATTTTTTTGTGTTGGGTTTCATTATACATGTATTGCAGCAGCATCTAAAAGCATCATTAGAACCCAGAGGACCATTAGACTAGTGGAGGAAAACATTCAAATAGAAATCGTTCCCTGCACAGTTGATTTAAAATGGGGTTGGGAAATAGCTCCTGTGAAAAAATGGCATAAAAGCAGTTCCAAAAATTTTTCTTCAAAAGATATCAGATCTTCAGTTAAAAGTTGCAGGTTTCATTTTTGGTTCTGGACTTCTTCAGCAAAACATTCTAAGTATGCTGAAAATATTTGTTTAAAAACGAGTTCTATGCGTAATCACTACTCAAAAATACATAATCTCATTTAACACAAGACATAGTTGGAGAATGGAACACTATGAGGCAGACAAAAATTGCTAACATAACTACTGAAGTTTGGTACTTAATCTTTTGAGGGATCTGTATTTTAATATTTGCTTTCTTGCAGTCTAGGTTTTCCTTAAACTGCTGGGCTCTCAAAGGCCAGCTATTTCTAACCTAAAACTCCATTCCTCTTAGATCAAGCAACTCACCACATATAATAATAATTTGTACAAAAAGATAAAACACATGAGCAGAACAGAGTCTGAACACCAAATCCAGATACAAAACTTTATTCAGACATGATTATAGAGAAAGCAATTAAAAGTCTAAATGTTAATGACTCTCCTCCTACAAGCTTTTAAGAAACCTATGTGCTAAGGAATTGAAATACACTGTATGGTATTTGACCACTGCAATGTTCTAAAATTCTAAAAAGAAGGTCCATGCCGCAATCAAAAGTTTTGTGATTCAAAAAACCTGAAGCCAAAAGCTCCAAAGACTTAACAGTATGCACTTTTATCCTCTGACTGTATTAACATAGTGCTCTGCATAAAAGAACAAAACCACATAATACTGAAGAATTTTGATAGAGAGATTTAATTTTTATATTCAGTCTATTAACTCAGCCATTATCCACAGCGAGAATATGCATTATGTTGTATCAGAAAATGGCAAAAGTGTATTTCATTAATCTGTATGTGGGAATAATTATCTTATCTCAGGAAGAACTTAAACCATTTTTATTTATTCCAGATTTTGCCAGAGGCCAGCTACACAAAAACTTGTGTAAAACTGCCAGCTCACCAATGACATCTGTTGTTCCATCAGGGCCTCGAGTGCACCTACAGCCCTTAAATGCCCTGAGCAGTCTGACCTGGGAGCTGCAGCCACAGAAACACTTCCTGAGGGCTCAGGGACCTGATGGGGGACTGCACTGGGGGCAACAAGGGCACTCTCCTGCCTGTGCCATTGTCACTCTTGGCTCCTCATCCTCCCTCATGGGACAGTCCACACCTCTTTGCTGTCAGACAGATTCTCCAAAACATATCTCCCCAGGAAGGATGAAGGCAGGGAAGTACTTCCCATCTATTTGATCTCAGTGGCCAAGATGTCAATTAAAAGCTATTAACAGGATTCCCTCTTTCACAGCCACACCAATTTCCTTTCTTTAGAATTAAAAATTTGTCTGCCTTTTTACTCCAATTAACTTGTAGTTCATCTCACCCCCCCACTTTAAAACACTAAAGACAACAAGCTGGAAATAGTTGGAATAAAAGCAGAGGATACAGCGAGTGACCAAGGCCTACCAGAGGCCAGACAGCCTCAAGGATGGAGCTGCTGCCCACGCCAGCAGTGATGAGGCATCATCTAAAGGGCCTTCACTCACACCCATCATGGCAGCCCAACAGCACCAATTAAATAAGAGTAAAATATCTGGGAAAGAAGTTGATGCTTCAATGATTTTATGACAAGTGATAAGACTGAAAACCCAAATTATTAGTTGAATTTGGTCCAAGTGTCACATAGAACGTTCTTTACTCACAACAAGGACTTTCAGCATTTTCTTCAGACTGAAACTCTTAGAAATGTTAATATATCACTATGCTATTTTGTGAACACACCAGTGAAAATGTTTTATTTTACAGACCCATTCATATGTAACTCTAGAGTACAAAGCAGCAACGTTGACAGAATTTAAGTGTTTTAATAAACAAAATTTGGAGACAAATGAGAAAGATTTCAGTAAAGGATTAAACTCATCTTTAAAAAAGGAATGGGAAATTAAAGCAGTACCAATATATATCAGCCTAATTTCTACCTCCTTTCGTACCTCATTCAATACCTAAACCACTTCATAACATTTGCTTAACAGCACCTTATTGTTATGTAAACTACCACCAAATTGTGTTCCTGAATTAAAGCACCGGGCTTGGGTTTTTTATTACCCCCAAGCATATTCAGTATGCTGAAAAGTGATACATGAAGCGAGTCCCCAGCGACCCCAAAATGTCTGTCCCTCTGGCATTGTACCCTCCCAGTCATTTGACTACCATATAATTCAGAAGGTTTATAATATTAAAATGTTTATATCACTGGTTTTCTGCTACTTATTTTAATAAAAAAAAAAAGAAACTGAGAAAAGCAGAAAGCAGCTACAGTTTGGGATGCTTTTACTCTGCAGCCATTACAGAACACACACTGCTCTACAGGAGAGTGATCATGAAACGTTAAGGGTTGGAAGGGACCTTCAAGACCATCTAGTCCCAACTCCCCTGCCATGGGCAGGGACACCTCCCTAATGATGAGAAATAGGGAGCTTAAGACATTATCTCTCATACCAGCACAGAATGCTGGAACTTGGTAATGTGTTTGAATAAGCACCTTATCTTTCAGTTAATTCCCACCCCCCAAACCCCCCTCCCAATTTCATCACTCAGGAAATAATTTGATCTTCTGTGATGCAGCCATAATGGAAATGAAAAAGTGGCAGAAGCAAAACTTTACTGCAGAGTTAAGGGGGGAAGGGAAAGAACAGGCTATCAGAAAGAAAGCCTACTTTTGGAAATTTGTATCTGCTTTTCTGAAGGGTTCTTTCACCAGAGAGCAAGAAATTTTATTTATTTTTGTTGCTTTGTCTGCAAGTTTCTTCCACTACAATTTCCCCTTTCAGATGCAATTAAAAAAATCCAATATTCAACAGAAAGCAAACTAATTGCTTGATAACGACCTTTTAAATGCCCAGATTAACCTTAATGGCTTTAAATGGAAATTTAATGAGTTATTCTGAGTATAACTAATTATTTGCTATTTATAAACATATACATTAACAGAGTATTTCTGATTAAATGAAACTTTAGCATAACTGTTGTTCTAAGCTGCTTTCTTTGCACAGAGCTATACCATAAGGGAGGCACACATAGTAAATATTCACATGGACTTGTGCTCTGGCTTGATAAGCCTGTGTAATGGCATGGTTTGAAACAGGGGATCCATGTTCAAGTCCATGTTCTGCATGCCTCCAGGCAATGCAGGATAAACTGCTCTGAACCAAGAGCAGAGATTTACATCTAGATCTTCCACATTTTGTGCTAGTGCTCTGTGCATGGCACACATATTCGTGACAGGCACACACATATTTCCCAAAATCAAAAGCTGAAATTCTGACTTGGACTACCCAATTTCAGGACAATGGCCAAAACATTTCATACTATTCTGGCATAAAAGAGGGAAGCAACCTGAAACATCAGGAGTTTCTCCAAAGTAGCTGTAGAGAGTGTAGATTTGCACTGCACTTTCACAGTGCTTTACCGTGAAAAAAAAACATTTTGTCTTCCAAAGGAAGGAGGTAAGGAAGCCACATTTGCCAAAGTCCTACTTTATTTATCCTCTTAGTCAACTGACAAGGTGAAGACAGGTTTGTTTTGCTTTTGATGTGGTTTTTGTTTTTTAAAATGCAAGCAATGTTTCTTTCGCAACTCTTAATTCCAATACATGCAACTCCTAGGGTATAAGGATTGAGGGAAGAGAATACTACTTGCAAAATTTACGAAGGGTAGAGAGGAGAAGGGGAAGAGACAGCATTGTAAGTTGCCTTACAAGCCTGGGAAGGATTTGAACAACAGTGGATGTTTTGAAAAATTGACTTCCTCCACAAGTCCATGAAATCAATGCTGATATGTGCTATAGCATGGTATAAACTTGAACATAACTACCAGTACACTTGAGTCTCTGCTTCAGCATTTATTTATCTTCCAGATTCCACTGTCAAATGAACTTCATCCATCTCCATTTCAGCTACTCTAACAATACATTTCAAAATGTTTTAAATAAGGGTGCACAAAACTGCCTTTAACTGTGAGCATATCACCCAGCTATAACAGAATTCAGGATATAATACAAAAACAAAATACAGATAATCATTGAGTTCTACTCCCTTGGATTTGATCTGGATTAATTTACCCATTTTTATTTTGCATTTCTCATTTAAAAAGTTCATCTCGCGTTGTATGACATCTGCCATCCGAGATGTCCACACAAAAACACAAAAAGATCTGAAATTTACCTAAAGTAGCTATGAGAAAGGGACTTTTTCCCCTTTGTTTCCTAAATGACAAAATAAAGGCCCTTACACACCAAAATAAGCCATATTAAAGAAAAATAGTAAAAAGTCAAGTTAGTCCTTTATCCAGAAGATGGACTCAACAAGCTAAAAATAACATTTTTTAAGTGGATTATCTTACAGGTTTTCAGGAAATAAATATCAACTTAGGAATCTAGAGCCAGCAAGACACACAACTGCTCTAATTAAAAGAGCATTCAGCTTTGCCCTTCTGGCAAACATCACGTCCCTTGTATTTTCTGACCATAAAGAAGCCAGAAATTACATTCAGCCACAGTCCTTCATACCCTAACCTCTTCAAAGCTCTCTGTTGTAATTATTTACAAAAATATTTTGGGGGAGGGAGATTTAAAGATATTGAGATTAAAAGTAAGATATGTTGCATCAGATATACTACCATGATGTCTCAGTGGTGTGTCACGCTCTACTAAACCCATTGGCCAAGTTCCCTGATCAATCAGAAAAATAACTTTCATGTGCTGTCTTGTCTTCATTGTAATGCCTCTTGCCACAACAGAAAAACATCATAAAACCAAAAGGAAATCATGCCCTCAAGACTGAGAAACTGAGGACACTGAAATGCAGTTTTCATGAGTTAGTACACTGGCACAGCAGAACTGAAATTTTGGAAGACCATGGAACAGATACCCCTGGAAACTATGCTGAGGCACGTGGGAAATAAGGAGGTGACTGGTGACAGTCAATACGGGCAAGAAAGTTGGAAAAGATCTTTGCCATACCTTTAGGTAACTAACAAGAAAGCAAAGCAACTTTAAGAGCCACCTTAAAGAGGTGCTTTACGATAAATGTGAGCAGAACTACTCCATGTAGCGGTACTTGCTATTACATTGCTGTGTCATACTTCCCAGACTTCAGAAATAACTTTACCATCAGAATTTCACTGGACAATTGTGTGTACAGATTTTTTTCCTTTTTCTTCAAATAATTAAAAGGCTGGAAAACAATATTGCCTTTGCCTGACTGACAAGTTCATGACCTGCACTTCTCATACAGCAGACAGGCTGAAGAGAATTGAAACCAACTGAAGATTTGAAATGTAAGTCATCATCATTAAAGGATTTTTACCAAATACAGGAATTCAAGTTGTGAGGAATTTGGCACAGAGTGATGAATTTGTCATTTAAGAACAACATAATCCTCTTGTGGGTGATGTTGTGTGACACACAACAACATGGCATGCCTAAATGATAAACCACCAGCTCTTCACTAAACAAGTTCATACTTACTGTCACCTTGGTAAGCTGCAATCATTTTGTATTTCCATGAGAAAAGGAAGCAGAAAATTGGTGTGGCATAAAGAGAAAAAATGTCCATGTGCATTATGTGCTTCCAAGCAGAAAAGGGAAAGTCGGCTGACCGTTGGGAGTAGAACCAAACTGTGCTATTTCACCCTCATCTCCTATGGGGCCAATGGGATTCATCCCAGGCTACTGAAAGTGCTGGCTGATGTTATTGCATCACCTGTCTCCATTACTTTTCCAAGAGCCTTGGGAGTCCAGAGAAGTTTCAGCTGACTGAAAAGTGGCCAAAGTTCAAGAAGGGTAAGCAGGAAGATCCTGGTAATTACAGGCCTGTCACAATTCAGTGCCTGGTAAAATTAGGGAGAAGGTTATTCTGTCAATCTTGGGATCTTACTAGTCACAGTCCAGTGTGTCTCAGTTGGGATGTATCCCATGTTTGATAAGGTAGCTTTAAGAACATGCTAAATAGAAAGCTATAAAGCAATCTGCTCCTGAGTCAAGGTTTCTTCCTACTTGTCAAAGTTCACAGCTGTGCATAGTTACTCAGAAATTATCATACACTGATACCATTAACCTCAAATTTTACCTACTGTAGATAATTTTGGGTTTATAAAATATAACCTTTAAATAGGCTTGTCCTCCCATTACATTAAACAAACAAACAAAAAAGAGCTTTCTACAATTCTAATAAAAGGAAAGCATATTTTAAAACAAACTTCCCATGGAACACAGCTAGTGAGTAGAGGAGGACACAGAATAAATCTTATAACCTAGGTCCTCACTTACACATAACCTGTATTTTTGTAATAACTGATACATCCTGATATCCTTAGGCTTCAGCAGGACTGATTATAATGCTGAAACATTCACAATGTATTTTTAATTTGGATGTAGAAATGCAAAACACGATTTCAAAAAAAATAAGTTGCTGTTGTTCAGAGAAGAACCTAGCAGTCACCTATGAAATACAAAGCTCAACTTTGATTTCTCCTCAGAAAGAGGGAGCTGAAAAGCATGTCTTCCATTTTCCTAAAGAATGTATTAACAAGCAAACTGGAAACTACACTGCAACATTCAGCAGAAGCTGCACTATTGTCAGAAAAATAATTCAAGACTTCTCGGGCCCAGTAGAAGGATCACATATGACAGAGCAACACAGCATCTCATTAATGATTCTTACATTTGTTATTAGTGATAGAAACTTCACTGGAAGCCAAAACAAAAACTCAAGATATTCCTCATCTCTGACAGATGCTATTGAATGGAATATAGAAATTTTCTTCACGGTATAAATACAATTACATATGCCTTGAAGCCTGCTCAC
This sequence comes from Climacteris rufus, assembly GCA_013398175.1. Taxonomy (NCBI): domain Eukaryota; kingdom Metazoa; phylum Chordata; class Aves; order Passeriformes; family Climacteridae; genus Climacteris; species Climacteris rufus. Next base: position 626,305 of record VZRZ01007418.1, on the reverse strand, counting down.
TACATATTTACTCAGAAGAATAACGAATCCATTAGTTTCTAATACTCAATTTGTCAAAATTGAGAACATTTTAATCACACTGGGAAGTTCTCAACTACAAAAGCAAACCAAAAATGGACTCCCCGTGCCAACAGAAAACGCTTGCAAGCATTTTCAGAACTGCAATTTAAACACATGAATTTGACCAAAATTATGCCTTTAAACACCTAATCTTTTGGGAACAAGAACAGGATTCAGGCTTTTATTCTTAGATATGGAAGACATAAAAACAGAAGACAGCCATGAAAAGACAAGAAGCACAAAATCCAAAATGTTTCAATATTCTACAGCTTTCCACTGTTAATCTTCTGACAGTGGGTTGGTGTTTTTAACAGAGTAAAGGTCAAATAAGTTCTGCAATGTTTAGCAGGAGCAGAGACAGGATGCCAGGAAATGTTACATTTCTGCCTCCTATAGTCTGACTTTCAATACCCAAAGCTACAAGAAAACAGACATGGCATTTTTCCACATTTCTACTCACTAAACACAGTCCTCCTCCAATGTAAACTTACCAGATGGAAAGGTGGTACCAAACTGAGACCCTCAAGTAGATGCTGAAACATCCCATTTCTACCTCCCTAATACAGCTTCAGGCATAAAATCATTCTACAATGTTTGCCATTATCTGCAGGATAATGGTATTGTTTCTCTGCCTTAATGGTAAAAAGTATTTTGAGGATAACTTTTTGGAACATACAAATCAACCTCACACCTGACAACAGCACTACATGAAGTGGAGACTGATCTGTTTTCTCTACCCCTCACAATTGTCAGCTCCAACAAATTATAATCTTGCTTGAGGAATACCTAGCAAAGAATTTTATACCTTGCAAAACTAGCAGCATTTGACATGAGACCAGGAACAGATCTCTTAGAGAAACAACGTGACAGGAAGTTCATTTAAAAAACTTCCCCAATTAAGTGCTCTTACCTCAGGTGATTAGCTAACTGCCTGAGTAGTAAACATGTTCAAGAGAGTAATCAAACAATTGGAATAACAAGGAGACAAATACTATCATTGTTTAATGGAAAGTTAATTTAAAATCAGCTGCTATATCAGCAAAATCTATTTTTAAATGGTGTGTTGATACTACTAAATGAAAGAAAAATATTTGGCCTTAAACATGCTCAAACTGTTCACACTGCTTGTCACAGTAACATTCTTGATAAATAACAGAATAAACCTGAGTCAAGCTCAGTCTGGTGCCTCTGAGAAACTGGAGGCTCATTACCAATATCATTATCTAAAACTAATTAGTAGTTGGTGATTGTAGCCTGCTGGCACTAGGAAGCAGATTAACATTCCTCAGAAACAAACAGGGCTGGGTTGGGGGAGGAGAGGGATATTTTTCCTTTTGCTTCAGATTCAAAGAGCAGAAAGGGAATTAAATATTTAACTATTTATACCTGTGCATATTGCAGTTCAATTTCTTTCATTAATCTGTAAAATGGACTGATATTTGTGTGCTTGAGGCATTTCCATTGCTTGACATATGTTGAATTCAGAATTTTGTGCCTGGTTGGATGACAGAAATAGAAATCTTAAAGTGCAATTAAATATTTTATTACCATTGTTTAATTAAATAAATACTGGATTAACTTGTCAAAGCAGATTTCACTGGCATGCTAGAACAGCACTTTCATTTTTCTTCATGAATGTAATCTGTGCCTAAATACTGTGATGATTAGTATAATTACTTTAAATAGTACTGGATGCATTCAGGGAAGAGGGATGGACCAATTACTGAGTATTCCACAGAAAACATTTCCCTAATATTCTATGTAACCCTTTTCCTCCTTTTTTAACTGAAGACTGAGTCAATTTAAAAATCCTAAACTGAAGTTCAGGTCCAACTTAAATTCCACACCAGAAGTCCTGCAGTATGATGTAAGTCTATCAGTGTCTAATTTAGTGGACACAGCAAGAGCCAGATCAGCAAGTAATCTTTCAACAATTATATCTTTATTGGAAAACATTCCTTTTGCTACTATCTAGCTACCTGGTAAACGTATATTGTTATAAATAGTTCATGCCTGATGTAAATCCCTATCCCAGTAGAAGCTCAGATGAGCAGGAAGAGGTAAAGTATCACTTGTATCTTTGCTGGTTTATATATGGTGAGAAATATACACCTATACACTTAGATTTATATGCCCAGCACACACACATAAAATATGGAGAGAAAACAGACCTGTTGACTCTGCTGAGAACAAAGCAGGGATATTTTTATATCCTTGCTTTGGTTAAGATTCTGAAGCTCTAGATTGACAGCTGGGACAAGTCAGTGCACTACTCACCTCCAATGATCCAGCTCCTCAGCACCATCACCAAAATCCTCAAGGCTGCTTCTTTAGTTTCAATATCTTCCTTTATTTGGATGGGAGATTTTCCCCTCAAACTTAATGAGCCTGCAGAAGACTAACATTCATGCAGCCCTAAGTACACAAAAATAAACTACATTAGCATTATAAAGCATATTAATTTTTGACCCAAAAAAAAGCCATTTAAAGCAAGAAATAACACAATGACACAAATTAAAGGAAAAGCAGTATGCTGTATCTAAAATCTGTATTTCTGCCATGCCTTAAACACTAGACATTTTGTTTAATTTATTCAACTCTCACATAATGTGTGCAACACTCAAAATGTGCTTTGGTGCAAAAAATACACAACTAGAACAAAATAGTTGTACCAAGTAATGAGCAGTACCACTAAGACTAAGCTGTTTATGATCATTACAGCAGAACAAATTGAAAATGCCAAAGTTTTTTAAGCTTTGGATTTTAATGCAGGTGACTGTGAGGCTGTATTAATAATGCTCAGCCTCAGAAGAAATGTTCACAATTCTTACACAACTGAAAAAAATTACAAATTAGGTATTTCTGATTAGAGTCATAGTTTATTACAAGATTGATACCCTTTATATAAATATNGAAAAAAATTACAAATTAGGTATTTCTGATTAGAGTCATAGTTTATTACAAGATTGATACCTTTTATATAAATACATGTCTGAATGCTGCAGAATTGCACAGTTTCAGTTGGAGTGCCTGCATTCCATAGTTCTAACCTGGCTTAGGAGGACATCATGTGGCAGGATAATATATGAACAGACACTGTAACTTTGCCACATAAAAACCCCTCCTTCTACAGCTGCTGCCCCTTGCAGCCAAAGATATTTAATACTGTTGACAGACTCAGTGAATGTAAATGCAACGTCCAATATTGGATATTAGGATACAAGAGAAGATTGTTAAGATGAACTGCAATTCTCTTACAAAGGTGTGGGTGAATGATTGGACTCTGAGGAGGTTTCCTCAGATACCAAGCCCTAAGCAGCCATTTTAAAAGTCTGAAGTACACAGCTCCATTTACAGTATTAAATTTCCCCCTTCTATGCACTTAGATCAAACTGCCTTTGCCAGAGCCCTACCAAAAGCAGGAATTTGTGCACCTATGACCTGAAAGCATCAATAAGGATCTCCAAGGAATATATGAAAGAGCCCCATCTGACTTCATCAGTGAAATCTCCCCTGAACAACTCCATGATTACCAGCTCTTGAATCAAATAATATAGTGCTAGAGAGGTATTTCTGGTACTATGTGGTTTATGTTGCATTTCTCTTAAAAAAAATATGGTTTCCCTTGTCAGAGGCTGTAAAAAATTCTGAAAGTATCAGATGAAGATAGAATCTACTCACACATTAATTTTAAAAATTAAAAATAAAGCAATCTGCTTTAGTTATAATACTAGTCAAATTATGGAATCTATTCAGATTGTTATGGTATCAGCCTGGAAAGTAAGAAAGAACAAAGGACAATTTAGTGGTATGGCTAAAGATTGACATAGAAATTCATCACTGAAGACAACAGAAATTGTGATGCAGGAAAAAAAAATCTGGGAAAGAAAATTCTAAGATCTTTCTCTTTCCTGTTTCTGCCAGAAGACATAGGCTTGGGTTGTGCTATTCCCTTTCACAAAAGCCCTGAGATGAACTCAGTTGGTCAGAGCATGGTGCTAACAACACTAAGGTTGGGGTTTGATCCCTGCACGGGCCATTCACTTAAGAGGTGGATTCAACGATCCTTCTGGGTCCCTTCCAACTCAGGATGCTCTGTGATCACAGAACCATTATTGAAGTTTGGGGTTTTTTCACCAGTTTAGAACGATCATAGAGACATTAACACTATTTTCAATGCATTCTAAAATTAAAGCCTGCCTATGAATGAGAAGAATTCTGTAATGCTGACTTAAAACACACAACTGAGATGTCCTGAAATATTTCTATTTACAAAGCTTTGGTAACCAGTCTCAGCCTGTCATACTCAGAAAAGCCACGCATTTCTCCCCCTACTGCAGTATTATTTAGCAACCCTGGATCTTCCACCCTATTCCTATGTTCTTCGTGGGATACAGATTGACAAAATAAGTTTGTGCATTCCCATAACTCAACTCAGTGAGCAACCCTAGACATATCTGAAACAAACATCCCCAGAAGAGTTCTGACAACCCAAGAAACCAAGTCTGCAAGCTGGGTGACACCTTCCAAGCACAGATCAATAAGCCATGAAGGTTGAGCAAAGAAATCGTGTTTCCAGTCAGGGGGGTCCCAGAACAGCACTTTGGCAGGAGCAACTGGAAAGAAACACCTACACACCATATTCTCATGTGTATATATTGGGAAAAAACTTACTTAGCAGCAGTGAGCAGACTTAAGGCCTTTCAAGTTCATGAAGAGTATTTTTTAAACAACATAGAATATCTCAGTGTAGGTGAGGTGGGTGATGAAGTAGTTTCAAGACTAAGTTTGGTTGTTTTTAAAGGGGATTTATGAGATGTGATGAATGCTGCAGCAGAGAGGTGGATTCTGTAATCCAGTGAGTCACTTCCAGTCTCACATTCATCTTCTGCAGGCAGAGATTGGGAAAGTATTGGGAAAATAATAGTAGCAACTCACATCAAGACCAGAGCTGTTCACTGCCTTGGTCAGAATTGAACTTAAATACAAAATAAAAGAAACCTGCTTTTCAGGTTACCCTGGCAGAGAAAAAGGGAAAACTACTAATGGCTAAAATCAAACCATATAAAATGGGACATAGGGTCACCAACTCTGCTAGTGGCTACATTAAGTAAAACTAATAACTGATTTTTTAAAAATAATTGTCTTTACCCGCTCCCATCAAACCTGTTGTGGAGTAGTCAACAGTATAAAGTGATTCTTTTGTCATACTTGCTTATTTCCTCTTTAACTGTTTTTGCTTTTTCCTAGGCAAATACATCAATAGATACAATATGTTAAAAAAGTGAAAAAAAATCAGTATCAATGAAAGCACATTGGTGTGGCTGAGGAGACTTCTATTTGAGCAACAGATCCCTCCATGTCTATTCAAGCCACAGAAGGGTTACAGAGACTGTGCCACCAGAGCATTATTTTATCTCAGTGAAAGGGAAGAGAAAAAGAAGAGTATTTACAAATGAACAAGCTGTTCTTAGAACCCTGAAGGAACACATCCCAAGGTCTGTCTAACAAATACTCCCTGTGTGGGACAGAAATCTCTGCATGCCAGCAAGAGAGCTTGCACAGTTGGATTTCAGTCTCACCTGTCCTCATCAGCCCTGTCTGGCAAAGCCAGTAGGATAAAATGCAAAAAGTAGGAATGCAAATTTCTACAGTCTCAGTGCTCAGACAGCAAGGAAAAAGTTCTTATCAGCCTGTATCCAAAATAACCCAAGGTCAGATTTCCTGGAACCCGGCTGCACAGGGCATGCACTTGAGCACAGAACCCTCTGCTATTCTCATATCTCCTGGTCCCCTCCAGGCTCCTGATTTACATCTCCCACCTGCTGGGTAATCATACACCCCCAGCAGTGAAATTTGTCCACAGTCTCATGGATTGCTGTTCTCAACACTGGGATTGTTGAAGTTCCAAATCTCAGGTGACTATTCCAGTTGCCTGAGACAGGATTGTGCAGTCTTGCTTGGCAGGTGTTTTGAAAGGATTTTGCATCTCATCTTGTTGCCTTTCAGCAGTCAGGTGGAAAATTTCTTGAGCATCTGGGATGACATGTATTTGGGGGTTTACACTTAGTCAAAAAGATATTTATCCAACAGATGGAAACATGACAAACTAGTCTCTAAAGTAAGCATGTCTTCTGAAAATCTCATGCCTGAGTCAATATCCGTAGTTGGCAGGAGACTGTTACGATTTCAAAAGTGTCACTGCACGCAACTGAGAAAATGTCAGAATCAATCCTCCCTCTTCTTTATTTATAAAATGTGTTGATAACCTAAGAAACATATGAGTAATCTGAGTAATTGAGAAAAATCCTATACATTAGAGGAGCTATTTATACACAGGATGAGTCAAAATTACATTTGTTTTATGTACTGTAATAAATTAATCCAGTCTTTGAAAAATCCTCAATAGGGCCTGATCTACAATTAAAATCTTTTGCCATCCTAGAAAGGTTGGCTAAAAGGATGACAAAAAAATCACAGCCCTGCTTAGTAGTTTTATGCAACTATTCAAGCCATAAAGACATAACCATATTGGAGGAAAAAACTGCTTTTAAGTTTATTTTATTGAGCTGTAGAGGCAAAAGAATTATCTGTTTAAGTCACTTTTATGTAAGTGAGAATTGTCAATGGCAGTAGGAAACAAACTACACACTGGGCCTAATCTAAACAACACATTTAAGACTGGTCATCTTTGATATTTACTTCCAGATCTGAACTTTGCAGACAGAGTATTTACCTAACCAGTAAGAGGTGGTACAGCTGTGTTTGTATTAGCAGGCACAAATATTACCTTGATTTCCTTCACTTCCATCACATATTGTGCCATCACAGTTACGGAGTACTGAAAAATGTTTGGGCACGTAGACATAATAAACTCTCTCCTAATAAAAAAGCTAGTGACCTCAGCATTTTGATTGCACAACTTATCACAAGCCACAAGAAAAAGATGTGACATTTCATCCTGAAGAGCCCTTTATCAGTGATTATTCATGGAAGCAAAGTTCAGGAAAAATTGCTTTCTACTTCCTCACTGATAACATTTATGAATATCATCAATTAGATCTTAGGAGTATCTTTAAAGCTTTTGTTCTGCTTCAAGGGATTTCACAGATTATCTGTACATAATATATGAATCAAACCAGTGAGAATAATCTGTGTGAATTACCAGAACATACTTGTCTTTACTCTTTGTACTTGTTTTTTTGTTGTTGTTTTGTGGGTTTTTTAATTTATATAAATACATACTGGTGCCTTCTAGACCAGAAATTAATGAAAATGTTCTTGTCAAGACTTCATAGATGTGGCCATGCACTTGTAAATCAATTATTTCTGTAACACTTAATTTTTTGGTAAAATAACTTTCACTCTTGTGCAAGACATTCACCTTGACAGATGTCAAATATCAACCCAAAGGAAAAAAAAATAGTCAGATCATGACCCTATGAAACTAGAGAAGTTACACTCAAGCACTAATAGTTTTTCCCCAGGAAACTCTCTCTGAGTTCTACAGGTCTTCTCGGGGAATCATTTTTGTAAAATTGGGTATTTTTGGGGTCAGACCTCAGTACATAATGTTATACTTCCTTCCTTGCTGCTTTCTCAAAAAACGGTGCTTTTAACCTGCATAGTGCACTTACTCATTGCTCATAAATTGGCACATCACAGAGAATTGTTATCCTTTTCCTCCATCTGTATCCAAAATTTGAAAGCAACCCCTGATTCACCATCAGACACACTGAGGAGCTCTCCCAGGTGTCACATATTTCAGCAGAACTAATTCACCATTTTTACAGGGCTGCTGATAGATGTTTCAGCCTTAAATGCATATTGACAGCCACCACTTTTCAAAAGACTTCAGAAGAAACATACGTTAAAGCTCCATTTCAATCAATAATAATGACAAAAGATTACACTGGCAAAAATGCCATCTAGTTACCTGTTCTCCTAGGTCTCAAATCAGCTGGCATTAGAATTCCTGACCCCCTCTGTTGCAGGTATCTTTTGAAAGGTTGGAGGAGAGAAATAAAATTTTGGCATTTTTCAATGACTTTTTTTTCTTTAACCATAGTTGTTTAGATGCTGAATACATATGAGATGCAGAAAGATCCAGAAAATCAGATGGAGAATTGAAGAGAATACAAAACCTGAGGGGAATTAATTAATTCTTACATATGCCATAGACTTAAAAAAAAAAACCAAACCCTGAGGGACCAAGTAGCACTTACTAATCAAACAATGGTTAGAATTACTCAGGTCCTAAATACAATTAAAAAGTAGATGTTCACAAAAAGATACCAAACCTCAAATGATCAGGGGTCAGAGATTTTTCAAATGTGTTATGCTACACTAGACTCTTTTTTCCCCAAATGACAGGCTGAGGATCTCACAGACTCCCAGCAGAATTTAAAAACACCTCCAACTGAAAGAAATTAAACTCTGCTCACCATATGATTTTAAAATCAGCAGTATGAGGAAAGGACTTCCCAGCTTTAGGACTTCTGCTGAGTTCTGAAAAACATAGAAAAAACACCTCTTAGCCAACTTTCTCAATGTTATGGCCCCTAACCCCATGCTAACTCTGCTGCCAGGCTTTTATAATCTGCAATCACGGGTTGCCAAAACCTGCTTTAGACTGTACTCTGGCAAAACTCCCACTGACCACCAGACATGCTGATGTAGTGCTGAAGGAAGTAGCACATGTGGAACAACGATGTAAATTCGTCCAAAAAGGGGGAGAGAAAGTTGGGTTAAAAGAATGTTTATTTTCCATGTATTTTTTAAAATACAGCTTTTCAGTTATGGATTGATTTCCTTTATACAAGGCCAAAAATACTCACCTAAAACCACATAAATGCTGCAGCTCTCATGCTGAGGCTTGTAAAAGCTTTGGTGCAAATTGCTACATGGCTCATTACCTCCGCTCACTTGATCACTAACCTGTTTTAAGTAAAATCTGTGTAAAAAGTGCTGTGGCCTCTGGCTTTGTGTTTTTACTGGTGTTACTGGTTTCCACTGGGGACCATACCAAACACAAGTGCAATAAGCATTGTGCATACAGTTGTCTAAACAGAGTTTGAATACTAAGTTGTAAGGTTCGATTCCATCCTGCTTTGCAGTCCATTTCCAGGCTACCTCATGAAAATGAATGCATTCATTGCTCAGAGCAAGTCCTGCTTCATGTGAATGAGGCTGCAGAATCAGCCTCCTCATATCATCTTTCCTCACAGGCTTCCGTGCTAGAACTCCTGTAAACAACCACAGTCTCAGAAGACAAGCCTTGGCAAGAAATCCATCATTCTACTACTTTCACAAGCGTTTGAATTACATAACCTTCCTCAGTTCCACCATTATTACAGAACTATCACATTTCTCTGTATTCACTGCTGCATTACTTTACAGTACTGACTCAGAAGAATAAAGGTAGCAATGGCATTGTCTGCAACTGATTCTATAGAATTAATGGTGTGCTGGATTTCATTTAAGGTCTTCAATTTAGCACTTTTCATTTTATGAAGAATAAAAATATTTTTCAAACCATCCAATCAATGGATGCATCTTCATGAGTCTGTAAGTTCACATCAGGAATGTGCTTTTGAAGGGAATCTCCTGCTCATTCCCTCTTATCTTACTTTGTTTCACCCAACACAGACTGGGGAGTACAGCCAGATATAGACACAAAGCTGAAAGATGCACTCTACACACTCTCCCAAGCATCTATGCCCCAGCTGTTACTGGACTTTGAGCTCGCAGGAGCAAACTGGAGCTGGTTCAAAGCACATTCCCTCCTTTCCACCCACTCACATCCAATGTGGACATCAAGTTCTTGGCACCAAAGACAAACTGGCTCTCACTGCACAGCACCACTTGCTAATGTAGACATGGACAGTATTGGCTCAAGGTGGTGGGTAGGCTGGAGCCAAATTTCGTGCAGCAGGATGTATTTCCTCTTTCCATCTCAGCTTTCCTCTTAATAAAACTTCCTTTGATTAAATCACTTTAAAAATAGATCTTTTTGTTGGCATAGGAGGAATGGAGCAAGTTAGATTCACCTATGGCAGGAAGTTCACCATGGAAAGTCAAAGTTCTAGCAACATTATCTGCATGTACAAAGATGAATATACTGTGGGGCTTACACAGTTCTTTTTATCATATTTAGAGTCTGCTAGCATGCTTATCCTGTGAATCCAACACATTTTCCCTGAAGTTTGAAAGCCTGTGTATTTATTTCAGAATATTTTGTGGCAAAAAACTTCATGTCTCCATTGAAGCACTGTAAAAAAAATGCAAAATTTGGAAATCACAGCTAGATCCGTGAGAAAGAACTAAGAATATGATATATTATATATTTATAAAATGTGCTCATTTAGTCTGCATATGAAGTCACAACTGAGATGAGTTTTTGAAGCACTATTGTGGAAAGGCTGAGAAGGGTGGACGAACTAGCTGTATTAGAAGACTGAACTGTTTTTTGAGAAAAGCCCTGATTTGTTTAAAAAAATAAAAAAAGGAAATAAATGCACTGAATAGAATAGTTCAGTTGGAAGGGACCTACAGTGATCATCTAGCCCAAGTGCCTGACCACACAGATACAAATTTTTATAACCAAGAGATATGATGATGTAAAAAATTGTCCTGCAAGAAATCAAAACCCACAGCTTTTTTTTTTTACTGAAAACAAGCTAAATTTTAAAAAAATCGACATTTTAATGGCATAAAAAAATAAAATATTATTAATATTGCAGGTACTTATTGTAAATATTTAATATTTACCATTTTCATGCTTCCATCTGTAACATCTTAGAATTAGATAATTTTCAAAAAAAAAAGCTCATGTTTTAAGAAAAAAATATGTTGGCTAGAATCAGTAAAAGAAAATAATCAGTGTATAATATAATATATTAAGAATAATATTTATAGTAGGTACAGCTCGGTCAGATGTAGTGCTGAGGACATGTTTTAGCCATTTAGTGGTGAACATTGTGGTGGTGCTGGTGACGTTTTAGAGATCTTTTTCAACCTTAATGATTCTCTGAGTCTAATTTGTGACTTAACCTGAAAGTTATAACTGAGCAAACAATAGGAAACATAGTATCTTCCTTTGGTGGATATTGGACAGCTTAGTGAATTCCTAATGGAAGGATGCAAGCTTGTCTTTAACCTGAAAGCTATTTGGTGGCTTACAAGGAACACACCTGTGCTGTTTGGTTGGTTTACATCAGAGCTGTACATCCCTGCAACCAGCACTGCCTGTCACCTACTTTTGCAGCTAAAAGAGAAGCTAATTGGTATCTAAGAGTGACATACTATTTCCTCTTTAGAAATGCTCTCTTCACTTTAAATTGGCAAAAGGGAAGGGAGAAACTTTGGCTATTTCCACTTGTTCTGTGTCCTCTGCTACACAGTGTGCCTTCTTTGTGCACCCACACCACTGCTGTAAGCCAGGCACAGGCTGCCACGTGAGCCAGCCCGAGCCACCACTGCCACCAGGACGCCCAGCGCCTGCTCGGGCCCACCAGCTCTGCTTCCCTCAGAAAAAGTAACCAGGCTTCTCCCAGCACAAGCACCTGTGTCCATCCATGCCTCCAGGAGGGCTTCAGCATCTGCCTCCCCATCTCCCACATCCTTGGCACCGCTGAAACACAAAGTATGGGGCAGACCCACAGCTTTTATCCCTTCCCTCTACTGTACTTGCCAGATTGCCTCAGTCCCTAAATACAGCGAGTGAGACTGAGGAGGTGAGAAAAGCAGTGGTGCTGCGTGGGAACCATAAATAATAGCAGTGCTATGGCAGCAAAGCAGAAAAGAGAGTGTAAACCCTCCCTTCACCTGAAGCCCCATTCCATGGGATCACCCACAGCATGCGATCATTTCTATTTTTAAATGCGGTATTTTCTAACATGAGTCAGTTACCAATCTATTTCTGAGCTGAACAGGAAGGACAGCAGAACAACCTTAATCACAGCTGAACCAAAATTAGAACAGAAAAATGGATCAGTTCAGCTCCTTTATTTATACTAACCAACTTTAGGTGTACCTATATGAGAATATATACATAAACTCATTCTGTAGATCCTCACTAGAGGATCAGAAGCCGGTTCAAAGAGAAATTAAAAATGCAGAATTGTGTATTGGAAGTGGCTCATCTCTCCAAAACTTTTACTTGGAAAGCTGTAATTCAGCCAGCCAAGTCACCATCTAAGAGGTGGTGACAGCAGCATGTCTAAGCAATGCCTGTAAGAGTCACCTCTCGGTTGCTCTTTGCTCAGCACTTGTCAGGCCACAGCCAAAACACCCTTTACTGGAATTCGGTGTCCAGGTTTGGCACTCAGCACAGGCGAGAGAAAGAACAGGACAAGGCCCTGAACCTTGGAGATTACCCATGCCTTGAGCAGGACTGGGAACTATGTGACCTCCACATGCCCCTTCTGGCCTTAATTCTACACTTCTAAAACTGAGACCCACACATCCCACATATAAATACACATGTTAAAAGCATGACATGAACTGGTTAAAAAAAAATATAAAACAGTTTAAAAACAAAAAGAGCCATGCCAATGTGTGACATCAGAAGCCCTTTTCGCCATGGCAGAACAACAACAAAAGTAACACTGAAAGTAATAAAAAATCCTTAGTAACAAGATTGTGACGTTACAGAGGATGTATTATTAGAAGATCACCAAAATACACTGGATGGCATTGGAAATGCAATCAAGCACCGAGATGGCAGATATCAGCTCAATAAATTATTAAAGTATAAGATTTGTTAAAACTGCAGAAAGACTACTGTCACTACAATCTGCTGAAGTCCTAATATTGGTTTTCACACTAACTCCTCTATCTCATAATTCCTTTGGAAAACTTGCAGACAGAGAATCACAGTAATCAAAATCTTACACAGACATTAATAAAACTAGGGAAGGATCCTAATGTAAAAACATTGCAGTGAGTAATACATAAATCCCTGGGTTTTTAGTAACCAAAAAGATAGAAGTAGTTTTCAGCACCAAGGCTGCCCTTAAAGCTACTTGCATGTGACAGAAACACATCTAAAAAGGAGGAGGGGAAAATCTGTGCCTTTTTCCAAGCTGTTTTGACTATTAACAACTCAGCTTCAAGATAAATTCAATATGGGTAAGATATGCAGCATGTTTACATTTGGCTTTTACAGCTGCACTTAGGTAATTTTACAGATGTATGTATAGATAAGCACAGGGTCAGGCATGGATACAGCAAACTGCTTCATACAAAGATGGAGATTTCTCATTTAGTTGCCTAGCAATAGGATCTGACTCCTGGAAGCTAACACATACTGATTAGAGAATGGAATGAAATTATTTAATGTATCAAATGCATCATACAGAACGGAACATAAGGCTATTGAAGACAGGGTTTAGGCCAGAAAAAATAAATTCTATCCTGTGAAATCTATCCAGGAAATATGTGATACTAAGAAACTACAATATCTAAATTAAAGAAAGCTTCACTCTGTTCACTCTGTCTGTAGTTTTCATCATTCTTCTTTTAGCAGAAAGTCTAATTCCACCTTGGCTAATGGATCTGACTTTTGAATTGCTGTGTTTAACTTTGTCCAGCCTTCTTAATAGTGTTTCCAACCAGGAGAGAGAGAGAGAGAGATATTTTTAAAAACTGAATGGGATTAACATGATGGCATTTCTCTTCTTGGAAAACACAGCATGGTACTAATGGAAAGTTTGATGACGTTTACTACAGTAGTGGAGAGGCAAAAGTGCACACTCATGTTTTACTTTTTACAAAGAGCTTTAATATGGCACTGATGCCTTTTAACACATTTAAAAGGTCTCTTCTCTGAGTTCTTTCAGTATTACAAATGTTTTTCTTTCAGTACTTCAGAGGCAGAACACAAAGACCACAAGCCAATGTCAGGTAACATACTACAAGTCCAGCCCAGATCAGAAGTACACACATCTTGGAACAGTATTGACATTGTCTTTCCCCCTTACAGTCTAAATCTAAATAGATTAGTCTACACTAAAACTGGGGAACCAGAGAGCACTGGATATTATTCCAGCATTATAAGCAGCATGGACTTGCAGTGCACTACTCAGGCATTATTTAAACTTGGAAAAAGAACGTGATTCCTCTTCCTGCTATTTCCAACCTTTCTTTAAAACACTCTTTTTTAACAAGCCTCTTAAACAGTACTTCCCAAATCTTGTCCTGTTGGAGCTGTCACTTAACAGTATTCCATCTGCTCGGGACAGAAACAGTCACAAAATTTCTGTCGTGTCCTGTTACATCAGCACAAATCTGGAGTCGCTCCCCAGACTTCCTGTGTGACGCACTTACTCGGGGTTTGTCTACACAAGGAAGTAAATATGAAGGAAAACTACCCTCAGCTGGAGCACAGTACTAACCCTGGACTCACTCCTGGCATAAACATTCTTACCACACAGAAAAGAAAAGCAGCTTTCCCCACTCTGAATATGGGTTAAACTACTTTGAACAAAGCCAATCCTAGTAAAATCCAAAGGTATAATCACATTCCAGAATGTGGTGCTTTACAAAAATAAAGTTCCAGTATCAGAAGTAGCAGGTTTTCCATCCAGTCACAAATATCCTACTTCTCAAACTTTCCCTAACTCAGTTTAGAGGTACTCCTAGATACTGGACACAGCTTTGCATTTTGGTACGAAAATACCCTTTCACTGTCTATAATGTACATTTGTACAGAATAGTCCATAACTTTGCACTTAAAAGCACTAATTTTTCCATGAAGACAATGACTTTATTTCTTTATCTTCCTTTCCCAGTTGCAAAGACTATCACATAGACTAATTAGCTACATCTTAATTTGGTCTTGTACTGTGGCTTCTTTGTCCTTGTTGCAGCAGTGTGAAACACCTGTAAATGAGATATAAATTATATTTACTACATGAAAGATCTTATTAAGACAGAAATTTACACCAGTGTTTTTTTCTATACTGTTCAGACACTATAATGATAGAAACTACACAAATATCTAGAAAAGCAAAAGCAGATAAAAATTAAGAACACACAAGTGGAGATTCTGATGTGTGAATCATGGTAAGTTATTATAAGGGCTAATTTACTGAGACATAAATTTGTTGGTTTCATTACAGTAATTTCTATATAATAATTCACAGATTTCTAGTAATTTAATCACCTATGTGACTATCACCTGCATGTTTAAAAAGCTAAGAGACAATAGTAATTATTTATACACATTCCCTAGAAGACATTCGCTGTTTACAAAGATCTATCAATAAAAAATAGTTTGTCTGGGATGAAAAGCCTTGCTCCTAAGTTTTCCCACACAGCTATCTATATCCCAGAATAATCTGGCACTAAGGAAATCCAAGTGGCCAACAAAAAAATCATCACCTCATTGGGAAAAACTGTAGAGGCAGTAGGGACACAGAGTTGTCTCTGATCTCTTGTTGAGTCTCACAAGTTTCATACTCAGTCTGTGCTATAAACAGTTTGCAGAGAGTTTCTGAAAAAGAACAAATTAGATAGAAACCTCAAAGGGGGAAGTAAGTCATTTTCTCATTTGGGGCTATGTGGTCATCTTTGCAGCTATTGTGATATCCTAAGTACAGAAGCCAACTTTTACTTTTTTTCCTATGTCATAAGAAATGATAGCCTGAGCTATTAATTTCAATTATACACACCTGTAATTTGAACTCAGCTCTTCACTCCATTTTTTTTATTTTGATCTCTTTTGACAAGTCACAAGAAAAGTAACATATTCAATTTGAACTCTTAATTCGTTGTGAAAGTAATACAGCATCAACCCCACTTTGTATTTCCATGCTTAAACAATATAGATCTGCTGTCAATTACATAGCAAAGATTTGTAAGATGAATTGAAAGGAACTGTTATTTATGAATGTATGAACCAAAATACTTCATGTTCCCAATCAAGACCCAGTAATCCTGGTTACTTATGGCTACTCCAGCGTGAAGAATGTGAAAAGGAGATGCTCTGGTAAGTATTTATATATTCTGTATGAAGTGTGACTGCTCTCTTCTATCTTTTTATCTAAATTATAACCAACAAATAGCCAAGAAACTGTCTTATCAAATAAATTTGATAATAAAACATACATTACCCATATATGTAGCCCAAAACATGTTTTATTTTGGCTTAATAGCAAAGGTTATCAAGCTAAATGCCCCATAAATTCTCACAATATTGCAAGCAAGGCAGTAATGCCACTCCTTATTCAACTGGACAGCAGTGTGGTGTACACTGTTTAGGTAGTCTTATCCTCTTCCTTTTATAACCACCCAAACTACAAACCTTGCTTTCACTGACTATTTCTAAAATTCCTTTCAAAAATTAGTAATTATTAGGCCTGCATAAATCCTGCAACTCAATAACAAAAAAAAAAAGAAAAAAAACCCAAAAAAAAAAAAAAAAAAAAAAAAGAAGACATTTTGGTGTGAGCATATTTTGTATAGTTTTATCTACAGATTTGGAGATTTATACTCTTTTTTTTAAGTAACCAAACATAAAATTGAGGTACAGCATGTGTTGTACTCTCTCACTCAAAGTAGGAAATATCCATCCCCCTCTCTGTGTTTGTTGTCCTATGAGGCAAGATGTTGTCCTCTGAATTCTCCCTTTCAAAAAATCATAAAAGCAAGAATCACTATTAGAGTAGTCTGGCCATCATTTTCTAGATTATGGTTAATTTGAATTGTTATCTGGAATAGGTTATAACACCACACAGAGGAGCTGGCATCATATGAGGCCAAGATCACTGACTGACATCAAAAGGGGCCAGCAGTGTTCTCAGTTCTTTCTCTCCAGGCGGCCCCAGTTGCATTAATAGTGATTTCCCTTCAAAAGCTCAGTGGCAGCAAGTCTTAGAGGGGACAGCAGAAGGGACAACTTTGCATCTTGTAAAAGAACAAACAGTTTGGAACATCAGTGCCAACCCTTTTAAGATCAGCTCTAGCAAGACTGAGGAGTAAGACTTCTGACATCACTTTTGTTTGTTTACTTTCCAGTAAAGTTTCTAACTGCAAAAGCCTCTTTTGAATCCTGAGGTTCATTGATTCTGAGGCCTTGGTGGCCTAGAGTATAAATGCTGAATTGTTTGGTTAGGTTTTTTTTTCTTTATTTCTCTTGCTAGTTGGCTAAACCCCAAAGAAAACAATGAATGTTTCTCAGTAATATTTACAGAGATTTTCACATCTGTAAACATAAATACCATGGTGATGTTCTGC
Source organism: Climacteris rufus (assembly GCA_013398175.1). NCBI lineage: Eukaryota > Metazoa > Chordata > Aves > Passeriformes > Climacteridae > Climacteris > Climacteris rufus. Next base: position 609,007 of record VZRZ01007418.1, on the reverse strand, counting down.
ATTTTCTCAAAGAAACCTGAAGACTTCTTTTAGATTCTTTCTGCCTAAATAATGGAAATCAATGAAATAGCAGTTTGAATAAAGGAGCAATAATTAACTGACAATTTTTTTCCATACCAACTAGGATGTGTTTTCTGTTGAAATATTCTTGGTCTTGATAAGGACTTGCAACTTGTGAACCCACCTCTCCTGCAAAGACTTGTAGAAAGAGACCACTATCAGAGTGGAGGAAGTCACTAATGCATTTAATATATCAGCAACACAAATACCAGTTCTCCAAATGCTGTGTCTAACTCAGAATTTCTGCAGTCTGTGCAGTCACTGGACTCAAACATTGATTACAATTTCTTTTAAAAGACTTTTTGTTCTTATTTCCATTGAGAAGTGACAACAATCTCCAGCAAGTATAAATTTCTTGTTCCACTGGCACTGAACTAGATAAGATTACACTCAAAGGTTTAGAGGGTCTCCACAAGTTTGATAAGAAGAGAGAAAGGACCTCAGAAGTATCCAAACCGTAGCTGCTAGAAGGTAAAATACCTGCCCAGGTGTGTTGGGGGTTTTGCCTATATTATATCTGATGTTTCTGTAGCAGTTATGATACAACTTGGGCAGGATGAAGCCTGTTACAGATAAAATCTGTCTTCCATAATTTGGCTTCTACTACTTTGCAACTTTTGCAAATCCAATACAGAAAAAGCTGTTAGAAGGGAGCCCTCTGCACCCGGAGCTCACTCCAGTCAATGAACATGGAGCGTAGCTTTCTTGGCACCTTTCTTTGCCCTGCCTGCCCATGCTGTGTTGCCACTCACAATTCCAAGTGCAAAGCAATTGTCAGTCCCTTTGAAGCGTTCTCTTCTTAAAGAGAGCATCTTTTCTATGAGCAACCCTCTTGGCAATGCATTATCTGTAGATACAGTTGTGTGTCAAACAGGGAAAGTATAATGTTGGTTGGTCACAGGTAGGAGGATGGATAACCTCCTGTCCATAACATAACCTAGCTTTGTATGAATCCTTCCTCATCTTAGTCAACTGGCACAACTACACTTGCTGCTACCAAACTTCATTATCTGTTTCCTGGCAAATATTGATTACACTGAAGAAAGTAATAATATCCATGGTCCTTGCCTAGGAAAATACAGAAATTAAGGATGCCACTCAGATCTGTTGTTAAAGAAACAAAAGTGCATTATAGTCTTAGTACGAATTCGAAGGGTACAAATGAAAATAAGAAAGATGTATATTTTGTTTATGAGGAAAATGCAAGGCAGGAAAAGACAAAAAAACACCGAACAAAAATTATGTTTGTGTAAACTAAAGCACAAATTATCTTTTTTTCACTGTTAGTGCACCCAGACACTCTGGGTTACACCACTAACATTTGTGCAGGAGCGGTGTTGTTTTCCTTTTTGCAAATGTTTCCTGTTTGCAAATGTTAAAATTACTAAAATAAGCTGGGGTTTTTTTTCTGTACATACTCTAGTTGAAAATGAATCCCTTATGGGTTCTGATTGCTGTGAAAAGTAAAATTGAGAAACACACTCTTGAGTACTGAAAAAGGATGAGAGTTTTATAAAGATTCACAGAATGTATGTTTTACATACAGCTATTGTTTTACTCCACTTTAAAGGCAGACAGCTTTAGTCCTTAGTTACCTATATGAAGTGAACTGGTCTGCCTAAGTCCTCTGTTGTTTCTATGTAAGTATACACAGGAAAAGCAATCTTAATTATCTTTTTAAATGACCACTTAAACTGTGCTATGTTTCTAATCAGACATTCTTACCGCTCAAAATTCATTTGGTTTAACTGGTTTTGTAATTTACTTAGAAAGTGCTTTAATAATTTAATTTAAGACTCCTGACTGAAAGCATCCAAGTTCTAATTTCCATTAATCCATAAACTCTGCATTTGGACTCATCTTCCAGAGTGTTCTCCTGCTGACACATCCTCAGCCTTGTACTTTTTCTGTTTGTTACAGTGCTATCATGGTTCTATATCTGTTTTACTAAAGGACATAATGTGAGTATATTTACCATATGGTTGCTGGGAGCAAGATGAATGGGGTGCTGACTAAGAATGTATATATTACTTAAGAAAATCAGATGCAGGGAAGAGAAGACAAGTGTAAAGAACACCAGAAAGCTTTTACCAAGCTGAGGATGGAAATACCCATTCCAGGAATAGTTTTAACATCATTTGTATGAGTTTTGGCTTTTCTAGGTACTTTAAACCCTTACAGGAGTAAGAATCTGAGCTTGCGTTGAGGTTTTCTAGTGCAGCTTCTAATCTGCAAAGGTGGACAAACCAAACTGTCTCCTTCAATAAGAGCAAGCTTTAAATTGAAATCACTGACTCCTCTTTTTCTTAAGTTTTTCTAGCAGTTATTTAGGAAAAAAACATAACAAAACTGTTATCTACTAATGAAACCACATGAAGATCAGGACTTGAAGCCAGCACCCGATTGCTCAGCTAACTCTTTGAGAGCTGCTGCATTCAATAAATGAGTCAATAAAGTATTCAATATGGATAAAATGCTGAGTCAAACCCACCCCTGATAAAACTAACCTTAAGACAGTAGTTACAAAGTTATATTCTTTAGTGTCTGGTTAGGGCCTAAACAGTTCCATTGCTAAAAACACAATACTAAGAGTCTATAGAAGGAATAAAAGCTTTTGGTTACCTCAAGAGTGGGTTTTCTGTCACTCTTAAATACTTCAATCCCAGGAGGCTCAGTTCTCGTGGTATCTGAACAACACTTAATGCAGAAATTACCTGTAGAATTTAACCTGTAGAAATTTTTGTAAATTCAACTCAATAGCATCTCAATCTAGGAATCCAGCTATTCACACATGAAACAAATGTGTCTGTGGGCAGATGAGTTAACTTGGATTCACTGTATGTGGGACTTCTGTTTCAGACACACAGCATGTAAACGGAAAGACTGAAAACCTTGCAAAATTAGTATCATTTCAGTAAACCATTTTTGTTAACCAGAATAACTACCTAGGATGAAATTATACTTATTTATATTGTTTCCATTTAAAAAAACAACAAAAACAACAAACAAAACCCAGCAAAAAATCATAGTAAAAAAACACCTAAAACTTAAACAAAAAATAACAACATAACCAGAAACAAAACCACTTCCTTTTTACCATGGAAAGCTGGGGCGGGGGGGTGAGAGGGGGAAGCCCCATTTGGAGATTCTTCTATTCTTCTGCTTACAGGTATTTTACAATAATCACACATACACCTGAACTCTCCTAAAACCCCCCCATACACCTGGCAACACTTCATGAGATCGGTCCCCAACCTGAATAGAGCAATTCCTGCAGCTCCATGTGAGGCAGCAAGGCCATACTAGCTCAGAAACTTGTAAAAGAACATGGTTTTCAGAATCTTTTCAGACCTCCCATTTTTACTCAAAATTTCACAAGAGAGAACCCAGAGAAATGGGATCATGCTATTCAAATACATCTCTGAAGCTTTTTTTACCTTTTGTTAATGATTATTCCTTTCCTGGGTCCATTAAACTTGTGAAGCTGGCTAACAAGAAATAATTCTATGGTGCTGAAATGGCTCATATTGCCTCAGAGAATGAATTATTTTCAACCCACAGAACACATTTAACATTCTCATAGAATCATAGAATACTTTGTGTTGGAAAGAACCTTTAAAGTTCATTTAGTCTAACTGCCCTGCAATGAGCAGGGACATCTTCAACTGTATCAGGTTGCTCAGGGCTTCATCCAACCTGACCTTGAGTGTCTCCAGGCATACGGCATCCACCACTTGTCTGTGCAACCTGTGCCAGTGCATCATCGCCCTCATTGTAAAGAAATTCTTCCTTATACCTACTCTGAATCTACCCTCTTTTAGTTTTAAACCATTGTTCTTTATTGTATTGCTACAGGCCCTATTAAAAAGTCTGTCCCCATCTTTCTTAGAAATCCCCTTCAAGTACCGAAAAGCCACATTAAGCTGTCCCCAGAGTCTTCTCCAGGCTGAACAACCCCAACTCTCTCAACCTTTCCTCACAGGAGAGGTATCCAGCCCTCTGATCACTTTTGTGGTCCTCCTCTGGACCAGCTTAAGCTTTTCTGTATGACATAAAATCTTGCCATATGAAGCCAGAAACACCTACTGGTGAATAAAAGCTACCTTCAGAGTCAGATTCAGCTTTATTTTTTCTAACATCTGAGAATCTTCCAGTGTTTGTCCTGATTTAGGTCACGTTCCAGAAGTGGTTCTCTTCTCCCATCTCTCTTATCAAAATGCCTCCTTTATGCAATTTCTTTAAAAGCAGAAGAGATTTCACTAAAAGAGGAAAAAAAATTACAGCTGCACTCGAGCAGCTGCACTTGCTTTAAATGGATTAGGGACTAAAGAATGACAATATAAAATTAATCTACAGAAATGCAAAACAATTTTAACATACTCTAAGTAGACTGGATTTAATAAAGGGAACCATAGGTCAAACAATGGAAATGCTGTTTATTGTAATCAAATAGTTTAACGTTCTTGAACCTATTTGAAAATACAGGTTTGCAATAACATATTCATATGTACAAGTAATCATCTTTTTTAAATTAAAGAAAGGTTTTGAACTTTTCAAATGGGTAACAAGGGAAAACGTAAGGACTTCACTGCCTTCCAAAGGTTAAGCTGGATTTATAACTATTTGCCTGATTTCCCTGTGTCTTTGTTTCCTCCTAAGTACTGAAAAGGCAAAGTTGTGTTTCCTCACCCTTTTTCTAGCTCGAGTGGATCTTTGATCCCTAAATAACAGAAAATGTGGTCCTTACAGAAAATTCTAACAGAGAATTAATGCTCCCTTTTTATTAATATAAATGGCAACCACTGATAACCATTATGTGTGAATATTACCTTAAATAATAAGAAGCCATGCTGTTTCTGCCCATGGAAAAGTAAGGCAAACAGCAAGGAGCAGCTCTCCACATCCAATAAAAGCCCTTTGCTACAAGCAAATAAATGTATATAAATGTTCTGTGGTGTATGTCCACTGTTTCCTTCACCCATAAACCATGATATAGCACTGAAAAAGATAATACAAAATTACTTTGGTAAGACCATGTGCAGCATTTTAATAATAGTAATTTCCCATCCATGCTTCTGAGTTCATCAATAATACATATTTTATAGAGAATAATGCAGTGCAGCTATAGGACATTCTGATGCTCTTCCAACTCAACCAACTGTACTTTGTGTTCAGCTGCAGTAGGTGTTTCTGAATATGACAGGTATTTCATATAGAAGATGATTGCCACAAAACCACTTAAGCAGGCATATTACAGTGGAATCAAGCCAATACATCCTAAAACTGATACAAGGATTATTACTTCTTAAACACTGTACAATTAAACCACAGAACTCACTAAAGCATGCTACTGAAGGGCTTAAAAGGTGTCAAAATTAGACGTTAACACAGAAAATTGAAATTCTAATAACTATAAAAATTAAAAATTACAGACATGCTTTAAGGTAACTCAAACATGAGCTGGCAGTGGTTAGGAGAGAAAAAAAAGCTCTTCTCTTGGAATAATGAAAATTATAAATTTGAAAGCTTTCTTACTTTGTTGTAAAGCTGGTGCTAACCAATGCCAGAAACAGAACATTGCAGCACAGCACACTCACTCTGCTGAGCTAAAGACCATGAACAAATCTGTCATTTTAGAAGAGCAGAGAATGTAAAAATTCTGCCATTTACAATATTTCGTTGAACTAGACCTGATGAGAAGACAGTCACTGCTGGGTTTATTTTTTTGCTTGGTTTGTTTTCCTAAACCATTCTGGGAATGCATATGCAATCTTCCTCTTTGCAAGTTACGATGATTATGCATTAGTACAATTATATCGGCTAAAAATATTCCCTGTTCTAAATAGGCCTGTGAAAGCAAAGCAAGCTGTGCTGCTATGGGCACTGCTCACTTCCCCCACGGCCTGTACAAACATTCCCTGGTGAAATCTCACTATCTCTGACACTTGACTATTCCAGGCAGTTTTCACTGGCTAACTCTCAAGTCACACCCCAAATATCTTTCCAGATTTCTGACAGAGAACCACGGGAAGAGTCCTGTGCAATTGTAACTGCCAGACGAATTGTTACACTTGAGAAATCCAGCAAGTCTTCTGGGTCTTAAATTGGCAATCAGGAGGTGGATTTTAATTTTTTTCCCAGTATGTCTGGTTCTGAGCAGCAGGAATCCAGCTGGGGAGTTAAGGTATCGGATGCAGCATTTCAGAAGACAACGGAAGGAAAGCAAAATAATTTATGAGAAGACTCAGTGAAAAGTACTGCAGAGGATTTTCCAAAGAAAGGGAAAAGAGGAGTGATCTCCCAGGTGGTTAAAAGTCCATCACTGTCTAGAAGGGTTGGAATGCTCTTTGTCTCAGTGAGTATTGTTCAATCAGCATCACTCAAAGGCACCTCTACAGATATTTAGAAGTTTAATACCAATATATCCTCTGCAAATTAAATCCTGTAGGGAACAACCACAAAGCCTTCTGCAGTGCTTTGACACGATCCATACTATATTGTAAAATTTAGGCACATACCCAATATATTATTAGTGCATTTCTCCAAGAGACAATGCAAACAATTCCTATAATAGTGAATCTGCGCAGTAGGAATGGATTTGCTGTTAAGAACATTCTGCTTCAGTAGAACTGCCAAAAAAAATGTTTAAATGAAAAATATAGGTGTATTTTTCAGTTTGAATTTGGGGTTGGATTTTCTTTTCTTTCCTTAGGCCTTTTTTCTACAATACACCTCTCCTTGAGACACGCTTCTATCACAGGAAAAACTACATGAGTACATTTCACATTTGGTTAAATGTGTGTGTAAGCAGCTTCATCCATGGGGTGGGGTCAGGATGGCTTTGGAGAAAAATAAGGCTCCCTTGAAAAGGCAAAGGCTGAAAAGCTTTTTGGAAAATAAGAAGGTGCAGGTGGTGATTACATTGGAGAAACTAACACGGGATAAACGAGGGTGTGAAATTCCAGCGAACTACTTACTCTGTAGTAATTACTCTACACGGATGCTTTGGCTCACATTATTTGCATGTTCACACTGCATTAAAGGGGCATAAAGCCCAGCCTAGCCAGACCCACGGCCAGCAGGGGGATGAGGTGCAGGATGCACTGGGGATGGTGCAGTGCCACACTGCTCCAGGCACCCTGTCAGCAGCACTGTCTGGAATCCCCACCCAGCAGGGCCCAGCTCTGGAATCACTGTAAGGCAACGCACAACACTGGGTAAGTCCTGGTTATTCCAGCTTGGCAACAGGAAGGGAAAGCTCCCAGTCCTAACAGCCCCTTTCCCCCATTTGGTGGGCTGTTTTGGTAGATGATAGCAGCCTGTCCATATTCTGAGCTCTCCTGCTCCTGTGCCACACAGTCTGCAACGCAGAGGGTTCCTCAGGGCACTTTACAGACATCCCTTCTCCAAATAACCAGTGGCAGTGCACTCAGGCTGGAATTATGCATCGATTCTGCAAGTTGAGACTCGCAGAAACAAATCCAGAACTACCACTATGCCAATTGGAAACCACCTGATTTGAATTAAAGCATCACTGGTGTCCAGGGCAAGTGGAAGAGAGAAAAGGGGAAATATACATAGGGGAGGTGAAATTTAGAGAAATCACTATGGTGACTGATGGATGCAAGGTGGCACTGAAACTGGTAGCCATTAAATTCCAGTAGCTACTTTTTTTTTTTTTTAAGTCAAGGGGACAGACTGAAAAAAATACTTTAGGTAAATTATTACCAAATAGACAAATAAAAATTGGGTTGTTGCATTCTTAGACACGAATAATGGTGTCTTCCACACCAAGTAGTACAGGAATTCAAGAAGAAGGTGGGATTTATAAAATAGAAGGCATTTCACAATCTTTTTTGTCCTCTGCATTACAGTTCACTGCTTTCATCAATTGTACTTGTGCAGCAGGTCTCTGAGGCTGACAGAGTGTGGCACACGTGAAGAGGAGCTATGAGCAGCCAAGCACAGAAACTTCTTCAGTTCCCACCTGCCAAAGTCAGTGTGAGCTATGGAACACCTATATCCTGCTGGTGTTGATGAAATTCAGCATTCAGTCCTAAAAAAACAACCACTGCTTTAAGAAAACTGTGATCATTTGCTGCTATTCTCTTACTGACCAAATGCTGGGGGATTTTGTGTTGTTATTGTAATAGGTATTTTACAGTATGCTTTAAAGTAAACAATAAAAGGTGATCTTTTACTCTGTCAATTTGTACCCACCATGCTTTGCAGGTTTTCCAATTTACTCTCTTCCCCCCCACACCACCCCAAAAATATAAACTGTCCTTAGTTTCCATTTATGGGTTAACAGTATTGGAAACTATTATGCAGGAAACTGAATGAGAATACTCTGCCATCCAATGGAAAACAAAATCCTTGCTTTCACTTCCGTTTTTAAGATTTGCACCGATTTTTATTACTTTTTGCTCTGAAAATGCTCATTTCAATAACATTAATGGGTTTTAACATTGGTTTAAATCTTGTTGACTTTGCTGTTTCCTCTGTGCCCATTGTCACCTCCTTTCAAGCTGGATTCCATGGATTTCAATGGAGTTCTGCACAGTTCTGTTCTTTCAGATTTACTCGTGAGGTCCAAGCTCTTGCAGCAACATGATTATTGATACGTGTGGAAAAGTGTAATTATATAAAAATTCTGGTATGACCAGAACCTTTCACAGTTATGTTCACCTTTATTCAAAGTATCTGTGCTCAAAACTTACTTTCAGGTAGTTTATTTGAGATTTTCCATAACACAATCCAGTAAGTAAATTGTGCTTAATGCTTACAGGTATGAGATGGGGAAGACTATCTTGAACAAACTTCATCCCCGGTAAGATGCAACATAAGAGCTCCTGCATGACAGTCCCTTTAGGCCTTACATAACCCTTGGGACATTGTGGCATGCTGTGTTGAAAGCATTAGGAATGAGGTTGGCTTTGGGAAAGTCGAAGTTCTGCAGGATCATGTGTTTGGACTTGCCATCTGTAGAGTTCAGGAGTTACTACATGGATCACTTTCTCCCAGTCATCTGAACCGTGAGTCACACAAACCGAAAGCAGAAGGCGGATGTGTGAACAAAGCAGATGTGGGTGTTTGTGAGGCTTCTCCTCACCTTTGCTGAGCCCTTGTTCTCTGTCCTGCCCCATCCATGGCAACTACGTTTGACCCCTTGGGAAGCCGGGGTAGCTGCCACCTCAGCGACCACCTGGGATGGACACGGGGCTGCTGAAGGATAAAACCCCTCACGGGTAAGTCTCTGGGAGTCTCCATGACTCAAACTTCCACCTACAGCTGGAAGCCTGGCCATCTTTGTTTTGTTTAACTGAAGAGGAGCGGGAACACCCCACACACTGACTGCTTACCATGATAAACACGCAAAAATGTCTCTCCAGAGCCCTGTTTGTCCGAGGGCTGCCTGCAGACACGGACAGGCCGGTTCACGGCCAAAAGCACATGCAGAGAGGAACAGTTTCCAAACCCAGAAAGCAAACCTGAAACTGGATCCGTATAGACAAGCTCCTGGAGCTCAGATGGCAAACCTCCTGCTCCTCCGGGTCTAATTGCAAGTCGAGGGCTACCGTCTGCTATCAACTCATTCTTTCGCCTCAGCCAAATCTGCCCAAGTGGTCTGACCGAGGGGGCTTAAATAAATGTATTAAATAAATAATTAAAACAAACAAACAAACAAAATCTTACGAACATATACAGTAGTACATATATACTAAACTACCCTTCTGTTAAAGTGATCATAGAACGCACGGCAGGCCCCCGGCACTGGAGCTCTGTGAGAGCTGCAGCTCGGCAGCAAACGGCGCGGAGACGCGGAGGCCCAGCAGCCGCCATGCACGGGCTGCGCCACTGGCGCAAGTCCCGCTGCCGTGCGCGGCGCCGCCGGCGGCCCCCAGCGTAGCGGCATTCGTGAATACCGGTGCTGCACTGCGGCGGCGGCGCGGCGCAACCAAACCTCCACCCTCCACCGCCCACCCCGGCCCTGGCACCGCCCCCTTCCTCGGCTCTGATTGGCAGGGCGGGCGGAGCGCTCGGCGGCGATTGGCGGGTGCCGGCGGGAGGTGGGGTAGGTTGCGTGAAAGGTGATAAAGTTAGTGGGGCTGCCGGGGAGCCACCGAGACGCGGCGGCGGCGGTCGGCGCTCTATGGAGGTGGCGGGGGAACGTGTCG
>VZRZ01007418.1:436987-597945 GCA_013398175.1 Climacteris rufus | reverse complement strand
GGAGGGACAGCGGTCTGCCGGGGCGCCGCGTCAGCCGGCAGCAGCCTCGCCCACGTTTCCTGTTGGGGGCTCGGGCGCCGCGGGGCGATACCGACAGCTTCCCCTTCACGCCTTGCCGGGCGGCGCGGGGCGGCCGGTGCTGCGGGGGAGCGGGTCCCGCCCGGCGCCCTGGCGGAGAACAAAGAGCCGGGCGGGCGCGNGGGCGGGGGGGCGGCGGCGCCGCGCGGTGCCTGCGGGGGGCGCCCTCCGCGCCCGAGCCTTTTGTTCGCCGCCGCCGCCGCCATGTTGTCCCCGCTCCTCGTGCCCGCGCCGGGCTCGGGTCTGGGAGGGCTCCGGGAGCATCCGGGGCATTTTTACTTTTCCCCCCCTCCGCCCGGTCGCCGTTCTGCTGCGGGAGCGGCGCAGGGGGGTTTTTCTGTCTGCAGGCTAAAAGTTGAGGTGATGGGTGGACGGCACCTCTATTAAATATTTAGTAGCAGAGTAGGCCGTTTGGTCACAGAATACGTGCCCTCTACCGCGTTAAGTGTGCATTTTGTTGTCTGGTGCTTTTCACTTTAGAACTTGGCTGCTTGTCATAATAAATCATAGTTTCTAAATTACATCTTTAAAGGACTCATTATGCTGTATTACTAGAAAAAAGTACTTTCGTTCTTTTCCGAGAGTGCTTTTGCTTTTGGGTAAATTTGAAGCTTTTGCCGTCTCAGTTTGTGATTCCTTTATTTGTCTTCCCTCACCCCTGTTGGAAAACATGGCTGTAATGATGAAATTGGCCTTTCTGTGGCTGTCCCAAGTACTGCATACATAAGAGTTTTCTTAGCTTTTGTGAAGTTTAGTGCTTGAGCGTTCTCATTCTCTAACAAACTTTTATGCTTTTGTAAGTAAGACACTATGGCTGATAGTAAAACAACTATAATATGAATGCTTGGTTTGTCTTTCTAGGTTTTGTTTTTCCCCACCCCGTCAATTTAATTTTATTCTTTTGAAGATTCTTCGTTGTCAAGCCGCCAAAGTGGAGAGTGCGATTGCAGAAGGGGGTGCTTCTCGTTTCAGGTACCAGTGCCTTTTGTTTGTTTGATGAACAGTTAGCAGTGGAAACCCTCCTTTGAGGAGGACTTAAGTTAGTGCAGTGTTTATACCAAAACTGAGATGTTTGAAGGCACTGAGCGTTTGAACTTACCCAGGATTCCGTGGTTGTTTTTAACAGTGCTTCTTCAGGCGGAGGAGGTGGTAGGGGTGCACCTCAGCACTATCCCAAGACTGCCAGCAACAGGTATGCATGTCATCTTGCTCTTTGAGTTTGCTTGATTTCAAAGTCCTCAGAGCATGCTTGATGATGAACACGGAACTGAAAACAGGGTAGCTTCCAAGTTTTATGAGGAATATCTACTGAGTTAAAGACCTTTTAATGTTCTACTGTCTGTGTATTGTGGGGAATAGAAGATGCACGGACTTCTTTTGCATTTTCCTTAAAAAGTGTAGAGGGTTTCCTTGGGTGCCTGGGTTTGTTGCAGTTCTTGGGAGAGTACTTTACTGGGCAGCAGAAAGCAAGTAACAGAATTGGTCTGAGCAAGACGATACTGAAAGGTTAAAAGGACAGATTTTTAAATCATTTGTTCCTGTTTTAACAGTAATATTCTTCAAAATTTTACAGCGAGTTCCTGGGGAAAACCCCAGGGCAAAACGCTCAGAAATGGATTCCTTCACGAAGCACTAGACGAGATGACGACTCCGCAAACGACAAAGAACGACATGATGCAATCTTCAGGAAAGTAAGAGGGTAAGTGCTTCACGAGATTACTGCTTTCCTTACTGTTTTCATTAGCAAGTGCAGCTAATAAATGGGCTGAAGGAAAGGAAGACCTGTGGGACTTGAGTTTGGGGGAGGTGTGTCCTTGTAGAGGAGACAGATACTGATAATCCAGCAGCGCTAAACACTTAGAGTAATTCTTGTAAGCAGATCAGTGTTTTCAACAAAACTTCACATTCTGAAGATCTCCAGAAAATAGTTGAATGAAAAATTGCCCTTTTGAATTTTTAATAGACTTAAGAAGTAAAGATAAGTTGAGTCTGAAGTGACTTATAGCATCCTTACGATATTTGTATTCTGGATTTGTTTTCTTGTTCCTCTTTAGCATACTAAATAAGCTTACTCCTGAAAAGTTTGACAAGCTATGCCTTGAGCTCCTCAATGTGGGTGTAGAATCTAAGCTCATCCTAAAAGGGGTCATACTGCTGGTAAGATAGCTGCATTTCTTTTAACTACAGTTTTGTTGTATGTTAAAAATCAGGGAATTGTTTGTTGTTTTGGATGGGATATGGAAGGAGCATGGGTAATGCTTTAGTGTATTTGGTTTATCAAACACCACCTCCCACCTGCATTCTGTGCAAAAAGGATGTACTGGGGAGGAAGTAGGTTTAATGCCTCAACTTTATCCTTTAGAAGTCTCCAGAATAATTAACTGTGATGGGGGATTCTAGGATTCAGAATTTTAAAATAATGTTTAAGGGTTTTTAAATAATCTAGTAGTAGTTAGCAGTCTTGTTTCCTTGGCCTCCCCCTCTCCCCGTTTTCCTGAGAAGTGAGCCTCTTTGTTTTGGAAGGGCTACCATGGGTGTCCTCTTGGGACACTGATATAACATCACCTTATTTAATCTGAGATTAGATTGGGGATACTAACTTCGGTGTTGTGATGATAAAATTTGGGGTTGTAGGCCAAGGATTATAGAGGGGCTTTGATAGCATACAGCACCTTTTGTCCTTCACTTCAGCATTAAGTGACTGGTGTTGGACTACACTGTTTGTGTTTGCTTTAGCAGAAAATTGGATGTAGTAATAATCTATTTCGTGTCTTGCAACTCACTTTCCTAATAATATTTGTATCCTGCTGCTGCCTTACTCCCAATGAAAATCAGATCGTAGACAAAGCCCTTGAAGAGCCCAAGTATAGCTCGCTGTATGCTCAACTATGTCTGCGACTGGCAGAAGATGCACCCAACTTTGATGGCCCATCAGCAGAGAGTCATCCAGGACAGAAGCAAAGCACAGTGAGTGTCTCTCTCAGTCTGGAATGACAAATACTGCTAGCATGTGTAGCTGCCCTGATTTGCTTAATTGTTTTCTTTGTTCTCTTTTCTTAGACATTCAGACGCCTCCTAATATCTAAACTTCAAGATGAATTTGAAAACCGAACCAGAAATGTTGATAGTAAGTTTTAAAACCACTTTAATACAGAATTGATTTGTCGTCTTTTCCCACAGCCATGTTAAAGAGGCTTCTTTGTTTTCCAGTCTATGATAAGCATGATGGTCCCCTCCTCCCTGAGGAGGAGGAACAGAGAGCCATTGCCAAGATCAAGATGCTGGGGAACATCAAATTCATTGGAGAACTTGGCAAGCTTGATCTTATTCATGAATCTATCCTTCATAAGTGCATCAAAACAGTGAGTATTCAAACTGGGTGAGGGCTAAGAGCAAAACAGAACTTAAAAAAATTTTTAAAAAGGTGCAAATGTTTGTGCTGCTTTGATAGTCTTGGAGCACAAAATGCCACAGGAGTATTTCCTGACAATTACCTACGCCCCCATTGTGTTTTGGCATGATTAAGAAGTAAAATTAGCTTTGTTCAAAGCCATTGGAGTTGTCTCTAAGGAAAAATCTAGTTTTGCCTAGATGGAAATGTACCGTAAGTGCTTCAAAGTACATATTTCAGAATTATCAGTTCTTAAAATAATTTTCAAATCCATGTGCCCTCAGAATAAAACTAAGTATTTTTTATGTGCCTGTGTGCAACAAAGGTTGTGTCAGCAGTAACAAAGGTTGATGCTTATTATGAACTGTTATTTATAATATGTTCAGATACTGGATTTCCCCTTTAATATTTCAGCTTTTGGAAAAGAAGAAGAGAGTTCAACTTAAAGATATGGGGGAGGATTTGGAGTGCCTCTGTCAGATAATGAGGACAGTGGGACCTAGATTAGATCATGCGAAAGCCAAGGTATGTGCCTGTCCAGTGCAGTCATTAACCTAATTAAATTATGTGTCTAAGACTTTGGATTGCCTGAAAATTCCGTATTCACTATTCATAAGTACAAAACTGAGGTTTGATTTTTCAGAGAAGAGTGCCAACTATGGCGCCTGCTACAATTCTCTCAATAATAAAAGGAGCCAATCTTTGAAACAGTTTTACAATTTTCCCAGGATATAGTTGGGGTCATTAGGAAGTCATAAAGGCAAGACTTTTTTTTCTAAGTGCTGCTTGAAAAGATGTGATGAGGAACTATTGTGAGTACAGCTAGATGATTTGACAGATGAGTTTGGAATGTGAACTTAAAATGGTGCCATGGTAATGAGAATTTTTGCTGGGTTGTTTTTCTGACTCAGATGTCTTTGATGCCTTAGCTTTCTTTATACTCTGTAATCAGGGAGATAGAGATGGCAGGAAGGGGCAGCCTGTTGTATTATATGATCTTAGATGTCTTGAGTGAAAACACTCAAAGCACTGATAGAATTACCCCAACTTGTAACTTTTGTTCCCCCAGTCCTTAATGGATCAGTACTTTGCCCGTATGCGCTCCTTGATGTCAAGTAAGGAATTGCCAGCAAGGATTCGTTTCCTGCTGCAGGTATGATAAGAAAATGGCTTCCTGCTGCTTTATCATAGCAAAATTGTCTTGAATCCTTTTCTAATACTCTGTTCTGTTCCAAGGATACTGTGGAGTTGAGAGAACACAACTGGGTTCCTCGCAAAGCTTTTCTTGACAATGGACCAAAGACTATCAATCAAATCCGTCAAGATGCAGTAAAAGTAAGTGTTGCATGTCAGGACCAGTGTCTGGCTTTGTGCTGTGCACTTGGGAGTATTGCTCACAGTGTGACAGCTGGGTTAAGGGTTCAAACCTGATGGACTTGCATACTTGAAGGCTAAAAGCTTCGCTTTCTCAGGGACTATTAACTTGAAACTGACCCAAGTTGCAATTCCTCTTTTAAAGGATCTGGGAGTTTTTATTCCTGCTCCTATGTCTCAAGGGATGAGAAGCGACTTCTTTCTGGAGGGACCCTTCATGCCACCCAGGATGAAACTTGACAGGGACCCACTCGGAGGGCTTGCTGATATGTTTGGACAAATGCCAGGTATGCTGACACCGCAGGGCTGATGGGATGGCTGTGGCTCTGCTGTTTTGAACAAGAACTAATACTTGTTCATCTCCTTTACAATCCAGGTAGCGGAATTGGTACTGGTCCAGGGGTTATTCAGGATAGATTTTCACCCACCATGGGACGCCATCGTTCAAACCAACTCTTCAATGGCCATGGGGGTCACCTCATGCCTTCTGCTCAATCCCAGTTTGGAGACCTAGGCAAATCTTTTCTGAAAAGTCAGGTAAGGAACATGTTCACACGGTGACTTCAGCTTGTTTAGAAGCTCTTCCTCAGATGCGTATGTTATGGATTATAGTCTGCTTATGTTGACAGACCTATTCAGATTTGATTCTGATAACTGATGCTCAGCTGATACAAAAATTCTAAACCATTTTTTAAATTGTGCCAAAGATGCAAGAAATACACTTTTTGGTTTTTTTAACTTTAAGAAAAGGTGCATGTGGCTTTGGTGGGTCAGAACGGTGTGTTTTATTTAAAAGATAGCCCTGTTTTTAGGGATAGATGCAACTCTCCCACCACCCCTGCTCCTTCTTTCTCCCTTCCTGGCAAGTAGAATCTTTGTTCCTCTGGTCCCTCTGGTACTACTTACCATATGATGTACGCCACTCCATCATCTGCACTTCTTTCTCTATATCTCCCTTTCTGAAATAGGGGCAAAGCCAACTCTACCATACCCAGAATCAGGGACTCTTATCCCAGCAACAAGGACAGTCGAAGGATATGCCACCTCGGTTTTCTAAGAAAGGACAGCTTAATGCAGATGAGGTACATGACATGCCTACATTACTTAAAGCCTATTCTGAATATTGCCCAATGATTATAGCAAGACGCGTTATTATGAGGACTAATGCTGGAACTCTTTCTTCTCCTCCTCCTCCTCCTCCTTCTTTGTCCCTTCCTCTTTCACCTGTTACCCCCCTCACTTTCCTTAGGGTATCCAGCGTCCTATGAGCAAGACTGAGATATGAGGGCAATTTTTTGGGGTGTCCCTTCCTTCCCGCACACTTCCAAGAACACTACTCTGACATCAGTTCCCATGCATCATATTGATAACAATACATTTAAATAAAACTTCAGAGAATCCTGAACTTTAGAAACCCTGAAGTGCTGGACCAGGCTAATTTTTTTTGTTTTGTTTAGAACTGGCTAATAGGCAAAATTTCAAATGCAAAGTAAATTGCATTGTGATTTTGAGTGTTAACCAGACTTGTATCCCAATTTCTGAGCAATTGGTGGAGTTTTATCTTGGCTGTAAAATACATCAGCAAACATGCTGATTATCTTCTTGGGTCTCTAACATACTGCATCTAAAAGGAGCTTTTCCAGGTCTTGATACCGATGGAACTAAATACCAGTAACTTGCTTTTGGGGGAATTTGAGCACACAGATGAGAGTACTCATCTGTACTTGAGTATTAACACTGTAGAAATGGAGTCATGCTTCAGTGAGATGAGTTGGAATGAGTCCATGGCTGTGTATTGTTGGTCAGAATACTTGAAACAGTTTGAGTTTTTTCTGACTTGCTGTTTACAGATTAGCCTGAGACCTGCTCAGTCTTTTCTAATGAATAAAAACCAAGTGCCAAAGCTTCAGCCCCAGATAACTATGATTCCTCCCAGTGCTCAACCACCACGCACTCAGACACCGCCTTTGGGACAGGTAAATAGAAAAAACTGCTGTATATTGTTGGCCATACTTGTCTCTTCATGCTTGTAAAACTTAATTCCTAATGGGGAAAGGGAGAGAAATCTGCACAGAGCAGGATGTGGGAAAAGAATGTATGGAAACAAACTAGTTTGAGTTCCATCTGCTTTTGTACGTGTTGAGTATTGTTAAACTTGATGTAAGCATAGGTACTTGTGCTGCAAGTAAATTCTGGTCTCTTTCAGCCGCCTCAACTTGGTCTTAAAACGAATCCACCACTTATACAAGAGAAGCCTGCAAAGACCACCAAGAAACCACCTCCTTCTAAAGAAGAGCTACTTAAACAAACTGTAAGTTAGTCTGTAACAGTGATTCTTAAAGCCTTGTATGTGCAATTCAAAAGAATGCTTAACTATACCTTTTTCCTCTCTAGGAGGCTGTTGTGACTGAGTATCTGAACAATGGAAATGCTAATGATGCTGTCAATACTGTGAGAGAAATGAGAGCTCCGAAACACTTCATTCCTGAGATGTTGAGCAAAGTAATCATTCAGTCCCTAGATAGATCAGATGAAGACAAAGAGAAAGCAAGTACTTTGATCAGCTTGCTCAAGCAGGAGGGAATAGCCACCAGTGACAACTTCATGCAGGTACTGCTGTCTGATAATTGTGCAGTCCTTGTTTCTTGGCTCTTCATGGTGTCTAGCTTGTGTAAAGGCAGTGCAAATACTTTTTTAAGTCCTGTATATCTGAGGAGATGAAAATAACCTGTGAGGGGCATAAGAAGCAATGCAAGGAAGAATGTAGTATTTGAGGAATTGCAAACTGGAAGTGCCTTTGCCAAGTGATTGATAAACTTGAGGTTCATATATAGGCTCATATATACTATGAATATTACATTGTACAGGAACAAAATTACTGCAGAACTTCAGCTTGTGTGTGTATTGTTTCTTAGGCATTCCTGAATGTATTGGACCAGTGCCCCAAATTGGAGGTGGACATCCCATTGGTGAAATCCTACTTAGCACAGTTTGCAGCCCGTGCCATTATTTCAGACCTGGTGAGCATTTCAGAACTGGCTCAACCACTGGAAAGTGGCACCCATTTCCCTCTCTTCCTGCTCTGCCTTCAGCAGTTAGCTAAGTTACAAGACCGTGAATGGCTAACAGAATTGTTCCAACAAAGCAAAGTGAATATGCAGAAAATGTTACCAGGTAAGAGTTGCCACATAGCTCTTCATCACCTGATCCTAGAGTAAGAGAGATGTTTTTCTAGTTTATGCCACAGGGGTATCTCAGTGGAATGAGTTGTTGTTAGGAATGGTGTTTTTTAGAGGTGGCTGGAGCCATGAGCCATCACTGACAGCTCTTGATGAGCTCAGGCACTTAGAGGTGTCTTTATTTCCGTTTCAGAAATTGACCAGAACAAGGACCGCATGCTGGAGATCTTGGAAGGGAAGGGGCTTAGCTTCTTGTTCCCGCTTCTGAAACTGGAGAAGGAACTGCTAAAGCAAATAAAATCAGATCCATCCCCTCAAGCCATCTATAAGTGGATTAAAGATAACATTTCACCCAAACTTCATGTAGATAAGGGATTTGTGAATATATTGATGACCAGGTGAGATGCTCTTTTGACATATTTTAGGTACTTGTTTGGTTAAGCTGCCAGTAAGTCACTAATTCTCTAAAGGCTGACATGTAGCTCTGTAGAAATCTGAGCTGCAGTATACAGGGAGACAAATTGAGTGAACCTTCTCTGTTAAAATCCTGTTGTGTTTGAGGAAAAAAAGCAAGTCTCCAGGTTTGCATCACTGTGAAGTAGTGTTTCCTTAGGGAAGAAGTTTAGACCTGTGGGTATTTTCTAAACGGTAGAGCCATAACAGAGGCAAAGCAAGGATTTTTGTGGTTATGAATCCCTGTGCATGCTCCTGACTGCAGATGCAAGCAGGAGGACGTTTGTAGCGATAGCTGGCTGAACTTGACATGTAAAGCGCTATATTTCTAGTTTAGAGAATTCAGGTTTGCTTTTTTTTTGTCCAGTTTCTTGCAGTATATTTCTAGTGAAGTAAACCCACCTAGTGACGAATCAGATTCTTCATCTGCTCCCTCTAAAGAGCAGCTCGAGCAGGAAAAACAACTGCTTCTTTCCTTCAAACCGGTGATGCAGAAGTTCCTCCATGACCATGTTGATCTGCAAGTGAGTGCTTTGTATGCACTCCAGGTGCACTGCTACAACAATAATTTTCCAAAAGGTATGTGCATCAGGGTCTTACCAGAATTGAACTCGGCTTGTCAATACATTCCTTAGCATCAGGTAAAGCTAACAGTTTAAATTTGCTTTCCTAGGCATGTTACTGCGCTTCTTTGTTCATTTCTATGACATGGAGATCATTGAAGAAGAAGCCTTCTTGGCATGGAAAGAAGATATTACTCAAGAGTTTCCAGGGAAAGGCAAAGCTTTATTCCAGGTAAGTTCTGCTAATATTAGATAGAGACTTAATTCTTGTGATTACTGCTGACACTGGAATGTTGGAGAAGACTTTGAAAGTGTCTAAGCCTTGTAGATACCTAGAAGCTTCATGGAGTATTGCAATAGGAAGGAGTTAAGAGTGAGATGAGCTAAATCTCTCTTATTTACTAGAGGCCTATGTGTAGTGCAAGTGTGGCTGAAAAATGTTTTTAAAAAAAACTGGGGGGAAGACCAGTGTTCTGCAGAAGTACCTAATGGGGAAACAATTCCTGCTCCCTTTAAACCAATTTTATGTAACTGCAGGTAAACCAATGGTTAACCTGGCTGGAAACTGCTGAAGAAGAAGAATCTGAAGAAGAAGCTGACTAAAGAACCAGCCAAAGCCTTAAATTGTGCAAACATACTGTTGCTATGATGTAACTGCATTTGACCTAACCACTGCGAAAATTCATTCCGCTGTAATGTTTCACAATATTTAAAGCAGAAGTATGTCAGTAGGATATTCTCTGCAAAAGGTTTTTGTAGTATGTCTTAATAGTCTACAATAAAAATATTTTAGAGTATCTTTAATGTTTAGATAACAGTGTATTAGCAGCATGCAATAATTACATCATAAGTTCTCGAGCAGAAGCAGTCTGTTGCAAGGGTCTTCTTTGCTGCCAGTTATCATAGGCTGTTTTTAAGTTAGAAAACTGAATAGCAACACTGAATACTGTAGAAATGCACTTTGCTCAGTGTAATACTTGAGTTGTTGCAATATTTGATTATCCATTTGGTTGTTACAGAGAATCCTTAACTGTAATCGATGGTTGTTGCCGTAATAGTATATTTGCCTGTATTTCTACCTCTAGTAATGGGCTTTATGTGCTAGGTTTTAATATCCTTGAGCCTGGGCAAGTGCACAAGTCTTTTTTTAAAAGGAACAGTTTACTTGCACAAAAACTGATCGGCTGAAGAGATGGTTTAATGCCCTTTGGAAGAGGTTTTTGTGGGTGTGAAACATGACATGGTGAGAAATTTGAATTGGTCCCTCTTATAGTAATGAAATTAAGTCTACTTAATTTATCAAGACATGTTCATGCCCTGATTTTATATACTTGTATCTATCAATAAACATTGTGATACTTGACTTGTTTCTGAATGTTTCCCAGTAGAAAAGCTTTGGCTGGTGATTTGTACACTTAAGAAAGGAAACATCAGTGGGAGTTGCCTTAGGTTGCAACCATCTTGAAATTATTTTTACACTCTATCTGAATATGCAGATAAATTCTAAAGAAGGTTATAGACAAGATTAGACACTACAGATGTGTTGTGACAGGAGGAAAATGATGAAATTCTGCTGAAGAAATGGTAGGGGTTTGCCTTGTGGTCCAGTGTATGCTTTAGCAGTGAGTATGTGCTTTTGAACTTGGTAACGCTTTGAGCTTCCCCCATGCCACATGCATGTTTCTGAATCAAGTGGCACTGTCTGTTAGCTGCCTGTTTATCAAATCAGATTGGCAAAAAATCCCTACAACAGAGTTCAATGATGTTGCATTGTACAGGCTTGAAATGTCATCTATTAAATACTCAAAATACCTTACTTCCTAGAACCTTGTCCCTAGTGAGTTTTTTTGTCCTTGTTGATGCTCAAGACTTCACCTGTTGAAAGGTGATGCATTCGTAATGGCAAAAGGGTAGTGTCTCCTGAACTGAAACTTGGTTTGCCAGTGCTGTGAGTGCTTTAGCCTATGAGCTCTTAGGCATCAGAGGAGGTGAAGAAGTGGGGCACAAGGAAAGGACTACAGCTGGTAAATAGCCTTGCTTTGAGGACAGGGATGGTTGGAGTTTGCATGGATGGAACTGGCAAAGTGGGTTATGGTTTGCTTTGAAGGGCTTCCTGCCTACAGTCACAGCCCTGGCCTCAGGTGTTCGTAAGCCATGGTCTGTCAAGGAGTTCTGAACTGGCTTGAGACCTTCTGTACAACCCAGGAAATCAAAGTGCTCTGCTTCCGTAAGCCCAGGGTCATATAGAAAGGGTATTTAATTGAATTGCTAGCAGGATTCCATGACACCATCTCTGCATTTCAGAAATGTGCTGTATTGAGCAGATGAAGGAGAGCAGGATATTGCTGTGGAGTCTAGTTAAGAGAGACTGGAAAGCACCAGCTGCAGTTCAGTGGCCTGAGGTTGAGAGGTGGCTGCTTGTGATGTAGCTGCAACTTCTGGGTGGCAGGGGTGAGCTCTGACATCCTGGGACTTCAAAAAACACTTAAGGGCGTGTTCCTCCAACATCTATGGCAGTGTTTCCTATCTAATGTAGGCACTGCCAGAGCTGCAGGGGTGCAGAGTTCACTCCTCACTTCGTGTGCAGTCTCAGGTGCATGTCTGCTACAGTTACAAAGGTTCTGCAAGTAAATGCTCATTTAACAGGATGGAGGAACACAAGTACAGTTAAAAGGTTCATTTAGTCCTAATTAATTCAGAATCCTGTTCCAGAATTGCATTTTAAATTGAGTGTAATAAGCTGAAATGAAGCTTAATGTTGTTTCAGTACGAGGGTTGTGGTTCTCCAGGTTTGTTAGTTAATCTTTAAACTTTGCTGTTACTGCTGGTTGGTTTTAGCAGTGTCTGGTGCTATGATACTGCTTTTTGTTTAACTGGTAACCTGTACATGAAGCACGTGATGCAGTTGGTTCCCATGCACTGCAAAGGGGGAGAGGGGGAGGAACCACAAGTCATGAAAAACACTAGAGGTGAGAGGAGCAGGTAGAAGGATGTGCAAGTAAAAGAATTCCTAGTCTAAACTTCAGAATAGATGCAGAATCTGCAACTAAGCTCTTTTGCCAAATTTGGGAGAAGGTTAAGCTGGCAGCTGTGGGCTGCTTGAACAGTGTAACAAAGCCTTGTATTCTTGCCCAGTCTAACGTGTCATTACTACAGCCTTCTGTACCTGTGCATGGAGGCATTGCTGCTTGGCTTGTTTCTAAATAATCACTGTGCTCAGAACTCTGGTAGAGAAAACTATAGAAAGAACAACAACTGGAAAAGCAGAATAGAACATAAACAGTAGAAAATGCCACTAGGATTTGGAATTACCATCACATGTCACTTGGAAAATCCCTGTGTGCTTGGTGTGAACAGGTCTGGGCTCTTTGAACTGGTGTAAGAATGGTGCTTACTGCAGTGTGTACACCCAAGTGCGATCTCCAGAGAGAAGGAGAGGTGGTAGCATCTTCATGGTCTTTAATGCTTGTGAAGTCTTGAAGTGCTCAAGTGTAGTGCTCGTGGCTAATCTGGAACAGGGGATGGCTGTTGGGTTGGCCTCACTTCTGTGTTCCTCTTGACTATGAGTGGCATTGTACTTAAACTGTAAATAGAATAATCAGTAAAGTCACAGTCAATTAAACCAATTCAACTGATAAATTATAATGGCTTTTATTAATATTAATTTTGTTTACTGTGAGGTATGCCAGGAGCAGTGGAAGAAATTGCATATTAAATGCATTTCTTACCAGTTACAGCAACTCTGTTTATCTTCTGAAATGCTGAATGAGGTTGCAGTTCCCATTCAGGAAGCTTCACCCTGTCACAGGTGTGGGTTGGTTTTTGACAATGACCTGTCATGGTGAATTCTCACCTGCTCCTACTGACTGTCACACTTGGACAGCTGCTGCCTTGTCCCTGTTTGTAGCAATAGGACACCATCTCCTCTTCAAGCTGCAGTGGGGCTTAGCTGTAAAATCTGGGTATTTCAGGAACATATTCTGATCATGGACTTCTGGAATGGTTTGTGTTGAAGGGACCTTTAAAAGGTCATCCAGTTCTAAGCCCCCTCCCAGGGACAGGGTCACCTTCCACTAGACCAGGTGGCTCAAAGTTCCATCCAGCCTGGCCTTGAACACTTGCAGGGATGGAGCATCCACAAGTTATCTGGGCACTCTGTTCAGTGTGTCACTGTCATAGTAAAGAATTTCTTTTTATCCTACCTCAACTCTGTTTGAAGGCATTCCCCCTTGTCAAAAGTATCTCTCCAGCTCTCTTGTAGTGGAACCTTATATGGGCTCAACAACCCCAACTTCAGCCTCTCCCTGGGGGAGAGGTGTTCCAAATCACCTGATCACTTTCTAAAAGTCAAAACCTCTTCATAAGGCCTGTGCAGTTATGTTCCTCAGGGAGCATTGCAGGAAGAAGCCTTTGTGTGTGGGAAAAGGAGGAGGTTGGGTCCAGAACAAAATTTTTGAGTGTGACTTATCTGATCTGTTTTTTTAGCAGATGGAGGCCTCCATCTGAATGCTATTTAGATTTGGAGGGTTTTTTTCCCCAGAGCAGTGAGTAAATCCAAACAATTTGATCATTTCAGCACACTCCTGAATCTCTGTAAATTTTTAGAACACATCTGAACCATGAATTATCACAGTTTATGTTGCAATCCAGGCAAGCAGCTGCAGCAACTGACTAAAAAGTGAGTGTCTTGCTAATTCATGCTTATTCTCAAAAATGAATTTGCAGGGAGCTGCTGCAGCACCATGAAGGGTGGGAAGCTTGTGCTTACTGGCACCTGAGAAACCTCCCTTTATTAACTGTGGTTGCTGCAGGGTTTACTTCAGATGCTGCTGAGCTCCAGCCTTGTCCCTGGGGTGTTGTGTGTGCAGGGGCTTGGAGTACGTGGCACCACTGATGTCACAAGGATTCCTCTCACCTGGAGTAAATGTGGGAGGAGGTTGATACTTTGCAAAGCTGATCCATAGCCATGGTGCATCTCCTGCATAAAATGATTTGAATGAATATGGGGAATGACAAGGGTGTGAGGCAAAACAGGTCAAGGTGTCACACAAAAATGTGTACTCAGTCATCAGATGCACTGGTGTGAAGCTTTTCCCCTCACCTCCCATAAACTGCCATACCTTGTAACTTCATCATTGCTGCTTTTTCTCTCTGATGTTGGCCAGAGACCAGAGCACACAGCAAGTCCTCTGGCCCAGCAGGCAGATAGGAGCCATAGACTGGAACAATTGTATCTTCATACATTGTATCTTCAAAAGCAAAACACAGCAAAACAGGAAAGCTGCACAGCAGAGCTACAGTTGCAGATGTGAGGGTGTAACAGTAATGTATCAATATGGCCTTGAGGTTTTTTATGGAAGGGTGGTTCTGCTTCCTGAACAACTGAGACAAGATACCCAAAGGAAGCCTCCCATCACTTCAGAAATGTTGCTGCATTTGTTATTTAGCATGATACAAACAGTTACAGTATCTCCCTGCATCCTCTCCTATCCTGGCGTTTCAGAATAAGCTTCGCCTGGGAAAGACTGAGAATTCTCTAAGACAGAGTCAGGCCTTTACCTCTGAGGGTCAGGGACTGAGTAAGACTCTTTAGGTAGCAGGTTCTTGAATAATGTAGCTTTTAAGTGGTGCTGTAAAGGGACACAGGCTTGTCTGGATTTGATTTAGGGAGCCCACATCCCTTTCCTTTAAGGGAGGTAGTTGGAGACCAGAGAACTGTTACTGTTAATGAGTTGATGAAGCAGCCATGGCAACAGTTACACTTGGCATGGATACATGGCTGGAGTGAGGAAAGCAGCCAGCTGAGGGGAATTTTTATCTTCAAATATTTTGCAGTTTAGAACAACATCAATCTTACATTTAGTTTTTGTTTATGTTAGCAGTAGAAATGCCTGAAGAATCTGATGTGTGAAGTATTCCCAGAATTTTTTTATCTAAGAAGCTATGCAAAACACTTGAGTTTGTGAAAGGAATGGGAATCCTTGACTGATTTGATAGTGTTGGAGAATGAAGTTTATAGAGTTTGTTCTGTTAGAAAATGGATGCTTTTCTTCTTGGTAGGACAAGAGAAGTTTGAGAAGTGGAAAGGTCAGTTAGCACGAACATAGAATTAAAACTGAAATACAGGTGAAGGCTTGATGTGCATTTCTGTGGTGATTTTGTGTAACCCTTTAAGGAAGGATTGCATGTTCTTTCAGATTTCAGAGACAGCAGCCTCCACAGCAGAGTGACAAACAGGGCACTAGGCACGTGCACCAGGCCAGCTCTGTGTTCCTTCCCAGAGACATAAAGCAGGGGAAGGACTTAAAGCCTTGGTTTTTTCTCTGTGTGCTTATATACACACATCCATGTTATGTATATCCCCATTTATTTTTATTCCTTTTGTTCCTCTCAGAAAGGAATTGAGTTAATTATTTTAAGCTCAGGTTGCGTGCTGAGTTAATATTTCAGTTTCTGAGTAACAGTAGAAGCATTAATCCTAATCCCCCTTCCCAATATTGACAAGACAGGAACTGGCCTGGGATACAGCTGCCATGTTAGCCTTCACCAGCCCAGGGAGCTGAGCTGAGAAGTGCAGGGCTCTCTCCGTGTCATTCAAAGAACATTTTAAAGTTGAGAGAGCCCCAGGCAGGCTGCTGGAGCAGAGGCCAAGCACGACACAGCACTGGGGAAAGGGTAGGTGCACTCCACTTCTCTGAGGCTGGAGATAACTCACTTGATCAACACAGCAGTTTCATTTCCTGCTCCAGTGAGTGTTGCCATGGTGACCTCCAAGTTATCTGGGCACTCTGTTCAGTGTGTCGATCTATTTGATGATCTATTTTTCATCTAATTGATGTAATTTAATTTTCAAGGCCATGAAGTATTTAGCTGTGATGAAAGACCACTCATAAATCCAATTAGATAAATATCTCAGTAGATTTACAATGCAGGTAGGGACCATTCTGCAGTAAAACCCCAGCACATACCTGCAATAGGTGAAACCTGCAGAAGCCCACTGGAATCAGTGGGAGTGCACTGATTGGGGCAGTCCAGGGGCTGGAATGTCTCTGATAAAAGACATCATTTATAAATACAGAATATGCTATTCTATCAGCTATCATTACAGAATTCTTGCCAGTGCAAGTTCCATAGTAATCTTCATGAAGGACTGAAGGAGAACTCAATTCAGGAGTAATTTAATATTTTACATAATCTCCTTGAAGACGCTACACACTTAAACTGAGGTAGTGTCATTGATTCAAACTCTTCCTTCCCCCCTTGCTTTAGAAACAGGCTGCTCCTTGGATAGAACAATCTAAATCCAGGTAATCCTGTTATTTTGTTTCTGACACCATACAATTGGATTCCATCTTTAAATAAGGAACATAAAAGACACTAAAGATTGAGTTGAATCTTGGCAATACACCTATTACCTGTGCAGTAAAACACACAACCAGCAGCTGAGAAATTAGATACTGGACTCTAGAAAGATGGGAATGGGCTTCCTACTGAACTTAGTGCAGGCACTGGAACAGCTCAGGCTGAGACCTCTGGGTACCAGCACATGCACCCACGGAGCAGAGTCTCCCCACACTGCAACACCATAAATACTGTGCTGTCTGTGTGTACTCACCCCAGCACCTCCAGGGGCTCCTCCTTCCTTTCCCAGATGCTGTTTGTAGGTACTTGCACAGCTCCACGAGAAGTAATCCTTAGTTTGGCTGACACTGTGAATAAAGCTTGCTGTTGGCACTGGCTGAAATAGCAGACCTAAAAGGATAATTTTGGAAAAAACCCTAAATGTAACAAAAAAAAAAATCTCCTAAAAGAACAAATAAGAAAGGAGCTGGTAGATGGATGCCAGCTGTATTCATGCTTGTTCTTGGAAATCTCCCATTCGGTTCCTCAGTGTGATAAAGGTTCATGTAAACTTGATCCTACTGGATTGTTCTAGGGAGGAAGGAGAGGGGAAAATTACATCTAAATTGGAAACCAGTTCAACTGAATAACAAAGAACTGCTGAGCTACCGTTGTGCTGGGTGGGATTCCTCTTACTTAACTATCCAAATGCTGAGTGTCTAGACATCCATGCACTCCTCGGGCAACAGACAGAAACAGGTTCCTCAGCGACTCATTCCAGTAATTACCTTGGGATGGGATGTTCTGCCCTCTGGGGATGCCAGTCCAGGGGCCTTTACAAGGTGTCTAGACTGCTAATTTTTAGATGTCTGAAGATAAATAAAATTCAGCTAAATCACTTGGCCCTATAACACTGAAATAAAACATGCCATTGTTACTAGAGGAAAATTTAAGAGTGTGATTAATCCAGCCCTAAATTTTTTTTTTTTTTTTTTGGTGACAGTATGAGATTGATCCATCTTTGGGAAAGGAATTTGGAAATCAACCTGGGAATTTTCTCTATACAGCATTTACTGTAGCCCATTTAATTAGCATTTTCAATTTAGATATGTGACCTGTAGTATCTGATGCAGGAAATACTTATATCTGTATGGGAAAAATAAAACCAGCCACACACATAATGAAAGTTTTGGGCATAATGTTCCTCAAAGGTCTCTAAAGTATTTTTTTTTAATACTGCCTTTCAAATATTCATTTTGTCAAATTGGTAATCATTATATGCAGATTTATTTTGTCTTTTTGTTTTTCCCTCTTTTTACTCCTGGAGACTTCAGGATGTCCTCCAGAACACTATTTCTGCATCTCTAACCCACATTCCTTCCCCTTCTCTTCTTTGCCTTGTTCAAAGGTGTCAGCTCCACTTCCCTACAGCCTCTTCAGCTGCTGCAGCCCTGTACTGCTGAGAGTTCTCTCTGAGTCCAGGGGAGACAATTATTATGAAATTTAGAACCACCACAAAAGAAAATAAATGCACACATGCTTCTCCACACATCACCCTGCACATGTGCTACCTCCCTCCTCATTTTCCATCCTAACCATTCAAATACATGAGATGACTCCACCAAAACCTAAATCCAGAATGTTTGAATTAGAAATCCTGACACATAGTAAATTCTGGTTTGTTTTTCCATGCTTTTCCAGTTTTGTATCCCTGGGGCACTTCCCTTCAGACATCCAGACTTTACACTGCAGCCACAAGGGCTGAACACTTAAAACAACAACCAAACTAAAAAGACAACCAAAGACAATAAAACAAAACTAAAAACTCCAAAACACTGAGGGGTGTTAGTTCTCATTGTTGTTGCAGATGAGGTTTAGAGAAAGCACCAAGTAAAATGAAATGAAAATGAAAGAATCAGGATCAAACAAGGTGGCAATACTGAATACAGAAACTTGATGCTCTGCTGCTCAGGGACAACAACAATTAACCAAAGGTAACTGATGTGAAGCAGACAGAGTAAAGAAGTCTTGTAATCTGACAAAATTCACTAGATTTATCAATATATTAATGCCTCTTATTTAAGATGCTTGCTTTGCTTTAAATTTAGGTTTGTTCTCCCATGATTCTCACAGCTGGATTCTTAGCTTATTCTTTTCATGGTCTCCATGACTGTTCCCCAGGATAACTCTCTTCATTATTCTGTGCAACCCCAGCTCACTTTCAAAAGAATCCTTTTCTACTTGACATTAATCACGGCTGTAATTCCTTTAACTAAAGTGACAAGAGCAGTCTCTTTCACATCTCTCAACTTCATAGGTCAATATGAAGTTATATAGTAGCATTTTAGCTGTCAGATTACAGTTACTGACTGCTTTTGTTAAAAAATAAAAAGGAATCACCAAAAAATGGTTTCTAAACATTATTCCCAAAATTTGGTGTGGATTTAGCACATTTACTGCCAGGAGCTAAAGCAGGACTTGTTGCCTCTCAAGGCAGTGTGCAGAGCAGTTCACAGGGAAGGGAAGAAGCATAACCAGGACATGGCTTCCACTGCCCTTCTCCTCTGCTCTCACCCTCAGCTGAATTCTGCTGCCACTGCTGATTTTCAAGTTGCCTTTGTTTTCTGGTTAAATAAATACCCCATGAGCTACTTAGAGCATCCACAAGAAAGTATATTCCATGTGTTGATCAAAATTGCCATCTCCATCAGAGAGGTGCAAGTCAGAAAGATTTCTGCTTCAGAGAAGGAAATCTGTTGGCCATGCAATAACCAGCCCTGCTGTAGCTTTTCTCCTATAGCCCAAAGTTATAACACTGGCTCATTTTAGTCATGTCAGACTTACCAATTCTTAAAAAGAGATCATAGAAATGCATCCTCTTAACTATTAATAGGAGCAGTGTCTGCATTTGTAGCAATTAACAGCATCACAGGAGAGTTGACCAGGGAGTCACAGCCAAGACCATTACAATTAAGCATTAGACCAAACCAAACTGGAAGGCAGAGGGAAGGATGCTAAATACTAGGATAAGACCATGAACCTAGGGAGATACAATCACTGGACTGCATCTAGTGCACTTCTGATCCTCTGACTGTGACATCTGTGAGCCTGCAGGTTTGTCTAGTGAAGCATTTCCAGAAAATCCACAAAACACGTGGATTTTGAAAGGGTTTTTCATAAGTTTTTGGTCCTCCATCCCACATTCATCCCCCACACCCAGCCCCAGTGACTGGTCTGTGGCTTTGGTTTTTTAAACAAATCATCACAGGAAGTTTTCCCAAACAAAACAAATCCATGTGATTATTTGGCAACCTCAGTGATTGAGCAACTACAACCACAGCCTCTGCTGAAGCCCTCCAGGAGATATTAATTGCCTACAAAAAGTGCTCTGTAAAAGCAAAGCAGCTTCATAGCAGTTTATGTAGAACAGGAATTGAATCAAGACATGCCTGGCCAAAACCCAGTTCTTCAACTTGGGGATCAAGAAGGATGATTAACTTTTAGCAATAAAGGTTTAATTCTGTAAGACAATTCTGGCCCTAATTTGTTTGCAAGTCATACTCTTGGCCAGCATTTCAACCTTTCTAATAGCAAAATTATGTGTTTATAGTTTTCTTTATTTAAATTAAACCATTCCAAACCAAACCCAGATCATTTTCAGTAGACTTTGTATTATGAAGGAGGAGAAAGAGGCTGTGGTTCTATCACTAATCAAGCAATGTTTGTCATTTTTTTAATCAAGGTACAATTTATGCTCCAAAGACCTTGCAGATCAGACAGAAATTCTGTACAGCTCAGTAAGAAATCATCCTGCCCCAAAGCAGCTTCGTGTCTGTGAGAATGTGCTACATGAAGTTCAGTCCTGATGTACAGTTTGGATCCCAACTCTTCAACCACCTCCTTGCCTACTGTGTTTTCTTACACATTTCTTAAAAGCAAGAGCAAAGACAAAAAGGTATGAAAATGCTAAGAAATACAACATCATTTCAGCTGGAATAAAGCAATGGGACATTCTGCACAAGTACAATTGAAGGTAACTGCTGCTGTTTGGAGGCAATTTAGGCCAAGAGGGCAAACAATTTAAAACCTGCAATTCTTTTTCACTGAGAATCATTTCTCTGCAAGTATTACAGATACCACCAACCTTTCACTTATGTACAGCTTGCATTGCAGCCAGTTGATGTGTGTCTTGGGTTCTTTTTGGATCACAGCACAATCTCTGGACAAATCCTTTTGGATCCTTGATGCAGATGCACCATGGCAGTTGAGAGAGGCAATCAAGGCATGTGTTTCTCAAACTTTCCATTAGGAATTAATATAACTGCTGCTGTATTTAATATTACCTCAGCTGCAACCATGAGGTGCTGCTTGTATGTGTGAGTGATGCTCTATCTCTAGATTATGTCTTTTATATTTTTTCTAATTTTAGTATATATTTCACTGGATTTTACTGTTACAATTTCCACTGTCTGGTTTTACAGTTGGATAGATCAATAGTTCTTGCATATGCCCTGAAAAAAACATCCTTTCCCTGCACTGTTTAAAGGCAACAGAAATTGAAACACTCATGGGCCAGGCGAGTGTCTCTTGGGGCATTAATTATGAGTAAGTGAGTGCAGAGCAAAAGCAAACCAACACAGAAGATCCAAGACAGAAATATAGAGACCCAAGTAATTAGGGATCAAGACTATAAATAGTATCTGCTTTAAGCACAGATCTGGCAGAACTTTGCTTACTTCCTTCCTTGCCCCTTCCAGTAATACCATTCTGTTTATATGGCAACACCTAATCACCTCATAGCCATAATTTGGCTAATGCCTGGACCAACCTTGAGCAGCCCAGACTGCAGAAGGAAATGAGGAGCACTCCAGGAGTTATGGGTTAAGATTCCTCCAGTCCATGCCAATTCCCCTCATGCAGTGACCACAGAACACAACAGCTGCATGAAGATGAGAGGAAATTGCCTGTATGAACACTTTGACTAAAATCACCAACTTGAATCTGTGCATGAACATGCCTTGTTCCTGCAAATCCAAATGAGACCTAATTCCTTTTTCCTTTTTAGTACTAGAAAAAAGCTGCTGACAATAATTCTTCCTCTCCAGCTGGTCTGGGACAGCTTCCCACAAGAAAAAAAGAATGTTACCTTTTGGTTAGACAGATTCCCATGAGAATGGGACATGAACTAGAATAATTCAGCACTGCATAACAGATACAGACAGTTTGGAGTTCAAACTCTATTGAAAGTTGGAACAAAACAGTTACCTGTCTTTAAAGAGTGGAGATGAAGAGATGTTTCATATTCTCTGAGGCAAATTCAAAATTGGTAGTTAACTGTCACCAGCTCAAGGCAAGACTGGTATTTATTAGTATGAGCCCTGCTTAAAGGAGTCTGTTGGTTCAGCAAAGCCTGCATAGCCAGAACCTTCAGGTGCAAAGGTGAGAAGACTCCAAAAACCAGTTTTCTCATAATAGATTTGTGGAACCAGACACAGGCAATACAACATTGCATGAGATTGTTCTTCAATTACAATGTCCTCTGTCCTGTGTTATAGAATGAGTAGACAGCAAAGATCAGCTCTCTCCTACTACCTCTGTGTCCTAAATTAGAAAGTCACTTCTGAATTAGCACATAGATCTCAGCCAAAAGGTTCCAGACTGTATCTGTCACTGAAGATATCCTGTGCAACCAAGTCAACTGCACCTTTGACAGGAGGCCCTAAAAAACCAGAGTGGACCCATAATATTCCTTAGTATGTCCAAGATGAGCTGATTCAAATAGCATATGGGATTTGCATATGAGAGAGGCAAGAGAGGAGATCCTTGTGCTGAGGACTCTGAAGGGTTCAAAAACATTTCAAGAGCCAGAGCATTTCTTGGACCATTCCAAAGCAAAAGAAAACATCCCTGAAGTCACAGCCACTGACACTCACTCTCAGGTGGCCCAAACCCCTGTTTCTTTGGCTAAGGCTGGGTATTTGTGTTTTAATCAGCAAGGTGAGGACTGAGTGGGAAGGTATGAAACTCTTGTATGCTGTTGAGCCAAACAATACTTCTGGAGTGCAGGGAACACCACAGCCATGCTGGGGGCATCTCCAAGCAGGGAGATACAGGAACATATGTAGGATAAGGATGACACGTATATAGAAGCAGCAATAGGGACTCTCTAGCATTTATCATTTCAAATGGAGCTGTAAGAGAAAGGTAACCTCAGCCAAGGGTGCCAATATGACACAGTTTGCAGGCCAAATACTTCACCAGTCCCACGCTCTGGGGGCTGCAGAGACAAACATTTTGGCCTCAGGGCAAAGTAAAAATTAAAAAGAGGAAGAAAACAGCCCAGAGGCACTTAACTCAAAGAGCAACATAGCTATGATGAGCATTCTTAATCTCTCCAGTAGTTAGGAATCAAAGATTAAAAGACATTACAAGCTGCATGACTACACAATTGTACTTTCTATAGGTGCTGCCAAGACTAAAAAATCCTGAAGTTCCAAGTATTTCTAGTATAAACTGCACAAAGTTTGAGCAGATAGGGACTGAAACTCACAGACAGGATAGAAATTCTACACATTTTCAGTATACTTACTTTGAATTTCTCTCCTAAGTATTCCCATATTTGGTATTGCCTTAGATTCTGTCTCCAATTCAAATCCTCTTCTGTACAGCAATTAGTGTTTAGCTAAATAAAAATATTATTAGGAGTAAGTACTACTAGCTATGAGAATAATGAGCAGTTACATACCCTTTTTAATATGCATTTTGTCAGCTTATTTGGTTACTCATATTAATACTGAGTTTGTCCTTGCTGGCTGCTGCTCCAGCTGTAGGGATTTTTCCAGGTAACTTCTGAACTCCAGATTCATTCACTGTGAGGTATTACCACCATTGAACAAGTGGGTCACCACAGCCCTACATCATAAGAGCAAAGAAACTGTGCAAAGCAAACTAGGGAGGAAACTCAGTCTGGAAAGCCTGGAAGTTTTAACAGAAGATGTCAACAGTATTAATTAACTCCCAATATAAGTTTAAAACTTTTCTGCAACAAACATTGCTCTAAGCAGTGAAATATTTAATGTAGAAAGCAACTTATCCCCAGGAAGTGGCAATTCCTTATAGAAAGAACCAAGTTTTAGCTGTCGTGCTCCTACCATAGGTCTTGCCTTGTCCAAAGCATTCCTTGGCAGCACATTCCCAGATGTATTCCTTGCTTCTCTGTGGATAGGTTACTGTGGTTTTCAGAGTTAAATGAGCAGAAGTGGACATTTACAAAGAGAGTCATTAATTTACACATGGATGCTTTGTTATTCAGCAGTGACAGCTACTCCTCCCCACCAAGTACTGACCTGGAAAAGTTTCTGAAAGAGAAAAACTCAAGTAGGTGGATTAAAAAAACAAGAACTAAAAAACTCCCACACTAACCAACACCCTCCCTGAGGCCCCCCACCCAGCCCAGGAACTTTTAATGTTTTTAAGTTACAGTTGAAGTGTTCTGTGAAAGGCCAAATCTACAAATTTCAGGAATGAGGTAATTTTATTTTTATAAATATTCACTGCTTGCTAACAGCAAATTCTGCATGACCCTTTTTTGTTGCGTTCTGGAGAAGAGGTGCTGCTTACATGTGAGGAAAGCAAAATCCTAAGATGCAACAGAGCTCAACTGGAAACACTTCCTACAGTCATGCAACTGTGGATGCAAAACAGAAACTGGGAATAAACCACTTCTCTAGCAAGGCAGTGTTGCATTTCTAACTCGCTGTATTTTATCCTGGAATAGATTACTGCTAAAAATACAGGAATTTAATAGCTGCAAGCCAACCACCTACTTCAGAAGGCAAGGAATGCTGCCAAGAGAGAATTATGGCAATGTTGTTCCACCACTGCACTTTGAAAAAACAAGCATTAGAAAATATGAATTAAGCTAAAACACAGCTTTCTCTCCAATTACAACAACACATGAGTTTTTATATAACCTTAATCCTCCTATTAACCCTCCTTCTCAAAGGGAAGAAAAAAGAAAAACTTGACTTCTGGGTTATGGTGGTTTTTTATTCCTCTTTTGCTCCACAAAAACAGAGGAATAATGAAGCAAAAGCATCCCTTGTCCCCTTTCTGTCCCTGCAGATTGGCCTCTTGTTCATCACACAGTTCAAGCTCTATTAAGTCATAACCTCTCCTTACACAACTCCATCCTGTGGAAAGCACAAAAAGTGCCCTTACCTCTCACACAAGAGATTTATGAAAACTCCTATAATTTTACACTTCCTGGAAGTATTTCTCTCCAACTGGATGTTAGGTCTGAAGACCCACTCAGCACTTCATCTAGAGCAAACTTTAGCCTACAGAACATATGTTTTCTGTACATACAGCATCAAACAAGACCTTCAGACCTTTCACAAGGAAGACAGAATTGGTAACATGATAGAAAAGGCTATGATAGCAGAGATTTGAGGCAGAAAAAGGTTTCTAAGATCCCACAGTAAGTGCTGTACATCTTTTTCCTTCCTATTGCTAAAGCTGGCTACTCCCACACCTGCCACTGCTGTCCATGCTCCATTTGTTTCACCTTGCATGGATCAGTTTTCCTCAGTTGCACCAATCTCCTCACATTTC
This sequence comes from Climacteris rufus, assembly GCA_013398175.1. Classification (NCBI taxonomy): domain Eukaryota; kingdom Metazoa; phylum Chordata; class Aves; order Passeriformes; family Climacteridae; genus Climacteris; species Climacteris rufus. The sequence goes on along the minus strand of VZRZ01007418.1, from coordinate 572,953 downwards.
TCCACAGGCTTATAAATGAAGCCACGTGACATCAAGCATGGCCACCTCATCTATCCACTGCTTCCTTGTGGCTCTGGGTCATGATTCAGCTTTGCTCTGATCCAACAAACACGAGACTTGTCCTTCTACTCCAATGCCACCAAACACATAAGTTTTAGGTAAGACCACAGATAGAAACTTGATACCAAACTGAGCCACAAAGCGAGACATCTCGACTGCTCTGCATTCTGAGTGTCTGCTATGGTTACCAACAGCCCATAAACACATGGAAAAACCCATCCCCAATGAGAACAGCTCATGCTCACAGCAAACCAGAAATAGCGGCATGGGAAACTTCACTTTCAGTTAATGCTTCAAGAGAACTATCGGTAGTGACAATCCGGACCTCCTAAAAACAAAGCAGCACAGTTTAGACTATACAGTCTAGTAAAACTGGTAGCAAAACACCATCCAGACCTACACAATCCTCTCTTAGCAATGCTTGACATAGGACTTGATGAACAATCAAAAAAAAAGAAAAAGGGTTCCTTGGACTGGTACAAAATACTGTTTTGGTTTTTTTTTAGAACCACATAGAGAAATCGGACCTAGTCTACAGCACAGCAATTTTCCATGGTTATTCCTAAACAAATTATATTAAAGGACTTAGTTCCCAGAGCCATGTACTCGAAGTACAGTTAAGACATTTCCTCAAAACAGATTCTGTTGTCAAATTTAACATTTTCAGGTTTTCTGCTTATGCCTTCTAAGGGGCAAAATAAGTCACTCCAAGCAAGTAAGCAAGAACAGTTTATTGTGACACTGGCAGCTTTACCCTTCTCAAGTAGTACAGAGTTCTCTCAAATTTTTTTACCAGGCAATTTAAATACTTCATCTACATCTGCATTACTAGTTTATAAAATTTCTCTAAGATCTGCATCTTTTCAACTGATTTAACACAGAAACAGAAGCAAAAGAACAAACTCTGGAAAACATAGAAGTTGTATCATGGCACATTTGCTCTTCAATAGAAAGTAAGAAAAACCTCCCTACTGACCTTTACTCAGAGTGAGGAAAAAGATAAATAGCCACAGCTCTTTGTCCCATCTGGTAGGATTTTAAGATCCATCTGTGCATGTACGATCACAGAACACTGAACCACCTGAGGAGATGTTACGTTCCATGGCTTTTACATGCATTCCATCCCCGGCGTGCTGACCACAGGACCGAGATTCTGCGCACCTACAGCGGTTTCAAATTAAAAATACACCCTAAGCCAACTTAGAGAAACATCCATTAGGAACTAATAGAAAGAATCACAAGAAGGTCTCACAACAGTTTACTAAAACATGAAGGTTCTTTAAATCACAGTTTTCAAATATAAAAATTCTATTTGCCCTATAACCGAAACGTATTTACAGGAACGTTTTTAAAAGGCGCTCTGTAACTCGGATCTAATCGCTGTCGTCGGAGCCGCCTTCAGAGCCCTCCTCGTTGGACGCCTCCGGCTCAGACTCGTTCCCCGAGGCTCTGGCAGAGCCCTCGTGCTCGGAGCCCCTGTCGGACTCCCTGTCGGACTCTGCGCTGCGCGAGGCCGGCCGCGACTCGTTCTCGGAGGCGCCGGAGCCGCGGCTCCTCGCGGACTGCGCTGACTCGTTGTCCGACTGCTCCGACTCCGAGCGGCGCCGCTTGCGCGCGGAGCCGTCGCTGTCGGACTCCTCGTCGGAGGCGCGGCCGCTGCGCCTCCTGGGGCTGCCCGCCTCGCTGCCGGACTTGTTCCTGCCGTCCGAGTCACTGTCAGACACGAGGCGCTTGCTGTGCTGCTGCTCCCCCTCCTCAGAGTCGCTGTTGCTGTTTCGAGCGTGTCTGCGGGGACAAACGGGGGCAGAAGAATTGAAAGGTGCTACCCTTGGCTTATAAATCAAATGAGACAGCAGGGTTTGAGTAATGCCAGCGTTAGAAGAATGACTGGAATTCATTTGCGGTGGGAAGGGCTATTGTGAGTACAATGGAAGACTTCTCATTATCTCTGTGTTATCTCATTATTAGTAACACTGCATTTGCTCTTGAAGGCACGCATCGAAACTGGAAGTTCATACAAAGTTAATTAAGGATCTTACCCATCATCAGCAATTTTGAGTTTATCCTCATCAGAAGAATCGTCGCTTGATGAAATGATGGCTTTTGATTTGATCTTTCCTTTCATTGAAGGAGGCAGACGTTCTGGTTTGGGCTGTATAGGGGGAAAACAAAGGGCCGCTTGTTCATGTGGCACGGGGCCCAAATGCAGAAACACATGCAGAAAACCAGACATGCTTTTAAAAATTTTTCCATTTACTATCACTTAATTCTAGATGGCTTTGGAAATATCCTTTTTATCCTTGAAGCAGCAATAGCAATAGGGAAGGAGGATAAAAACAAGCTCTAAGGCCAGTTGGCTTCAAGAGGTTTTGTTGTAATTTTCAACACTAATAAATCTTTCTTGACCAGGGTAATGCTGAACTCCAAATGCATATTTAGAAAGTGATGCAGTTACTCAGGATTTAACTTACAGCCTTCTTTTTCTCTGCTTTGGGTGGACGGCGTTTTTTAGGCCGTGGGCCATTTTCGTGTTCTTCATCATCACTCCCCTCTTCTGCCTTCTGGGGTCTGCAACAGAAACACATTTTATATGACATAAAGCACAATATTGCAAAAACCCTCACAACACACAAAAATAGCAGTCTCAAGAAATGTCCAGTTCATCATGTTACTCCTGCTTCTTTTGCAGAGTGGCTGTTTGAGTCTCATAATGTGTACTGTGTAAGTAAAAAATAATCACGTGACCTCTTGGTAAGAGCTCATTTTTAAACTGTTACAGAAGACTGCATGAAAATTTACTTAAAAGCACTACTACTTCTCAGGGAAGTCTAATATTAAAGTATCAGCTACCTCCTCCTCTTCTTCTTCTTTCTCTCACCCTCCTCTTCTTCCCCATCTTGTTCACTGCCACTGCCCTTCCTCTTCTTTTTCTTTCTAGATATGGGCAGATCTTCATCACTGTCATCGTTGACAAACTCATCAAACTCCCCTGCTCCTTTTTTGGAACGCTGTAATAAACACAGACAACACAATCTATTATTCACCTTCCAGTTACAAAGCTACCAGGAAACACCCCAAAATAGAAACCTTATCTGCACATGTTTTGGAGGAGATGAATATACAGACCTTCTAGAGATGATGGAAAAGTCAGCACAAGATGGATATCATTTAGAAACTGATTCCAAATTTGCACATAATAAGATAAGCTTCTGTTATTTTAGCAATCAAATTTAATAGATTTTAGTGATGCCACCATGCTCACAACTTTTAAGTATTAGCTTCCAATTTTGACATTTTAGTATTAAACCTGTGCAATTTTACTCAGTGGAGCCTAGGAGCTTGAAATTAAAAACCTGTGCTCCTGCAAGAGACCATATATCAAAAGGGGAAAATTAAGGAGATTCAAAATTTAAAAAAAAAGAAAAAAGGAGATAAAAAAAAATCTGTTCTACCCTTCCTCCACCACCACCACGTTTTTTCTCCTTTGATCCTTCTACTTCACCAGTGAACATCAGAATATTCTTGGTCTTCTCCACATATTGAGCTCTTTGTTCCAGAAGTTTCTTCTGCTCTTCTTTTTCTCTTAGGCGTTTCTCTTCCTGAAACATCAAGGAAATGAACCATTGCCATTGTATTTGCAGCACCATGGTGATTATAATCACAGGCATATAAACGATTTACTGTCAAGAAACTGGAAATTGCTTTTTGGTCTGTGTCACAGCAGAAGGTGCACATGGCAAAACAAAGTTTTATACAACCCCATGGCAGAATAGGTAAAAGTCTGGTGGCAAAACTTCTGGCACACCTCTTTTATTTCATTATACAAGTAAAAAATCTGAGGCTATGGGGAAGAAAGAGTATCTATCACCTGTTAGCTGTAATACTTTCTGCTGGCACTTGCTATGACTAAGAAAAACAGCTACAAGGTACCACCCCAGAGCAGGAGAAGCATACATATTGTCAGTGTGCACACTTCTAAAACACAATATACAGAATGTAGTAGAAGAAAACCTGTTCTTTAAGCAGTTTCTGGCGAAGCAGCTCCTTCTCCTGCTCTTGCTTTGCACGCAGCTCCCTCTCTTCCTCATCCTGCTTGCGTGCCCGAGCCACGTGGTACTGGGCCTGGCTCAGTAAGTCAGAGCACTGCCTGGAAAACCCAAGGTTTGCAGGTAAAGCAAGGTGGCAAACACATACTACAAAAAGAAATGCTTCTATAAAGGGCCTGCATCTCAGCACTACGTTCATATCCCCTAAAAAGGAAAAAAAAGCTACTTGAAATAGAACAGAGTAGTGCAGATTTTTAAGTAAATTAAAGCACTTTCTAGTAAGCTAATTTATCTTGCAACATATAATTTCAGAACATACTGCTTCACACTTACAATTCAGCCAATTCATATACAGAACACCCACACATGAACATAAAAGGAATGGTGCCAACTGATTTGGACAGCATCAAAAGTATGGTTAAAAAGAACTTGTATTTAATCACAACACCCTAGCAAACTTCATCAGAAAGGTAGGTCAAAATTCTAGCTTAAAACACCCAACTGTGTAAGAATTAAGGTCGCAAAAAGTGTTCAAGCCACATGAAATATTAAAGCAAGGTGCTTTCAATGCCCTCTTAGCTGATGTTAAAATTTTCTTCTCTGCACAAAGCGCTTTAATTCACCATTTCGGGTGTACAGTGCATGATGGTCAACTCACAGTATTTGTATTGGGCTATGGAAATCCTACAAGAATGTGCAGTAAGTGAAACACAGGAAAAGAATGAAATAGCAATAGGGAGTGGCCCTGCACTTGTATTTCTACTGCTCTAAGAACCTGACAGCTGAAATTTTGGAATCTAGATTTAATACAAAAAAAAAACAAGAGAAAAATATTCCATTTGGTATCTGAATATTTTTTTTTGTGGTTTTATTGGGTTTTTTTTACCTGGCTTCTGTAGCAGCAAGCGCCAAGTCAAATCTCATCTTATCACCCACTTTACTCAAGTAACTGAAGTACCTGGAGGAAAAAACAAGAAACCAAAGTAAGTAAATATGGCATTGCTTACATAGTTATTGCAATTTTGCCTAAAACAAAAGCATTTACTCCTGAATTACAAACCTGTAAAACTCAACAGGTGAGGAAATCTCACCAATTTCCTCTGTGCAAGCCCCTTTTAATACAACAGTTAAAAAGTGCATTCAGAGTCCTCCAAATTTAAAACATTCAAAAACCACTCTAGAGAGGAAAAATTCTAAAGAGAGTTCTGAGATTTCAGTTGCTGGTTCCTACCAATAAGTACATTTCTGACCCCAACAGATTGATTGTTCCTTATCTGTCACAGATTACATGCTTGAATTCAGCAGAAGGAAGGAAAACTTGTTCTTCAAAAATCCTTTCAGAACAGCCTCCCTGAGCAGTGGACAGGCCCTGTTGAACACAACAAACTTCCAAGTAGATTGGTAAGCTATTATCAGTGCTTTGAAGTTTCTCCAATTCACTTAAAATGACTTTCTACCTTTCAAAATTGCCACAGTTTCTTCCCATACACCCTCAGACACATTTTAAATTAAGTGTTTTTGTGCCAAACTCAAATTCTTGTATACATTAATAAAATAATTACTTGCTCAAGTTTGAAACTATAGAGAGTATTTTCCAAAAATTTTTAGTTAATAGGTAAAAATAAATCCATGCAGCTTCTTCAAGACAAAAAAATAAGAAACTTCTCATTAAACTTAAGTTAGAACTTGTATCCTTGACATAACAGCAGAGTCAGGAATGCATAAAGCAGGTCCCAGCTACACCAGCAATACCTAGCAGCAGAATAAATGGTTAAAAGCTCTGTTCAAGGATGGTGATGACTGGATCAGATTAATGACACTGGTTTCTGCACAATTTTTTATTTTTTTTCTTAAACTGAACTAAAATATTTCAAATGCACTTAAGAAATTGCTTCTGTTCTTAAGCTGTGACAGTACTTAGGTTTTACCTGCCAACAGGAGGACAAAATTAGTTTTATGGGACTGCCAGTCATTAATTATGCTTATATAATATAAACAGATTTGCTTTTAAGCTTTACAGTTTGCTTTGAAAGAAGTCATCAAAAAGTATTCAAGTCATAGAATAATTGTCAACATTTTTTTCAACTGTGCATTTCCAGGAAGAAGGGCATCTTGGTCATGGCAGTAACAAAACACAGAGAAAAAACATATTGGCACCTGGTCAAACAAAACTGGCTCTGGAGCACAGTCTGAACACACAGTTTTGTCAGGCCCAATCTTGTGTTTTCCTGCTAGAAACTCTAGAATTACACAGTGCTTTGCAAGAGATGATTGCTCTTCTAACCAGATTTGTGCCCAATACTGCAAATATACCATAAGGGGACAACAAAATAGATTTTTAATTATTAGAAATAAATGATCTTTACCTGTGGGCAAGCTCCAGTTCTTTCACAGCATTAAGCACTTCCTTCAGATTGCTTTTTTCATCTTTCAGGACTGAGGTAGCAAGTCTTTGTAGCACTAAAGCCACATTAAACATGAGGACTGTATCACTTGGAGCCACATGCCTGGCCTGTAAAAAACCATATTTTTAAGATAAGCTACAACATGATACAGAGGTAGATTGAAATGATGTACAGAGAATAAACATCATCATTTCAACCCCAGACCACCAATTTAAAGAAACACAAACACACATCAACTTGCAGTAACTTTATTCTGTGATACATGATGTTCTATATCCATACCTTTAACAAAGTTTGTTTGCATTCCTGTAATTTGCCACATTTGAACAGTGCCCGAGCCAAATACAACAACACTTCAGTGTTTTGATGCTTATAGAACTTTCTGAGGCAGTTTTCATACTGAAATGGAAAAAAAAGAAAATCAAAGAAAGAGGTGACAGTGGTTTGTTATTTTGGTCAGCTAACTCCAGTAAATGTTTCTATTCCTGAAAAGGACTACTGCTAATATGCCTTTTGCTTTTTAAATTAGCATGTTATCCTACAGGGATGCCCCCTTTCCACTGATCAGAACACTCTTTCTCCTATTCTATAGCAAGTACCTGTTTATTCTAGAAACTGGCAGCAGCCCAGAAAGCTCTGTAGGTCTTAAATACAATGAATACTTTTTAAGTACCATCTACTGCAACAAAGTCCAACCAATGTGACTCATTTTAAGACTACTCAAATATTCTCTGCAGTATGGGGGGAATAAAAGATCTATTTTCTTTATTCATAGAAGACATTTTACAAATTGAAATATATCTCATGTAATTAGTTAAAAAAGAAAATCCAGACTTTCTAGATAGCTCTACATCATATTTGTTCTGTCCACCCAGCTGAGGAACTTTGCATGCCAAGCAATATCAGTTTCTCTAAAGTGTAAAAGATGACTTGTTACTACAGCTTTTGTGGGTCTACAGTTAAAGGTTTAAACAGTTACCAAACTTATCTTTTTCAGTAACAAGCACCTTCTGTTTGCCATACTTTTTTCTCAAGCAATCATTCACCCTCTCTAAACGTCCAAAATAGCAAGGAATACAAAGTAAGTTTTATTTCCAACTCAAGTACAAAAACTGCCCTGAACTGTAAGACCTGAGGTTGCTACTCTTGGATCTCACTGTGTTTTGAGTGCCCAGTTTTCACTCACCTTTAGCATCAGAGATTTTTGTATTTAGCCCAAGCCTGCCTCGGATTTGTATTCTTTACAGTAGAGAACTCACTAGGATAATTGCCATGGCTGCAGTAAGCTGGGCTAGTAAATTCAATTTGTCTCCCTTTGAGTCCAATATCATGTATTTCACACTGTGACTGCATAGCAGAACCCAGGGAACAATAAAACACTTCAGTAAATAAACTCATTTCTAATAAAACCTTTTCTTAAATATACCAGCAAATGAGCAAAATTACTTTTCTCATAAATTAATAGGTGAAAGTGATACCCATGTTCCAGCTGTAATTCACTGCTTAAACAATTGCTAAAATTAGATTCTCACTGGGCTTTTTGTCAATAAAAATAGACAAAGTGTTAAAAAAACAACAGACCCCATTCAAGCACAACAGAATCAATGTGATTGTGTTGCCAAAGCTTGCTAACAGTAGTTCACTGGAGGACAGTGACTACTGAGGTCTTGATCATGTAAGAAAGGCCCAGTAACACTTCTTTATTAAGCATCACAAAAAGCTTCAGAATAGCTCTGAATTAAGTATTTTTGAGCCTCAGTATGGACTTAATCTTAAATGACACGAGTTTGTTCTGAGCTGCTGTCCTGTTCAATATATGCTTTTTTTTTAAGCTTACTTGCATGCTTTTGATCAAGTAATTGAGACAATTTAGTTAGAATAGGTTGACACTTGAAAGTCTCCTTGCTTGAGCAGGTTGAACTAGCTGAACTCAACAGATTTCTTCCAAGAGGAATTACCTTGTGATATTTTAACTGTGGTGAGTGAAACTGAGGCACAGTCAGCTTTTAAGACAGCTCTGGTTGTTGCTCATGTGATTTACAAAAACAAAAATAGGAATTGTTGCTATTAAAAAATAAAATCCCAGCAGCAAATTGCGTTTACTTATTACTTACTTTGGTAGCATCGGAATGTGAATCACATACAGTTACTACACTGACTGAAACTGCTCTAATAATTTATTCCAAATCCCAAATTCTACCCCAATTTTGTTTTAACCCTGCTATCAAATAAAGTGTTACAGCTGGTAGGTACTTTGTTACCCCTCACCCACATTTGGCAGTCTGTTTTTAAATCTAGACTTGACAGCCAACAGCTTGTTAGAAACAGACCTTGTTAAAATACTGTTCAGAAATTTTCACAGCTGCCCTGACAACAGACAAACATCTACAAGTCATCTAAGCCAACACATGATGTAGTTCAGTGTGGAGATGTTACCATCTGCACAGCACTGATGTACTGTTTCTGCTCCACGTAGATATGTGCCAGGTTCAGCCACACATCACTGATATCTGCCGTGGCCTCTCTCACTTGGGCAAAAACATCCCGAGCTTCACGGAAATATCCTTTATGTGCCAAGACAGCTCCTGAGGGGAAAGTAACATGCACAGTGTGAGCTTCCAGGTTCATGGACTGTGTGCTCCTACCACAGAAAATTAAATACTGCCTCAAAATGCCCCATCAAAAACTGACACAGCTGCCATTTCCTGTGCTCCACTCTACAGTGTTCAGGCCATGAGAAAACAATTCTATATTAAAGCACGGAACATAAGAATATGATCACCTCTGGAGGAAAACTAGAGTCTGATATTCACCTATGCCATTGGCAGCATACAAATTCTTTGGATCATTCCTGAGGACCTGCTTGTAGATCGCTAACGCACGGTCTTGGTGACGTTTCTCCTGCAGAAAAAAAGGCCCCAGTTGATCACTCACTTCTACCACAGGGAATTAAAAGATCTACCCAGAGGTTTTATGAACTAGAAGATGCCAAACAGACATCAAGAAGAGGCTCTAAATAGCTAACAGCACACAAAAAATAAACAAACCCACACACAGATGCCCATTACCTTTTCTCTGTCTCTTGTGGGCTGATGCAGGGTCTGCAACCAGACATTGCCAAGAGCCAGCATGGAGTAAGTATCATTTTGCGTGGAGGGCTGCTTCAATATTCTTTCAAATTTCTTCTGTCCTGGACCCCACTCTTGTTTAGCCAAATGAAGGTTGCCAATCAGAGACCAAGCATCTGGATGGTCCTAAACAAAAATTCTCTGTAAGTTGCAAGAGCACTGTTTTCCTTTGTAAGGTGACTTTTCCAAGTATAAAGTGCTACTCTTCTTAAATATAATTCCATATTAAAAAGAACCCCAAACAAAACACATCAAGAGCAGGTTCTGGCAGTTCTCTCTTCCTCCCCTAGCTTATGTCAACAAACAAAATAAAAACACAACCAAAGGAAAATTAAATTTTAAGTTAACTTATTATTTCAAGTGCTTTAATATTAAGCACTTATAAAGGTTACAAACCTGATTTATTTGAAGTGCTTCTTTAAACCAATCAGAAGCCTCATAAAAATTTCCTTTATCCCTGGCCATAGCTCCCAAGCGCAAGTAGCCTGAAAATAAAAACAGAAAATAAAATAAAATAAAAATCAGGGAACAGGTTAAAGTCATCTTGAGCAAACAAAACATTGTCCATGCATAACCTCAAAAGCAATCCTTATCTTGATCAGCTAAGGACAGCAAAGACACCTTTCATATTCTATTCACAACAAGAAATACTATGTGAAGAGGAACTTCCACCCACAATGGCCATACAGAAACTGCAGGTTTCTAATAGTTAAAGCAACACAGAAGTTTTAAATTGGCTTCATAAGTTGAAGACAACTGAAAAACCTCAAAAAGGAAGGATTCATCAGTTATACAATTCTCCTCCCTCCACCTTAAAGAGCTCTGCCATCTGCACAAGCTTTGGGAAGGGTATCAGCAGGTGACAATGGAAAACAAGCAGGGAAAAGGCTACAGATGAGGCTGGGGCACGATGTGTGCTGCAGCTTGTGGCACACACCACAGGTCAGCCCCAAACCTACTGTGAAAACAAGGGAAGACAGACATAAGGAGGGCAGAAGACACTGTCAACCAGATGATTTTTGGTATTATAAGGACAACTGAAATAGCAAATGTTTCTTACAATCAACATAATTTGGATGTTCTCTTAGAATGTTTTTGTAGAGCTTTTCTGCTTCGTGAAATTCACACATGGCCTCATAGAGCCTGGCAAGGTTGTAGGATGTTGTTACAGAGATGGCATTGTAGTAATGCTCATCATGCTCAGCCTCTGCTTTCGCACGATCCAGCGACGCCAGGAAGTATTTCTGAAGCACAAAAAGAAAAGAGGAATGAAACACTCCAGAATATTCTTACAGGAAAACTCTGGGGTCATCAAGAAACTCAATTCAAACTGTGAGGAACTGCATACCTTTGCTTCTCCAAGGTTTCCCAGCCTGAAGTGCAAAGCACCCACATTGTTCAGTATCTCTGGTGGGACATCAGCCTGTACCTTCTCCTGCAGAATGCGTGTGGCTGTTCCATAGGCTGACAGGGCACCCTTTGGAAAGAAAGTGGATGAAAGAAATAAGAGAATGAGCTCTACATGCTTTTAAGAAAAGCACATATAATTCACCAAGTGTGTATTAATAATACCTGTATATCCGTCTGTTCTAGAATTTGGGCTAGCTCAATCCACGCTTCTACATCATCAGGATATTGTTCTGTGACTTTCTTTAAATGGCCCTGAAAAACAGCAGAAAATAATTATGCCACTTTGAAGACACACAAACTGTTTAAAGAAATGGAAATAAAATCAAAAGAGTGAAGGCATTAACCTTAACACTAGGAACATACACCATACTGCAGAAGCAAATATCCTAAACATCTGCACAGTAATAAACCTGCAATGGTTTCCTTCCTTCATTTTTCTATTTTTCTGTAGAACGGAACAACTGCTTCAAGTCTTAGAGAAACAAAGACTATTACACCAACATGAGAAGCTACAGAAATTATATCTAATATTTCTTGAATTTATCTACTCAACATTAGGTTTAAAATATCTTTCATTTAAGAAAACCGTAACTCTGCTTCCAGACAAGCCAAGTGTTTTCTGCAAATCACCACCTGATTTGCTGCCTTCAGGAAAACAGAAGCTAACTTTCCATCTTCAGAGAATTTTGACAGATATGAAAAGAATTCTGCCCTTTTCACAGTTCCTAATACAAACATGAGGCTAGGGCTCTAAATTCCTGGACATGCTTTATCTAGAGCCCAGTGCAGTCTCAGTTCCATCCAGAAGTTGTGGCTCTTCACAGATAGGAGGATCTCTCATGACAATCCATAGGAAATATTCCATATCTAAAGCCACCTAACTCTGTCTTTTATTCAACCTAAGGAACAGTCTGATTTTCAAGTTCTACTCTTGCATGTAAACCTATGATGCTGGCAGAAGAAAAACTCACCTTTGCAATATCCCGTTTCTCCTGGTCTTCTGAAGCTGCATAAAGAGATCCAAGGATTTTCATAGTCTCATAATTGTTAGGATAGGCTTTCAACACTTTTTCAAAGCATTGTGATGCATTCTCTTTGTCCCCTCGATAAATGTACATTTGACCCAATCCAAAAAATGGAAGTACAAAAGAAGATGAGGCAAACTGAGTGGCCTGGTAATAATACTGGAAAGCTTGATCATAATCTTCCTAATTAAAGAGAATTAAACAAAGGACAGTTAGTGTTTTTAAAGGCAACTTTTGCATGAACTTTTATAACACAGATTTTTTTAAGTGTAAGCTCAAAGAGGACTTTTAAAAACTGCCCTACCTGCACATGAAAAGACCTTGCCAGCTGATAACAACTCTCTGCCTGCATCGCTTCCACTTCTGTGTTATGGAAAGCGTGAAGAGCCAAGTGTTGTACTTTACCATAGTCCTGAAAAAAAAGAAGTTCAATGAAATCAGAAAGTCTTCACTTTATTTATGGTCAAGTGGTTTATGATTTAAATATAGACAGCTGGAAAATATAACAAAGCTTTAGTCACAGCACTGACTGCATAACAACAGATTTAGTTTTAGCTATTACTATTCTTTTCTCTATTTCATATTTTAAAGCATGGAAGAGTGAGGAGGGGAAAAAACAAACAAACAAACAAAAAACCCAAACCCAACTAACCAACCAAAAAAAGAACCCAAACAACAAAACCCCAAGACCCCTTCAGGACACAAAGGTGACCTTGACTTAAGAAGTAAGTGTACCTTTTTTGGTTTTCTTGAGAAAGGCTTATACAAAATTCAAGTCAAAAACCTCACACTTGGCCATCTAGATTAACAGATATTAGGCACCCCTTAGCCTGATGAAATGAGATTGAATCTAACACCAGAATTCTTGCTGATCAGAGGTTATCAAGTATTTAACTGTAAAATTTCATAGATATCTTACCTTCTTGAAAAAGAAGTGATTAGCCAAGTGATTCAGCACCATTGGATTACTGGGATCAATTGTGTAAGCCCTAGAGAGGAGTTGAACACCATTCTTGATGGAATCAGCCTAAATGAAACATTGACAGGTATCAGCAGCACCTCAATAGCTGTATCTTATTAACAACTTCAAAACTACTCTTTAGTCAAGGCTGCTGCAGGAATTCTGACAACACCATACTGAGCTCACAGAAAAAAGTAAATTCAGCCACAGCAATATAATTGCATCAACTGACTCTTTCCTAAAGAAACTCTACCCTTCAAAGTTTCCCACAGGTAAAAATGTGACTTAACTACAAGCTCAAATCCATAACTGATAAAATAATTGCTCTTTATTTAGGACACCCATAAGATCTGTATCACAAGCATGTCAGCTTAAATCTGTACTTATTTCTGCACAGAAACACCAAAAATGGTATCTAGAAATCATCTAACATCTGTGCTTCACTTTTTAATTGTGATGAGCAGAACGCTATCCTATCGCACAGCTGAGGTGTTGAGAGGTTAAGACATAACTTGGAGGCAGCTAAAAAAAAAATTTCAGTTTGAAAAGGCACTGTATCTTTCCAAACCTAGAATAACAATGTATCTGGATTAGGAGATATTGAATCATTCCTGGTTTAATTTTCAAAGGCAAATGTGTTCTATAATCACACTATGCACTTGTCCAAGTTCTCCAATAATTTGATTCTCATGTCCAACTTCAACCAAATCAAATAGAGGGGTAGAGGCCTCAAAGTGCCTTCATTTAAGAAAACCAGAGATCAGACAGACCTCAAAAAGTACACAGTGTGATCTCAACCCTGATTTAACATCACATCATCTTCTGGGAGGGAGAAACATTAGAAATGTCTAAGCACAGAACAGATGTCAATTAGTTTGATACTCAGAGAGAATCTTTTCCCCAGAGTATTCTCCCTCCCATGTCAACTCTTCAATGTTATACTGACTTTTACTACAAAAATGAAAACTTTCACTACAAATTGTGAAAACAGTTTCAAGTAAAGCACAGATGATGCATTTCTTAGAAAAAACACAAAACATATTTGAGTGGCTCAGCTTTTAATCACAGCTTTTTGAAGCTTCAGGTGAGTGGGCTCATCCCTTGACTTCAGTCAAAAGAGCTTCAGGAAGATGAAAGAGACCAGATTTTATCAGCTTCCCATTCATGGAATAATTTAATAAAATTTGACTTTAGAGTATTTTTGGTTCTCTCGGGAGTTTTAAGAAGGAAAATTCTTACGCCCACATTTTTTTAAATTCTTCATGGAAGTCTTAACAGGTTTTTTTTTTTCCCAAGATGCAGTAAACTAAGAAGTTTTCAGACATTCTGCTCTAACAAAAGACATTTATAGGGAACTGTGTTCCACAAATAGCAACACACTAAATTTTAGCAACACACAATTATGTAAAAATTTTTTTAAACACTTAAAGGTCTCATTCTCCACTGATAATATCTGAAATGCTTAATCCATGCTGAGAAAGTTATGATCCCAAAAAGCTATATTAGCATATCTATTTTTCTAGTGATACAACACCTAGAAAGGTGGGATCACCACTTTATCATGGTTTTATCATCCCAGTTAATATTTCTTCTTGCTTACTCTTTGTTTTACCACAAGGCATGCAAGACAAGGCAGACTGAATATAACTTTAAAACTTTTGGTTTGAAAGCTTGTTTTTCAAGCCCAGGATAATCTCCTGGGAATATCTTACCTCAACCTTCCTTTACATATCTCACCATGGATTTTTATTATTTTAATTAAAATAGTTAACCTATCGCTGTTTTTCTGTACTTAACACCTCTATAAACAAGAGAGTTGAAGATTTTTGACAACAGAAGAAAGCTATTCAGAATGTGCTGCTCACATCACAAGCACATGTCTATAATATCATTCAATAGTGGCACAGACTTAAAAACGTTCAACCACAGAAGTTATTATCCATTTTAAAAACGGGACTGCCTTTGAAAGGATAAAAATTTTGCTTTTTCAGCTGAAAGAAAGTAAACAGAGCATGGATTCTTGCTAAGTCAGACCCACCTCCTTATTATTGAGTTCCAGAACAGCCAGTCCAACCAAGGCCCCGACGCATTTGGAGTTCAGCTCCAGAGCCCTGCTGAAGGCCAAGCGAGCCTTTTCCAGCTTGTTCAGCTTCACAAAGCAGTGGCCCATCCCTAATCGAACCTCAGCTAGAGAACAACAGGACATCACTCACAAAGTTTCAACTTTATGACTTGTTTTACACCCTGGATATCAAAGCGAAAGCAAAATTTTTAGTATTTCTTTAAAACCTGTAATGCCATCCAAGAATTTTCTGTTTTTCAAGGCAGCAGCCCACACTTGGCCACAAAGCAAACTTGAACATATTAGTAAGACTTTATTTCTTCATAAACCCCAGAACATTGATCTATCTCCCACAGACTTCAATGCTAAACAAATAAAACTTTCTTTTATGGGAACGTATTTAAAAAGTAATAGAGAAAAGCATTAAAAATTGCCAGATGGAAGGCCTGAAAATTTCTTAGGCAGGTGAAGTTCACCCAAAACTAGCAGGCCTTCAGAAAACACACATGAATAAATAAGTTAACCGGTATTTCTCCTCAAATGACCAACTGATTCACATGCTGTTTATCATCCTCTAACTTCCATGACCACGTACAGATGGACTAATGCAAAAAATTCACATCGTACTGCCCCTTCAGACAGCTTGTGCTCTAAGTATAGAGACATTTATAAACAGCAATTTCTGAAGGCTTATTCCAAGAGCTCACAGAAAGATAAACTCTTCAAGAGTCTTGAAACTCTTCCCTCCCTCCCCACAAAATTTTAATTTCTCTTACATGCAAATCCTCATTTTCTAACACCTCTTTAAAATGTAATACATAGCAAAAAAGAATAGTACTTTCCTAAACATAATTTACTTCTCTAACAATTAAGAAATGCTTCAAGTCAATGAATGCCTCAATTCCTCTATAATGAGGGTCAGGGTTCTTTTGACAGATATAGAGCACAAAAACGCCCTTTGAATCTGAATTAGGAAGACCTGAGTTAGTTTGCAAGCACAGCAAATGATTTCAGTAGCAAATACTTCCTGTCTTACCTGGGCAGCCTGGGTTGGTACGCAGTGCTTTCTTGTAGTAGGCAAGGGCTCCTCTGTAGTCTTTCTTGTTGAAAGAAATGCATGCCTTACCTGTTAGAACATACCAGAAATAAAAACAAAGCAGTCATAAAACAGCTCAAGTATTATTTGGTAAACTTGCGCTGTGCCCATTTTGAAAAGCTGCCGTTAAAACTAACTGAAAACTCAGACAAATACAACTTTTATTATTTTTGATGATGTCAAGTATATGAAAAAAGCAAACAAGGAAACATTAAGTTGACATTTATGTACTTTTCTGCAGAAATGTAATTCTTTCTTGGTCCAGAGGAAAGACACTTACTAAGACTATCGAACAACTTAAAATTACAAGTGTTAGAGCCCTCACTGGTGGTAACTTCACCTTTGACAGGGTGTCCAGCTTCACAGGCATCATCAGGGAAGCATAAGCAGCTGGATTGGATGTGTGCCCATGGGTGTCAGAAGATGCCAGTTAGCGTTACACCTTTTCCTACCACTTCTCCCTATTTATATTTCCCAAATATAAAGTAGTCTCTGCCATGTATTTCAGGTCACCTCAACACATTCCTCCTACCCACATACACACCCTCTCAAGCACATAATTCATTCCAAAACTCAAGCACAGGGATCAGGTTTTTACAAACACCCATAAACTCATACCGAGAAGGGCAGGAATATTATTTGGAGACTGGTTGAGCACGAAGTGGAATTGTGCATCAGCTTGGTCCATCTTATCACCTTCAAGCAGACAAAAGCAGGCTCTTCCCAACAAGTGATTCTAGACAAGGAAAAAACATGCAATACATTTATCTTTGTAAAATTAGAAGTTTGGATCACATGAAAGATTAACTGCCTATGCTATAATGCTCTCTGCAATTAACTTCTTTCTCTTACATATTATCCAGCAAGAGAGCAACAACCAATCCTTCCTTTCCAGCCCCCAAAAGCTGGCTTAAGCAGTTCTATCAGTTGTGCCAATACAGACATAATTAATCCTGGTTGCACCACACACATTTCAGACACTTACAAGTTTTGCTTACATGTACTACACTAACAGACTTTGAAGCCTGAGCAGTTTCCATCTTCCCTTTAGGGAATAAAGACTTGTTTTCTTTACAATAACTAATTTACAAAAAGAGATTTTTAATCAGATTTTCATTTTACCTGATCATACATGATAATTTTGTCAGCCATAGTGTACAGCAAGGTAGCCTGGGTAATGAGCTCCTTCTTGTTGTCCTTGTTCTTCTCCTTCCGAGCCTGCTGTACATAGTAGGCTGCCAGAGTGTCCAGACATGTCATCTGATCTTTCTCGTGGTCCCTGTAGTCCAGGTTGCCATCGATGCGTGCAGCTTCCAGCAGCTTCACAAAGTCTTCTGTTTTGCCTTGCTTGTAGTACTCCAGCTAGAAAACACAGTTTTAACAGACAATGCCACCCCAGCAAGTATGTAATGTATCAAGCTGGTGTTTTATGTGTCACAGAGATTCTTTTTCCAGGATGTAGGGATAAATCAGAAATAAATGTAGGGATAATCAGACATAGCCATTCTGATAACACCAAATATTTTTCTGTCCTTGAATCATTGAACAGCCTGGGTTGGAAGGGACCTTGAAGATCATCTCATTCCAACCCCCTGCCACGGGCAGGGACACCTTTCATCAGGCCAGGTTGCTCAAAGGTTGCTCCATCTAACCTGCCCTTGAACACTTCCAGGGATGGAGCATCCACAGCTTCTAAGGGCAACTTGTTCCAATGCCTCAGCATCTTAAAACACAAGTTTTTGACCTATTTATAAGTGAAGAATCCACTGGTCTTCCTCTGGGCTTCTTTGAGTTTTCGCCATTTCACCGTACTTTCCACAGTACAGATAGGGCCACCCCTCCTTTTTTATGAAACACACAATCAAAGGCACAAACCAGGAAAACTATGGATTGAGGGGAAAAAAAACTTAGAAAGCAAGCCTCAGGAGGCAGTGCTTCAGGAAAAAGACGAAATTAAAATCCTAATATGCATATGTCAATCAGAAACATCTGGCCTAGAATCAATGACTGAATAATCTTGTAAAGTTCTTGTTGAGAATTCAGTTATCAGTGGTCATAAAAGAAAGGAAGTGGAAATTATTATTTGATTGTGTGATTACAGTATTTAAATACACAATTTGTATCTATACTGACCGCTAGGGCAATCCATATGTGCAGCTGGGTGTGCTCCTGTTTCAGTATACTTATCACTTCATCCCCCTCGGGCAACTGATCGAAGTCAAGCTCGATAACCTGCAACCAAACAACACAGATCATCGTTACACAAAGCAATAACAACACTGTCTATCACTGAGCTCAAAAGAAGCTGGACATGGCAAAGCACAAAACATAACTTGCGTTAAAACAAGGTTATGAACAAAGAAAAAAGAGAAAATGTATTGAGTTCTGCACAAGACAAAAGCAACGTACTCTCTCTAGAGGAAAGACAACCCAATGTTTGGGATACCAGTCAGGGAGAATAAGCAGAGATCCTAACTGCTTTCACTATGGACCTCTGGCTCAGAATTTTCACAATTCAGCTAAATAACCAACTTGACTGCAAGTTGGTGAATTTCTAGAGCTTTTCCTACAGGTAATACAGAGATCTAGGACAGAGTCAAAATCTTCCAAGTCATCCCATGTCAGCAATCAGTACCTAAGACTCAGAGCCCTGAAGTTTTGTGAAGTCATCTTTATGCCCAAGAAAATTAAGAGACTACTGAAGCAGCTACATTTCTGAATATTCACAACTGTAGTCATGATCAGTATATGACATCAATAACTCTTCATTGTCCAGGTGTTGTTTTGAAAGTACTGTTTTACCATTATCTACTCTTCTGATATTATAAATGAGGAAAAAGGAACAGCTACTCCCCAGATGGGGGAGTAGTACTGTTGAAAGTACTGTTTTACCATTATCTACTCTTCTGATATTATAAATGAGGAAAAAGGAACAGCTACTCCCCAGATGGGGGAGTAGTACTGTTGAAAGTACTGTTTTACCATTATCTACTCTTCTGATATTATAAATGAGGAAAAAGGAACAGCTACTCCCCAGATGGGATATCTGGGAACACGATTTACCTGCCTGTTAGTTCACCTGCTACTCAGTCATGCTGCATTTAATAATTAGTCATCTCTGTTACAAGTCAATTTTACAGCAAGGAAGAAGCATGGTTGTTGTACCCTGATTACCAAAGCTGAGACTCCTCTGTAGGCTGAATTAGAGCAACCCTGTTTAGAAAGACTTATAGTTTTCACTATGCAAGACTTTTGAGTACCAACAAAATTATTTCTGCTACTATTGTTAATTTTAGTTTTGAGTTTGTCTTGCACAGTACCTCCTGTTTGACAGATAATGACCCTCATCCACAAAGTACAATAGTTATTAATAAGAATTAGATATTAACAACACAGCAAATAAACATGGAAGTAAAAAAGGGTTGGAGGGAGAGGAGGGATATTTTACAGCATTCTTTACGGATTAATTCAGAACTTTGGGATCCAAGTAGTCTTAGCCATAACTTCAACATCAGCACCTAGATCACTATTCATGCTGACACCTCGGACAGAAATTTCTGTCACAGAATAAAAAGCAGTTGAACATGGAAACTCCATACAGTAACTTCGCGAGACTTAAAAACTCTGACAAAACCATCCCGCGGCGAGCATTTGGCCGGACACGGACCTGTGACCCCGGCACGGGACAGGCGCGACACTCCCGCCCCGAGCCCGGGGCAGAACCGCGGGCGGCAGCGGCGACCGCCCGCACCCCGGCACGGATCACCCTCCCTGCCCCTCCCCGCCGCCTCCCCGCGCCCGACTCGCCTCGTCGGTGTCCCGGAGCGGGATCTCGATGGAGCCCCGCGACATCTTGGCGACAGCGCTGCCGGAGCCGCCGCTGGCCGGGCCGAGGCCAACGCGCGCACTTCCCCTCACGGCTGCGCCCGACCCGGACGTGCTCGGGGACGGGGCGGAGCGGGCCGGACCCGCCCCCGGGGCGGGGTGAGGGCGGCGCCCCGCTCGCTCCGCCACACATCACACAGCTGCCCGTAGGAGTGCAAACACTTACACGTATATAAATAACAGCGTAAGGCAGCGCTGAGTGCTTGTTTGTGGGCGCACCCACCGGTAAATCGAGTAGATTTACCTGGGTGCTCTCCGGTCTTTGGAGCACGACAGCCTCAGGCGGCGCCTCTCCTCACGGCATCCTAAAATCGTCAAAGCGTTTCCAACTAAAGGCGGTAAAATGTGCGGATTTTCCCCATCTTTGTGGGGAAAGCAATGTGTAAATACAAATAGATGTTACCCGACTAGCTCAATTGGTGTAATACTGTTAATACATATTTACAATTTTTCAGCCACTGCTCGGCCAACTATTCTCAAATTACGCGAGTGTTGTCAATTACAAACGCTGAATCTGACAACATTGTGACTGCTGAGCCCAGAGCCTGGTCTGTGTGAGGGATTCAGCCACACGGAAGTGCAAAGTAACGAAGGAATTACACAACTGGGCTCTTAATTGGTGTATTTCCAATTATTATAGCAGACACACCAATATATTTGGATTAAACACTGTAACATATGACTAACATTGGTTATTTTTGCAGCTCTACCAAGGGGATAAAGGTAGTAAGACTACAAGATCCTCTGGTACATTTCTACTGAGATGATTTAAAAAAAATTAAACCTGTGACATTAATTACACAGCCTATTAAACCCTAAAGCAAAATTGATTTTGTCCTAGGGCTAATCATCCACAGAATACAAAATTTTGAGTGAATTGATAGTCACGAATCTAATGCATTAAATTGGTAAATACAATTCTAAAAATAATTGTGAACTACTATAATACTTTATATTATAGTAACAACTACTAGGTGACTTGCAGTGCCACCTGTTCACAGAAGCCAAAGTAAGTAGCATTTTTAGTTACTTTAACATTTTGAATGTGAGCTTCAGATTTTTGTTTATGCACTAATTATTCTGAGCTGAATTACCTGCTCCAGTGCATTGTAACAAGAATTTCTCCTACTCTTTGTGTAGATTTGTTCCATAAATAGCTTTTGTAGAGAAACATGGCAGGCAAGCAGAGTGGTGTTGAAATTTACAGTGCTGAGGATGCATTTTTTGCATTTAAAATATGGCAAAATCAATGCTGTGCAGAGCCAGATGCTCATTAATAGAGTTCCCAAGCCTACCTTTCTGATTTACAGGCTGATTTTTCACAAATAAACTACTTTTTAGATATTTTAGTTAATGTTGAAGCTGTTTGGACTGAAAAGGCAACCTGTCCCTGAGGTAGTTGTTCACCAGTGTCTGTAGAAAAATAGATTTCCTCATGGACAGAAAGGTTTTATAAGTTCAGGCCTTAAGAATATTAAATCAAAGTTAAAGAGGGAAAACAATTCTTGCTTCCTGGTCCAAACCTACTACATGTTTCAAATAGCTTAACTTTTTCTTACTGTACTATGCAAATTACTGACTTTTGCATTGTTTAAAGCAGGAAGACTCCTTTTCTTTCAATATGTGCTCTAACAATAAATCACTATTGGCTATGAAAAAATCTCTTTAGTGTACAAAAGATTGTTCTAGTGAAAAGAGCTGATTTTTTTCATGTTCTGAGTGCTTAGAGACATTTCCAGAAATGAGGATCTTGCTGTCCTTTGGGGTTTTTTTAACTCAAATTTAGTATTGTGAAAATTTAAATTAGTGGTTTTAAATTTGGATTGTTGACAAGATCAGAAATACTTCTCTAAATAAAGATATAGTAAGTTGAACTTTCACTTGTGATGTATGTTATCTACAGTAAGAAACAATCTTTGAAAACTTCATTACTACCCATAATTAAAAGCCTTTTTCAGGAATGAAAATTGAGCTTTACTAAGCTACTTTAATAACATGATAAAAAAAGACCTCTACCTACCTGACCACTACTCTTTGTAAGCAAGGAGCTTAGGTTTGAGGTGCATGTCCTGCAATAAACTAGCCTCCCTTGGAAACGGTGGGGTGGTCAGAGCAGGATATTTTAGTAGCAGAATGTCTTTACATTGATTGTTCTTTACATTGATTGATTGTCTTTAAATTGATTGTTATGATAAAAACCTGGGCTGTCGGCAGGGCAGTGGCAGGAGGCACCTGGTGGGGCTGGTCAGGGCCATTAGAACTTGTTAATGTGCCCTAGACCCTGACACAGTATGGGTAGCTTGAAAAGGTAGTAACCAGGTTTAGTGAAATGCTGGGCTGGTTGGTTAAGAGAGTGCTCAAAAGTGAGTTATTAGGTGTATATATATTTTGTTAATTCCATAATTTAATATTGTGTTAGCTCTGGAGGCTGCTGAATCAGCTGTGCCTCTCAAACTTGTTACTTTAAGGAGCTAGGATTTTCTGTCCTGCTGAAGTAGGCTACATTGAGTGGATTTTGAGCAATGTTTTAGGTGTTCTTTTCCTATAAAACTAGCTGGTTTAATTAAACATTATGAAATGTAACAAGGCAGAGATGTAAGAATGGTCTTTGCTGTTTTATGTTAATGTTTCACTGGAAGGTGTGGTGTTTTTGCAGCCTAAGAAACATTTTGTATAGCTACTAAGAGCAGTATTATCTTATGCTGCCAGGATTGGGAACTTTCTTGTTAGTACTTTTTGTTTGTACTTCACATGATTTTTTGCCTTATTTATCTGACAAACATAATTATGTCCTATTGAGTCAGATAATCACCTTAATCTGCAGAGTTGTTTGCAAGCAAGAGCTTTAAAGGGGGTTGTGGTAGAAAGGATTTCCATTTATTTTTCTATGATTGCAGTCTGGCCTGACCCCAGTACGGTTCATGGCTGGTTTTCAAAGCATGGTTTGTTTGGTTTTGGGTTTTGTTAACATTTGGACAGATAGCCATCTACCTTCTGTGTACTGCGCTTAGTAGGTATAAAGGTGTGGTTTAAAAAAATTAATCGGAGAGACAGTCCAGTCTTGGGTTTGCTTTCCTTTATAAAGTTTCTCATAGAAAACTCAAGAGAGGCAATGTAGGATACAGGAGACTTTTTTCTGTCCTCTGTAGGGCTAGTGGAAACTGCATAGTGCCATAAAAAGTTAGCAGTACAAGTGCAATTCTACGAAGTTGATTTTTTAAAATGCTTAAAAGCTCCCCAAGTTCCTGAACACAAAACTGCCGATGCGAGCACGGTGTGGTTATTGCCACCTTCTGGCAACAGCGGGGATGATTCCTGTGCGCGGTCACTCTCCAGCTCTCTGTTTGCAGAGGATTTGGGCTTAACACTGTGGAGTTCAGTATTTTCTCTGGTTACAGCTTTGCATTTTCCTGTGGAGTCATCTTTTTGTCTTTGACCTGGTGTTTTCCAACATATGAAACGTGTTACTTGTTCCAGAAAGGTGTGATTGATAAACACTGCATTGCCAATGAGGAATTTTATTTGAATGATAAATATCTCATATGAAAAGGAGTTACTGGGCAAAGGCTGATTATTCCCCCCCCCTCCCCATTCTCTCCCTGGTGAAGGCTTTTTTCAGGGATTATGCATTAGCATTACAGGTTTAAAATGCATGTCAGCAATTAATAGGACAAGTGAGGATTACACAAAAGGCTGTAGATGTATCAGATGACATTGCAATGCTGAAATGTAAAGAAGGCAAGTATCACTGATTTTTAGTGTTGAAAGTTTGCTAGGAAAAGTTAGTGTCTTTAAGACTTTAAACAGAGTTAATCTCAAGACAGATATTAATTTTTTATTATTTTACTTATGATGAACTTTGGTCATTTTGCCATTGCGTATTCTCTCACTTTTAGAAAAACGTAGTTTACAAAAGCTTACACTTGATCACAGCAAAACTTTTAAAAGGAAACTAAAGTTTGAGGTGGAGACTACACTGATTATTTCTTGCCAAAGCTTTCTTCCAGAAGGTCTCCTGAGTCCTGATACCACATGATTTGAATTGAACAGTAAATTTCTAACACGTTAAATCACATTAATTCTTCAATGGAAATATGAGTAGCTAACCCAAAAACATTAAGATCTAGCATCTTCATCATGTGCTAGTCTTTCTGATAAAATTAGTTTTCATTAAATATTTTTTTGTGATTGGTGCTTGGATAGAAAATATTGGCAAATAGTTTGCCTATTCAATAGGATGTAACTTGTGTACTGACAATTAAAAGAAAAGACTACTGAATGGATACAGAAATTGATGTATTCTGGTAGTATAATGGTACTTTTGAATATTTTAGGAAAGTGGTGGAAGAGCTACATCTTCTTTAAGACACTTCCTCTTTGTGTTATATCTCTGTTAAAACAAATCTTTGCATTCTGAAATCTGTAGATGCTCTCTAAAGCCCAAGTTTTAACAGAAAGCTAAGGAAGGGAAAACATATTGTAGATGCAAGGACTTGAGTGCAGAAGTTGGTTCCAAAAATAACAGTGAACACTTGTGCTGAAATTCTCAAGGAAGGATGAAGCCTGAGAATCAGCCTAAAGATGAAGAAAGCTTTTGGGAATATGTCAACAAATCTTTTTGTGTTTCCTGGAGGTGGCTGGTTGTTCTAACATTCCTTTCATTAATGTGATTTGTAATATAAACGATATACTGACTTCTATACATAGGAATTACATAGAAAAACCAGTTAATTTTCATGTATCTACATGCAAGTCCTTTCTCTGATAATTTACTTTTCTTCTGTGTAGCCTTTATTTTTTTTCTTTTACAGAACCCTTTCTATTTTTGTTTAAGCACTAAAAGTTGACAATGTTTAAACAGATCAACATCCTTACTTTTTGTGGGCAAAATGAGATCTGAATGATCTGTTCAATAGCCTGTTCATGCAAATACCCACTGATCTAATTTAAAAAATAGACTTGATGTGAATCTGTTCTGTATCACACAGAAATCTGAAAATGTAAAGCCTATTTCCAATGTGCTTGACAACATGGAGAGCAAAATCCCAGGTCTGCAGGAGCATGAGGATGAATGTCATGGATGTTGAAGAACTTGGGTATGATTTATATTTTAATTCATTCATCCTTTAAATTTCCTGCCTGTGTAGATGTTCTGAATAGGTAAAGTTTAAGGTGTAAACAGGAGGCCCAACCTTGGGAGTTTGCATTTTGTGTTGAATTTTAATCTGCATTTTTATTAGTTTTCTGAGCAAACCCTTAAAATTGTTACAATCTTATTTAATAACCTTTTAAGATTTTTTTATTGATCAATATATTTTGTATGTAATTTTTAACCTAACTCTTGTGTCTATTTATGTATTCATGAACTAGGTTTCATGGATATTTTCTTTGATCTTATTAGAAGCACTGCTAGAATACATAGCTATAGGTTGATTAATACTTACTCTTAACCACAGCATTAGCTATCAGAGATGCTGGGACTTTATTAAGGTTTACTTTATGTTCTCATCAGTGTATTTACTTATAATTTTGCTCCCCCACAAAAATGTCTTGTTAACATCTCTTTTTAGATAGAAATCATTAATTTTTCTTGGGCACCTTAATAACTTTTGGTCCAGGCAAAAAGACAGTAAGTCTTTATATGGGAGAGAAAAATAATAATTTTTGTTTCTTTCCCATTCAAAATGAAAACTGTTATTCTCATGGTTCTAATTACTAGTTGTAAAGTAGGAATATTATCTTTAATTCATTTCATTCCAGGAAGAAAAATTGCACTTTTAAAACTTGGCCTTTATGCCAATGATTCTATGTCTTGTCTTAACATGCATCTTACTATTCATACTGCAAAACACTTTATTTTTTTATCATCTTCCATTGTGGATAAAAGCCATAAATCAGATTACTTTAAAACTCCAGAATAATAGCACAATGTGTATCTAGCTATCAATTTACTTAAGCAATGTCTGTTCTGTGTTTCTGTCTAGCACTTGATGTGTTTATATCCACATTCTTCTTGGAAGGCCAGGGACATTTTGTCCAGTGATTTGAGAAGTGATGTGGATGAATGCCATGCTTGAAGCCTGTTTTCATATCTCCTCTCCTATCAACATGTGAGTTTACAATTAACTTGATCCATGCAAGTAGAGCCATTGATTCTTGACTGAGCAGAAGCCTGGCTATCTTCTTGAATTAGGGCCTCAGATTGGCAGAGAACCAGTAAATGTTATCAGCCAGAAGCAAAAGTTATTTGAAGAGGTAAGGAGGTACTCTGAGCACTGGTTCACTAGATCATTTGGAACCTATTTCCACGTATTGCTCTGAGTGTTGGTTCTTGCTCAACTGCTAAAGCCACGTGGCAAGTGGGTAACGGTGGTATGTGAGCAGCAAGAAGTATTCATTTAAAAGTAATTTAACTGAACTAGTACCTATTAAATGTAACTTCCCACAAGCAGTAATGACACTTAGAAAGAAAAAAAAAGCGTACAGTTGTAAGTTTTCAGGGATTCCTTCCTCCTTCTCGAGGCATCTTCTATAAGTGGTATTCCCTGAATAAGTCAGGGTGGTTATACTGGGAGTTACTGGATTTAGTATTCTCAGCCTGTGTTGTTAATGGAATCTAGGCTAAGTTCACAGCAGTAGCAAGCTACTACACTAGAAATGCTGTATTGTGAACTGCCTGAAAATGTTTGGGTTTGCACTTAATAGAAGTGAGCAAGACAAAATAGTGTAAGGAATTAAATCGCTCTCAGTAAGATGTATATGGATGTCTGCCTGGAGTTCTGAGCTGATAGTTCTGGTACTCTTTGTGCCTCAGAGTGCTGTGCTGCTGGAATTGCCATCCATGCTGCAGCATGTTTATAAATAAAACTGTTTCTATCTGCAAGCTCAGCCTGGGATGTAAAGTCAGGTTGTGTTTTTTCCAGCTTGCACATGACCACCAATAAAGCTACTGCTGGAACTCAGTCAAGAATTCTGTTGATTCAGAAGCCAGTAAAGAAACTCTCAGAATGATGTTGCCTCTGCAAGTGTGAGTAAAAGTTTATTTATGCCAGTCAAGTGACTGTGCATGCAGATATATATATATATATATAGATCAGATCATTCAAATGAAGGAAGGTGCAACTTTCACAAGTGACTCCTTCTGGCTGTTGTCTCACTGGCCTCTCGTTTGTACCTGAGCAGATTATTTTGCAATTTCAGGGTGCATGTATGGTAATTCATAATGTGCTGGAAACACAAAACTTCTAAGGGAAACACCTTTAACTAAATATTTTTCAGGTATAATTCCTTTGTGTTAATCAGCTATAACACAACTCAAGTAACAAACTGGGCAACTCATAGGCAAAATTGGTACATGTAGGACACTTGACAACTGTGTGGCTCAAGTCTGAAAGAAAAGGCCTCAGATTCTCACATTTTTAGTCAGATGTGCTCCTAATATTGAATCATTTTTAAACAGTGCCAAGGGTGGTTGGGTTTTCTAATGTAATCTGAAAAATACAGGTTTCTTTCTTAATTTAACTGTGCCATTTTGTGCTGAAGCTGTACCTAAGGAATATAATACTGATAGTAATCTGTCTGAAGCTGTAGTGATGGAAACCTTCCAGCCTTTGTGGTGATCAGTTTCTTTGCTGAACTTTGCTGTTGGAGTTTTTCAGGAAGTTTAGCCTGAATTTCCTTTGCTGTTCTGTCCCATTCAGCAGTAAAAAAAAAAAAAAAAGAAGATGGGGGTTTCCCTTTCTTTAGGGTAATTTTTATTTTCCTTGGGTGTAAAAACAGAGCAGTCTGGTTCTTTGTGTACAAATACTGTTTATGAAAGACATTTATAAAATACAAGGGATGTGTGAAATGCTTTCAAGCCATATACACATGAATGGCAATGTCACTTCTGCAAATATTTTTCCTAATATCTTACCTCTATTATGAAAATACTTGTGTAACTTGCCCTCAGAAAAATTCAATCGTGGTGATTGCTAATAGGCTCTTATTACTGATTAAGTAGGGAATACAGTCAATTTAGTAGGAACTCTTACTGGCCCTTGAGAATGTAGGAGTACAAAAAAAAAACCCAAACAGATTTAGCAATGATATGTCTAAAATAAGAGAAAACACTTCTGCAGAACATTTAAAAACTTGGAAATTAGTATGAGAATTGCAGAAAAGAATAATTTTGCTTACAAAATAAATTTAAGTAAACTGAAAATTTTGAAGGGAGAACTTTGATTTCCTTTTGCAAACCTTAATAGCAGTTTAATAAAATTTAATTCTCCTACAACTGAGAAACTTCTACAACAGCCAGTCACAATCCTGACAAGTGCTTGGAGAAGTGCCTTTCTGTTGAGTGTTGCAATGTTTGTTTTGTACATTTTAACTATGTCTTAAAAACAGTTTTGAGGTTGTCCTTCTAAGCAGAACCTGACAAGGGTAAGGACAATAAATTACAGCACAATCCTCTCTTTACTAAAGGTTATATTAAGCTTACTAAGTTATTTTCTCTACCATTTGCACAGTTTTGTATATGTAAAACTACAGCTCAAGCAGCTGAAGGTGAATGGTTGCTAATTCTGATCTTCCAAGTGTGAGAGGTTTCTCTATCCCATCCTTTTTAATCTCCTCTTTCAAGTCACCTGCGTGGACCTGCTATTGTTGTAGCAAGGAAAGCTGATAGTTCTTTTTGCATGTTTTTGTGTTCTAGGTAGGGTTGTTCTGTAGTTCTGAAGGGTGCTGTGAAGTATTCTAAACTTTCATGGCCTGAGGGAGGAGAGACCTACTTTGACCTTAAAAATATATGCACTTTCCAAACTGACCTGCTTAAGGTATTGATCACTTACATTCTCTGCCCTGAACTGACTGAATATGGGACAACAAGAACGTTCTGCAATTGTTTCCTTCCTTCATTTGCAGGAAAAATGTTAACACATTCCCATAACAAACCCTCGTGATTTTTCCGTGCAAATAATCAAGCAGGATAAACATCAGCAGAGGGCGCCATTGAGTTATAAATGGAATAATAACAAAATTGAAATTTAAAAAAAAAAAGTGTTGCCATGTGTTTTGAGTTTCCATTCATAGAATCCCAGCATAATTTAGAATGAAAGGGGCTCTGAGAGTCATTGGGTCAATCCCTGCCTCAGACAGGCAAATTCAAAGTTAGATACAATTAATATGGCCATGGTAATACGTCTACATTGTTGGATCATCTGTAACACACTGCAATCAGATTCCATTTGTCTCCAAACCACTTTTGTAGCCACTTGTGAGACTGGATGCAAAGCATGCCCAGAGCTGAAGTGTAGTTATTTTGTATGAATAATAACAGAATAATACTTAACCACGTTTGCTTCCAAAGTCAGTAAATAGGGGTTTTTAACAGTTGCCTGTCAACTTTAATAATAATAATAGGCAAGCATTAAAAAAAATAGTTCTATGAGTATCTTGTCTGTTACTTTTGTAAGGCAAGGTTGACCAGCAAGGTAATATCAATATAGCTGCTGTTGAAGCAGAGCATTATTGTTTTGTGGTTTTTTGTTTTTTTTTAAGTATGGTTTCTATAGTATTTGCTACTCAGTAGTATGACTTTAGTTCTTTCCAACACCTCTATTGGAGAGCTGAGGTAGATAACAGGAAGAATTTACAAAAGTGAGTATTGCTCTCGTGTTTTAAAACTTTTTTTCAAAAGGTTCTGTGTTGAATGTGTGGACAGATTTATAGAAAGCAGAGGCTTCTCCAAATCAGTGAGTTTTATTAAGGAATTTTTTTCTTTTTTAATATAAACACAGTCCTAGCCTGTCATCATTACTTGAATTAATTCCAGTTCCTTTTTTCTATCTAGTTGCTTATATTATCTAAAATTTTATTGGCTAAAATAGTAAACTGTTGAATTTTGAAGGATACAGCATTTTCCTTTAGCTTATCCAATTCTGCAATGCTTTTCAAGAGTGTATTTGTGACAAAATTGCAGTCTTCCAAGCTGTGGAACAAATGTCTATTATAAAATACCAAACACAAGCTACTTTAGGGAATTTACTGACACTCATGTCACATAAAAGGACTTCTGATATTTACTGAAACCTTTGGGATTCACTAATAATTTGTATAATTGACTTAAATGTCTCACTAGTGTCTTAAGTCTGAGATGTTGTTACATCTCTGTCTAGTTTTCACCTTTTTTCTTTTTGACAAACTGTTAGTTGCAATATTTATTCAGACAAAATATTTGTGATTTTACTTATTCAATAGGACTGCTGAAAAGGTTAACATCTGTTTTTTTATATTCTTTTTGCATCTAGAAGAGTGAATATTTGGGGTATTGTTAGGTCACTCTTACGAATAACACAAATGTTTGCCTGCCCCTATGGATTTCAAACTGGAACAACTCATAAAGACATTGTTGGCCTCTTAAAAGCACTTTCCTCTCTCAATTAAATCAGCTGTATTTGAAGGCTGTTTAGCTAAAATTTCAGCTCCTCTCAGATGCTGAGCTACCCCTTGAACATAAGCAGTGGGGTTAGTTAAATGTCAGTTTAGATTCCTGGCAGCTCTCCAAACAAATTAGTTTTAACAGGCAAGTGGCCTCCCGAGCCACAGGCAGCTGGGAGTGTTGCTGTGTGCATATCCTTGCAGGATTAAGCACCAGTTGGTGTGGAATTCTGTGGAGAATTCTCAGTAGAAAGTGCTGCAGGGACCTTGGGTGAACTGATCTGTTATCAGCAGCCAGCAGAGCCTGGGTATGGTGTTTTGTTTGTGGTCAGAACTTGGGCAGGAATTCTGTGCTCTCCAGTTCCTGGAGCTGCATGAGCCAGCTCCTTCTGCCACTGTTAAAGCATCTCATTGGTGTAACAGCTGGAGGCAGGTCCAAATGAGCAGGCAGGATATTCTGATCACTGATAAGTAGTGTCTGTCTTTGATGAATGGGAATGTTTGCTACATGAGAATAATATAAAGTCAGAAAATGTGCTCCCAATTATTACTGTACTTAAAAAAAAAAACCCAAATAATATTTTTAAAAATTCTGAAATATTCCTAGTTTCAAAATGCTGACAATCTTTTTTTCCATTTAGGTGATAACAGCAAAGATTTGATTTTTCTATTCTGTTTCAAGAATAACAGTAGAATAACAATAAGATTGCTATTAAACATGCAGCTGAGTAATACTAGCTGTGAAGGTAATGTGATAGTTGAGTGTGTTGGAAGGTGGTGGCATGGAGGTGAGAAAGTACTTGTGTAGTGAGTTGTGAATGGTGTGGAAGACTTGGGGCACAGAAGAGTTGAAAATCAGTTTAGGACTACTTGCTAATGACAACACTGTCTTTTCTGAATGCTGACCCAGACTGTAGAATGGCTAGGCATTAAACAACAAAAAATTCACAACTGGGCAGTCCCAGCAGCACAAATGTGGGAAAGGCCCCTATTGTAAACTTGTGTATCTCCTGCAGAAAATGTAGCTCAAAAGGGATACTGGGGGGAATGATGAGGGACTGACCAAACCTTAACAATGTGGAAGATATGAATGGCCTTTGTTCAAGGATTGCTCTTGACTCCCAGGGTACGGTGGTGACCACCACTGTAAACAACAGCACATTTAGCACTCCTGCTGGCAGTGTCTGGTGTTTTCTAGGTGAAAAGGAATTCAAAGTCACACATTGGATCATCCAGTTACTGAAAGGAGTTGAGATACATGAAATTATGTGAGAAATCAGCTGAACTACACCTGGCAGACTGCAAAAGGAACATACTCCCAATGCTTTCAGAGATAGCTACTACATCTACAAAACAGTAAGGAATTATTTTGGTCATGGCCTTGTGACATCACTGTTACTCTGACTGATTAAAATCAGGCACACAGCACTACAGATCCTTCATGTAACTTCCTGTGTTTGGTGTTCCTCTTCCTTCTCCCTACCATAAACCCTAGCACATTGCCCTCAAATAGCTGCCAAGGAGTTTTAGACTTGCATAATGAGATTCTATTGTGTATACTCCTAAAATAAAAAAGTAGAAATTGCACATCACTGTCTAGTTTTACATGATAAGTTTTACTTCATCTTTGTAGCAAATTAGTGAGTTTTGTGATTTTTCTTTCTGTAACCTTAGTGTTTTAAAGTTGCAATTCTTTGCTGACTTTTCCGTCAGGATGATCAATTGCTCCCTTGCTTAGTTTATATTCTGTTGCTATTCTAATGGGATGAGTGAAGAGAAGAGGATATTGTTTATTTTTACTTTCCTCTGTAGGGCTTTGGTTTGTGACACTTCTCTGTGAAATTATCCATATGTTTCCGTAGGAGTTTTCAAGGAAGACTTGAGTTCACTATTACACAGAAAAGGATGACATCCAAGGTGCTGCTCTTGTTTTGGCAACCTGAATTTTGTTCCAAAAATTCTGTTTAAAATAAAATCAGTGGGATTTATTGTAAGATTGTTTAAATGCTTCTTATATTGTGAATCGAGTTATAGTGAATTTAAAATCCTTCATTTCCCCAAATTTATTCTGAATTTCTAAAGAAAAAAAAAAGAGTGGTGGAAGGGAATTTCTTATAAACACTTGTAGGGGCACTTATAAGCATAAGCTTCTTGAATTCCTGGAATTGAAAGCAAGTGTATGTAGTGCATCTTCCAAAGTCCACACAGCTAATTATCTACAATAAACTTCCTAAAAGCAAACAGATAAGATCAGTATATCTCATGAGAGAGGATGCTCTACCTCTGATCTGGAAACAGAATTGGTAGGAATTTCCCATTTCTTTTGGAAAGACTGACAATGGTTATATAGGATTATCTGTGGGTTCTTTTACTAGGGATATGTGGACAGAGCAACTGTATAAAGGAAGAAAACAAGCCTTTTGCCTTTCATTCATTCAACTGTTTTTGAGAAATAAATTACTTTCATAGCTATACTTCCAAAAGGAAGAGCATGTGTCTGTATTTTTTTCTGTACAGTGCTTTTCCTAATGGACTTCTGAACCTGGTTGAGGTTTTTAAATTCTACTTTATTCTTGGAAGTTCTTGACCAGTAACTGAGTTCACAGATAACTGAGTGATATTTTTTGGAACACTGCAAACAGGAATGGAGGTTTAGTACTAAGCAGATTGTGCAACACTGAGGAATAATTGGAGAGTTGGTATTATTTAAGCCATTTTAAAAATTGTATTATTTTTCTTATTACTGAGACTCTGAAAAAAGAAAAAAAACCCAAACCCTGAAGGTTTGTAGTGATTGAATGTCTGAGTAATTGATGCATAGCTAGAGAGGTGGGCAATGGCTGCCTTACCTTGCTGTGTGACAGTGACTACTGAAGCCAAATAATGTTATGTATTTTTCTAGCATTTTCTCATGTCTGTGTTTGATGATGTGGAAAGAACAGTGATTCGAGGAATCTCAAGCAAATACTGCATGTGAACTTGGCAGTTCAAAACCGTAAACCTTCAAAGGCCAGTGCTAAAACCCTGCTTACTTGTGAAGAAGGTATGACCATGCTCAGTTAGTACTGAAGCCTGCAAACTCATTTAGTTGAATTTTCTGCTAATGCACTTAGTATGCTCCTCCTGTTTAGTCTCTTTATTGATGATCTGGACAAGGAGGTTGAGGGCACCCTCAGTAAATTTGCAGACAACACCAAGTTGGCTGGGAGAGCTGATCTGCTGGAGGGCAGGAAGGCTCTGCAGAGGGATCTGGCCAGGCTGGATCAATGGGCTGAGGACACTGCAGGAGGTTCAACAAGGCCAGGTGGCAGGTCCTGCCCATGGGTCACAACAACCCCAGGCAGAGCTACAGGCTGTGGGAGAGTGGCTGGAAAGTTGGTCAGTGGAAAAGGAGCTGGGGGTGCTGGTCAGCAGCAGCTGAACGTGAGCCAGGGTGTGCCCAGGTGGCCAAGAAGGCCAATGGCACCTGGCCTGGATCAGCAATAGTGTGGCCAGCAGGATCAGGGCACGGATTGTCCCCCTGTCCTGGGCACTGGTGAGGCCACACCTCGAGTCCTGTGTCCAGTTCTGGGCCACTCAGTTCAGGAAGGATATTGAGCTGCAAGAGCGTGTCCAGAGAAGGGCAATGGAGCTGGGGAAGGGTCTGGAGCACAAGTCTGGTGAGGAGCAGCTGAGGGAGCTGGGGCTGTTCAGCCTGGAGAAAAGGAAGCTCAGGGAGACCTTATCACTCTACAACTGCCTGAAAGGAGCCTGTGGCCAGATGGGAGTTGATATCTCCTCACAGGCAACAAGTGACAGGATGAGAGGAAATGGCCTCAAACTGTGCCAGGAAACGTCCAGGTTGGACATCAGGAGG
The DNA here is from genome assembly GCA_013398175.1 of Climacteris rufus. Classification (NCBI taxonomy): domain Eukaryota; kingdom Metazoa; phylum Chordata; class Aves; order Passeriformes; family Climacteridae; genus Climacteris; species Climacteris rufus. The sequence goes on along the minus strand of VZRZ01007418.1, from coordinate 538,600 downwards.
AATTTCTTCACAGAAGGGACTGTTAAGCATTGGAATGGGCTGCTCCAAAAGGTGGTGGAGTCACCATTCCTAGAGGTGTTCAAGAAATTACTGGATGTAGCACTTAGTGCCATGTTCTATTTGACACAGTGGTGATCAGTCAAAAGTTGGACCCAATGATCTCAGAGGTCTTTTCTGACCTTAATGATTCTAGGATTCTGTGCTCTGTACAGCGTGTGCTCTGTGTGGCAGCTGAACAACCAAGATGTGTAAGGAAAAGGGTCAGTATTTTGGAGGCGAGATTAGGAATACAAGATGCTTTACAGTCTGAGTGAGAAAAAGGCTTACATGGGATGTAAATGCTGTGGACTGTATTACAACTTACTGCAGCCCCTAAAAATTTAAATGCAGACATGAACCAAGTTGGATGCACCATGAGCAGCAATGTCAATGTCATCTTGCTATGACTGCAAAAATAGCAAGATTTTTATTACCATATTCACAAGCTCTTGTCAACTTTGTAGAGTTATTGCATACAATGTTTTATGCAGTGCTGCAAGAAAAGTGTATCCATTTGAAAAGTGCAAACCTCTTACTGAGCAGATGAAGGGGGGCAAAACACCTGGATGTGGATGAAATTCTATGCTTAATGTTTAGATCTTACACCTTCTTGTTATGCTTATGAACTGCTAAGCAGTTTGTTAAATCTGTTTCCAAATGCAAGAGTTTTTACATGAGGGAGGCTTTGAGCCAAGGCCTGTGCTGGAGAGTAGGAAGTGACAGGTGGCTGCTTTTACTGGCGAGAAGCTGGAGCCAGCAGAGTGGAACAGAGAGTGCGGTGGCATCTCTTGTAGTGCTTGTCTGGACTGTGCTTATCCCCTCATCAGGTCAGGTCTGGGGAATGAGGCTGACTGTGACTGAAGAAATGCAGTTTCTTAAAATGAATTTGTCTCCCAGATGCAGAAGGCTCGGAAGAAAGGGACAACAAATCAGTAGCAGGGTGGGGGGGGGGAGTCTGGCTTGTTGTGGGCAGCTGAAACACAGGAAATCCTACCTCAGATGTGTGAGTGATGGAGGTGGTGAGGAAAATCCTCCCAAAGAACAAGAGCTCCAGGGAGGTGGTGGAGCCAATTTTGTTGTTGATCTGAAACTGGTTCCCACTGATGTTGTTTTGTAGTGGTCAGATGTGTTTGGGAAGCTGAAGGCTTGAGTTTTAGATCCTATGCCTAGAAATTAAGCTCTGTTCTAAAATGGGATCTGCCATACTCATTTATTTTCTTGTAAACTTCATGTTTGCATGACAATAATTGGAAGCAAATGTTATATATATGCTTGTCTCAAACTGTCTTGACCCATGTTACATCTTAAAAATCCATGGAAATATGTTTAGGAGCTGTCTGGCTTTGATTTTTGGGTTTTGCAGGGTCTGTTTTTCTTGGCTTTTTATTGACTGTACAGAAACAGCTGGGATGTTGAAGATTTGCTTTTGAGTTGTTATGCTCCAGGGATTTATCTGCTATTACAGAACACAATGAAAATCATTTTCAAGGTGTTTACATATAAGTGAAATTGATTTCAAACATATTGAGGTGTGACTTGTAAGATCAAAAAGTTATGACAGCACACAATGAAAAATGGTAATGCTGCTATGAAAGTATAGGGGCAGGCAAACTTATTCAAACTATACAAAAAGAGGCTTACAGCAATTATGTCTTAGTAGACTGATACATGTGAAAAGAGAAGGCTTTCAGATACCAAAAGCAGTGCTGGCATGCCTGAAGGCTCATTTGTGTCCCTCTAACTTATTTCATGTAATAAAATATCTTCTGTATAGGAAATGGAGTACAAGTCCAAAATACCAGCAGGTTTAGTAAAGCTGTGTTCTCTGTAGGGAAAAACATCTAAAATTCTCATTAATTGTAGAATCATAGAATGGTGTGAGTTGGAAGGGACCTTAAAGATAATTTAGTTCCTGTCTTCAAGAATGATATTTGTTAGACAAGGGTTTTAAGATGGTGAGACTGAACACTCAAATACCTGGCAACATAGATAGAACAATGTGTGCAGGCTGTTGGTGTGGGTGAAGCAGCAGATACTCAGAGAGTAAGATATTTATGACAATAGCAATTACAAAGTAATTAAGTGAAATGTACAGAGAAGTAAAGCTACAACTGAGAAGTTCTGAAGATTTTTACTTTCCAAGTACCACACAGCACATAAAAGACATCAGTTTATCCATTCAGAAGCTTCTGTGGCCTTCTGTGTAGTTTGTATGACATGGCCACTGAAAAACTCAAATAAAAAGGAGTAACTTTTAAAATCATAATTGACAAGTAAGCCTGGTGCTCTAACTGTTGTTGATTGTAATTTTCCTTTTTCTGGGTATTCAGCAGTGGTTTCATTCTCACAATTGAGGTAACAAACAAAAACAACAACAACAAAAAACACCAACACACACAGGAGGAAAAAAAGAAAAGGTAAAATTTCGAAGTGTTGCAATAAAATGGAATTCTAATTTTTTTGCCTTTTCTTTTTGGTCAAGACAATTTTTTAATCTTTTACATGGAATTCACTGGTTTAGAGTTAAAACTAAGTTTTAGTAAACTAAGCATTTGTGAATGGAGCCTTATCATAACAGGATAAGTAAACACACCTTAATTTCATGCTTTGCTCTCTTTGCTGCCACTGCTGCCTTCTGGCCTCCCACCCCACACACAGACTTCCTGACACTGCCATTTAGCAGGATTCTAATGAATGAGCCAAAAGAGCTTTGCCTTGGCACACTTCTGTTGGCTGCATCTGGGTTTCAATGATGAAACCCAGAGAGGAAACAGAACCACAAGAGTTCAACAGTCTGGCAAGAGTGCTGCTAAGCATCAGATGTGTAAGGAATCCTACTACACTCAAGTTTTCCTGAAACAGTTCTTTCCAGACAAGTTGGCAGGGGTGGGGTGGAGTGGAGTGGAGCATGTTGTGTGTTTGGATTTCCTGGTTTGATTTTTTTTTTTTTTTTTTTAAATCTGAGTTTGAACTGCAAAATCTGTAGCACATTTAAACTTGAGCCGTTGTAACTGAAAGTGAAAGAGCAGTGTAAGGATTTGTCTGTGTATCAAACCATTAGAGAAAGACAGAAATAATAATTAAATACACTTTTAGAAATCAGGTACTGTTAATTTATACCAAAGGAAGGGGTTTGTTTTGTTTGTTTCTGTTTGGTCTGTGTTTTCTGTTATAGCATAAATATTTTTGTTGGTTTTGTTTTCCCAGGAGGGAATTACAACTGTTCTCTTGCTGTTTAACAGACTAATATTTCTCCTGGGCATAACTAGCATGGATTAATTTTTTTATGGCAATACCATCATGTTACAGCAAGTGTAACAAAAATCCAGGGTGGTGACAATGGTATTTGGTATGACAGACAGCTTAGTTGCAGCTGATAAACCCCACTTTTACACTTTTATGTTTTAGTTACCCTCTCACAGACTCATTAACATGGCACATATGTGTCTCTGTTTTTCGAAAGGAAGCAGTCTAATTGATAAAAACCATCTCAAGCAGCAAAGGGGGAAACTTAATCCACAGTTTAACTACACTTTTTTTTTAATGAGGAGAAAATGAGTCATAACTAAGGCAGGGGAAAGAAGAGATAAATAAAAGCTGCTCACAATAGCTAATAATAATTACAAAAAATACAATGCTGATCTTGGGATCTGGCTGTTGAGAATAATATATTTATTAGCAACATTCCTTACTAAATTAATGAGAATGAGTGTCAAAATATTTAACTGGGAATGCAGACATTCCTTCTTGAAAAAAAACATCTGGAAAGATGTCCTTTTTACTGTGGACTGTGTATAAAGCTGTGAACAGGACAGTAATGTTCGTGTCATCAGTCACTTGAGGGTCTATCCTGCTCTCATTGAAATCAATGACAAAATTCTTGTTGACATCACTGCGGTGGATGGGGCCTCAGATGTGTTCATTTTCCCTGTGAAGGTGGATAACACTTTCTTTTTTCCTGTAAAGTATGAGCAGTCTTACATACATCCAAAAATGTCAGTTGTGACATTTCTAAATGCCATTCTTTTTTCTTCTTTTCTTCCTCTTCTGCTTCACCTGCAAGAGGCCTACATGCAGTCAGTATCCATGTATCCCTCTCTGTTCCTGGCACAAATTTACACTGATTTCTTTTAAATGTAGGATTACCACCATAATGTGTAAGCACATAAAAAAAAGTGAACTTCTCTCCACATAAATTAATTACTTTTACCTTAATTTTGTAGAATTTATAAGTTAGTGTTTGGTAGTGAAAACTGTTTTTTTTACTTTCAAAGCATTGTGTCTAAAGGGAAAAATTTATTGAGATAAACTTGCTCTTTCCTGTTTTGGCACATAAGGTAATCATAACATTGCTTTTGATGGAAGACTGTTGGTTGGACAGCTATCCATAAATGATAAATTACATGGTCAGAATTTTAATGGAAATGGCTTTTTGTTCTCAGTCTTGCTTCTATTTAACATAAAGGGAAGCATTGCAAGTTTGTTCTTCAGTGATTTTTAGGAAAAAAATTAGGACTTTGTAGTTATTGGGTTTTTTTGTAAACAAATCCAAACAACTTCAGTAAATAATGGAGGCAGAAGGAGGACCAGTCAGAGTGCTAACTCATGATCATAATTACCCATCTGTGTTCCTTTACAGTGTTCCTTATTTAATTAACAGTAGGGCACAAAGATCATCACATTGTTGTTCCTGACGTGGCAGAATAAATACTGTTCCTGCTCTGAAGAGCTGACAGTCTAAAACTGCTCCCTCTTGATATATTTAGTCTGTAAGAAGAAGTTGAGAGAAATTGACCTAAATAATTGTACCAAGCCGAAGGCTTTGCCAAGTAAAGCTGGTTTAAACATTTAAAAGTATGGGGATGTATTGTCAAAGGGACACAGGTAACATTTATTTGCTTCAGTCTCCGGAAGTGTCTTTGTGCATGACTTGGTGCACAAATACCAATAGAGTAAGGAATTCAATATTGCTGGATCAAGTCTGATCAACTACAATGTAACGAACAGGACATTGGGGAAAAAAACTCTGTAAGGTAGCAAAGGTCTCATTGCAAAATGGGGAGAAAAAAGATATTTTAATAAAACATTTCTAATGAAAGAGAAAAAATAAATAATATTGTTCTATTTATACAGCACAAAGAATCTCAAAATAGAGCCTGTGCTCTTGAAAAAAAATCAAATGCAGCAAAGGATTTGGCAGAGCAATGTAGAAGAAAAGCAGAAAATCCAGCTCTTACTGAGATTGTGATTAGTTAGAATAATTTTTCTGCCATCTTTCCAGGCCATGTGAACTTTAGTTTTCAAAATAAATCCAAAATCAAGAGTCATCTCTATTTCATACCAGGTAAAAACATTTAGGAGAGGTATTTAAAGCAGTAGAAGGAAAACTGTAGACTCAACTGTAAAGGCTTAAAGTAGGTCAGCTGCAATTTCTTGATAGTGAAAAACTTCTGGAGGTTTCCACAATGCCTGATGAAGGTCAAATCCTTTACAAAGCAATGAGGAAGGAGAACAGATGTTCAGCAGGTAGAATGTAGAATCAAGGTAGAAATAAGTCTTCCACATAAACATTACCAGATAAATATATAAATATGTAGGAGTTTGGCTATAGTAAATTAGAATGATGCATCCAGTGAAAGGGACAACAGATGTTTCATTTACCTTATTGAAGCCATGATGTCTAAAGGAAGCAAACGACTTCATAAATGAATTTAGAAATTACCATTGTGCTGAAATGTTTCAAGTAAAGTACTCATGGAATTTAGATAATTTGAAACTTGTGTAAAACTTCTATGTAAAACAAATAGAGGAAAAGGTTCTTTGAATAGGAATACTTCTGTCCTGTCTTAGCAGGAATAAAATATTGCTAATTCTGTACTACATAATGACACGTGAGGCTTGAATTATTATGAAACCTGCTTTTTTTTCAGGTGACAAATACAATAATTTTACCTTGGCAATGGTTCCTTCAACCATAAGCAGGTGAAAAAGTTGTCACAAATATTGCATGCTGCTTTACTTCAAAAAAAAACAACTTGTTTTTAAAGAAGTTGAAGGCCATAAAAGTAGTCCTCAGGAAGTGATATTTAGAAGGCTTTTTGTGCTTAAAGCCTCTTAAGCAGACTTTAACTGGTGCAATTGCAAACTTGTGTTTGTGTTGTACAGTTTCTGTTGGTGCCCTGAATGTTATAAACAATTGCAATTAAAAGACATTTTTCTGGTGTCATACTGTCACCCCCTGCCTAACATATATTTGTTTTCAGTGTTTGAGGGTTTGTATTATCCCTGTTTAAAAGGAAGGAGTGAGAAACATCTCCTTCAAAAATCTGTTAATGTCTCATGGCACTTGCTGGGCCTGTACTAATGTTTCTCCCAATCTTTCCCAGCCCTGTCTGTCCTTGGGAACCTTCTTAAGCAATTGAATTTTAAAGTTTTGTAGGAAATGAATGGAATAATCACATGTGACTTCATGGGTTTGGTTTTGCTTAATTTTTCCTGCATCATGGCAAAAGAGGAGCTCTATTAATCACATCAGTGTCTTCCAAAACATCTCAGCCTGACATTTTTCTTCCCAGAGCTTTCAGCTAAATAGGATTTAAACAGCTGATCTTCTCACCTTTTAAAAGAAAATCTTTACTTGGTACTCTGGCACAAAACCTAAGTATTTTAATGAGTGCTTGTATTGCATGAATCAATGTGGAAAGTAAAATCAATAGAATGCAGAAGCACTTAATAACAGAATGTACAAAACCCAAAACAAACACCACAATCCAGCTGATAGACAGGCCTCATAATTCTGTTCTCAGTAGGTGTATTTTCAAAAATTATGCTTGCAGTTGTCAAAAACACTTTCTTCATCAAGTCTTTCAGTTTCATTTGAATTAAAGGCAGTCTGCAGTTAAACGTGAGCAGTTCTTGGTTTCATGCTGTAAACAAAGGACATGTTAATTGGCACTTGTGTATTTCACTGTACGTTTTTTTCACACTATAGAATTTTCAAAGCATTTGCCACTGTAAAACTTTTGAAAGAAGAGCTCTGGCATTAACTGATTGTGCTGGTGGAGGCATAAATGGGGTGCAAAGTAAATTTAATGTGACTTTCTTGCTACTTTTCTGAGTATCTTTTCAGTAAAATCAGTTTGCAATAAGTGTAAATGATAAATGAGTGTTCTAATTCCTCTTTGCCTTGCAAAAAATTTTTAACAGTACAGTGCAATTTTAATGAGTGAAGCAAAGTAATACAGTGCAGTTTAGCTAGGACTTCATATTTCTCTAATTTTTCATCATATGCTCAGATATTCAATTTCCCCTTATCTTAAAATAGAACTACCATGTCTATGGTGGTGTTCATAGCAAATATACCTGATCTGTTCACTGACTTTGTGGAAAAAACAATACATTAGCATGTAAAGTAGTATGACCATTAGAAGAGTACTGTATAAGAAACAGGCAACCTTCAGATAGCCTTCTATCAGTGCTCCTTTTGGATATAGCCAAATTTTAGCCCTCTGGGAATAGATTTGCTAAGCATCAAATCAATTTTTCACATTTTCTAATAGAAGTTACAGTTCTGAGTTTAACAAGCTATAGACTTTGAATTGGAAAAATAGTTATCTAGTTAAAAGTTTAAAATCATGTTGTCAGGGAAGTGGAAATTTAGTTATTCTGAGCAAAATAGTCAGAAAGCTGAGGAAAAGGAAATAAAGGTGGATGAAACAATGAAGAATTATGTAAAACAAGAAATTGAATACTGTTTGGGATGGCAGGTAATTCTCAATTGTTAGAGAAACAACTCAGGACTAGAATTCTTATTCATTTTTTTTAAATTGAGCTAAATATGAGTGATAGTTGGGGAGAAAGATGACTGTGAAGACATTTGGAGTAGTGTTACTTAGTGCAGTTTTTTTATGTGTGGCTTATTTGGAGATATGTATTTATTGAAGGGACTATATGATGTGGTGTGAATGGTGTAAGCCAAAAGCCAGGTATCATAGAACTTAGGTTCCTTGTTTCTGGCTCTGAACCCACACAGACTGTACATAAAATCTATAAAGTCATCTTTTGTGGTCAGAAGTGTTTGAAGGCTGAGTAGGAAGGCTGAAAAGCATGTGGTGGTAACTCAGCACTTTGTCACATGTCAGCTGCTGGAAATAATGAGGCATGTGCTCACCCACAGCTAAACAGATATTGAAACTAATTGAGCAGGTACTGAAATTTCTACCATGTGAGGTAAAAATGCTTTGCTTAAATCTCAATGAGGTACAGCTGATATTTCATCCTTCATTAAACTATAATAAGACTCACGTATGGTATCTTTTTCTGTGAGCCAAGGCTTTAGGAGGAGTTTAAAATGTCCTAAGAATCAATTAAACTTTTAACTAAGCATGTATATGAATAATGTTCTCATATAAGATTATGGCAGCCTAGGCTTTGAACTGATTCTCAGCTGTCTTTGTCATTCATCTGCTGTAATGGCTGCTTGATTTCCTTTTTTAGTTACTTGCTACTTCAAAGCACTTTATTGCTCTGTTCTAAAAATTCCATTAATTTATCTGTTGCTGCCTTTTATAGTCTCAAAAGAATGTCAGACTTGCTGTGAGAAATGCAAGTACTGCAGGGAGGTGACGAAGCAGTAACTGCTCTCCTAAAGATTCAGCTGCATGTTCAGTCTTTTCTCAGGATTGCTTTTGGAAGTGCTCACTGCAGAGCAACATGTGGAAACAACAGGCAAAAGTGCCTCTGTTCCAAGTGTACACAGGGGCAACAGCTGATTGCTGTGTGTTACAACACTTGTTTAAGAGAACCTTGATGAAAGTTAGCTTTCAGCAAGTTTAAAATGTGATCCCTGAACACTGTGACTTCACTGAGTCTAACAGCTGACAGTTTTCACTGGCCTTTGAAATGCTGAAGTAATCTTTCCCAGACTGGAAGTTTGTGCTCCCTTCTTGTTGAAGTTTCAACAGCAGCTGAAAAGTTCATTGAGTAATGCTCATGATTTTTGTGCACTGCAGGGGTTGCTGTGTAGATTCAGTTAACTGTAGTTAAAAAATTTAAATACTTTGTGCATAATCAGTGTAACCTTGTGTAACACACTCATATTTAGTATGAGTTTAATAACTAATTTTTTTAACATTTTGATGCAGGTTCTATTATGTCTGTTAGTAGCCTCTATGAAGATGGATCATGAAATCATAGAATGCTTTGGGTTGGAAGGGACATTAAAGATCATCTAGTCCCAGCTCCCTGCTGTGCCAGATACATCTTCCACTAGACCACTTAATTCAGATCCCCATCCACGCTGGCCTTGAAACCAGAAATGGGGAGTCCACAACTTCTCTGGGCAACCTGCTCCAGACCCTTATTACCTTATAGTAAAACATTTCTTCCTAATATCTAATCTAAACCTCTAATCTAAACCCTCATTCAGCTTAATTGAAAACAAAAAAAATCTTAAGGTACTTTAAAAGCTAAATTAAAATTAGCCTTGTAAAAGTGTAAAAGGAAGCCTTCACCTTCCATCTATACCTTTTTGCTAGGACATTGTAATCTCTTTAGATGAGACATATCAGCCATTTCAAGCAATCCTTGTATTTACAGAGATGAAATGGTGTGAGCTATTCTGAATCTGTAGCAAAAGCTGTTCTAACTCATGATTCATAATGAAAATATTCTTGCTCTTTCCAAGTGCTAAAAGGCCATCCTCTGTGCAGAAGCTAAGAGCAATGTATTTTATTTCTGTTGACCTGTTTTGTTTTGTCCACTTGGTTATCAGGAGATGTTATTTGTGTGTTTCCTCTTCTGCTGTAAGTGTGAAAAATGCCATCAGGTTTTCCTGGTCTTGTATCTGAAGTTTCAGCACATTAACTGGACAGTAGAATGTGAGCTGGTAGTGATTGAGCATGTAATCAAATGGGAAAATACTTTTGCTTTCTTGGCAAGGTAAAATGCAAGGTTAATTTTGTAAAGAAAATGAGAATAACTGTGTGGTCAGATGTGGAGACACTGTTCTAAAGCCATGTTTTGTCTGTGATTCCATAAGAAAAAACAGCACTGTGCATCTTTGTATATTTGCAGGGCTCTGCTTTGTACATATTTGAAAGCCAAATTCATTCATGTGCAAGACCTGTAGTGTTAGGCTAGTCTGTTAACCAGGCAAAATATAATTAAGGGAATACAATCTGCTTCACCTTGTGCATTTAAACCTATTTTAATATTTATGGCTTGTGTAGCCTGTGAAGGAAAAGGGAATGAGGAGCCAACCTTCTTAAAAGAGAGATTTAGTTTATTTCTTTCCCCCTTACTTCCTTAGGAGTTTCCCCAGAGTATTTGACTTTGGTTAGTGAAACCATTGTGGAAGTCCCAGCAACCTTAGATATAAACAGTGAGAACAAAAATTTTCTCTCCATTAATGAAGTTGCTACTTTTTAGGAAGAGAATGAGGTAGTTATAACAGGTTAGACTGTGGGAAATAAGAGTTAGCATGTGGTGACAGGGTGCAAGGAAACAAAGTATTTGTGTAGGTTTACCAGCTCTCTTGTGCCTGTCTCCTACCATCTCCTCTAGTTTTCCTTCTGAGACAGTGAGGCCATTGCATGGTACCTAAGGTTGAGAATTAAATCTTAGAGATAATGAGCTTGAATGTAGATACAGGAAATTAATGCGTCCAAAACCCAAAATGCAAGATCCCTTTTTTGCTTTGTCCAACAGTCAGTTTGAGGTCTATTTTCACCAAGATATGATCTAGATCAACAGTCATTCATTTGTCCTTTGTTGCAGAGTAGCATCCTGCCTCATCTTCCCTTTCAGAGGAATGGTGTGACTGCTGAAATCTTCAAATATCACTGTACAGTCCAGAGCTGCTGCTCACATGACCACTGAAGTAAAGGGAATGCAAAAGTCTTCATTACTGAACTCATGCCTCAGAGTCTAACTTACTGGAAATTTGGCTTCTATAGGGGGATTAGGCTGTGTGGTTGCAGAAGAGTGGAAGCCAAGGTTTTGACTAATGGTATAAGGAATCTAGTAAATTGTTTGAGTGAGTGGAGGTGATGAGGATGGTAATGCTTAGAGTGGTTTATTGATGCTGTGAACTTAATCCTTTTAGCTTTTATACAGAAAATACAAAGCTTGACAGGGTTATTAGTGAAGTATTAATGAAATCCGACAAACTGTGCAGATGTCTGCAAAGTATAACATACAAAGAGTAATGTTCATTTCTGAAGTTCCCAGAAAGATAGTCCTGTGAAAGAGATGGCTAAATGGGCAATGGCAAACAAAATTAAAGGCTGTAGCTTAGAGACAGACGTCTCACTTAACTACATATAGAAGATTGTTGACCATTACTTCCCAAATAAGTAAGTCTGGCCTATCAAGTGGGATGATAAAAAGAGATGGATGCTAGATCTAGTCATTTTAATTACCTGGATTTGTTCCATTGAAATGTGGTTGCCAGGATATTGTTGCCTGAGTTATATAGAAGACATGCAGATGCTATATTCTTGCTTGTACAAAGGATGACAACATTTTTGCAAAGTTTTCCCATTTGAACATTTCTCCTGCAATTCAAAAACCCTGTTTAACAGTTGTAGCTGCGTGCTTGAAGTGTTGCATTATCTCCACTTCTTAACGTGAGCAGTGAAGTTACTCTGGATGTGAAGAATGCATCTTAGATGAAACAAACAAGAGAGACCTCAACAAGGTAAGAGATTAAATTTGAGACAGATATTTTCATTTAATTTCTAATTAAAATATCAACTAAATTTCTAATAAAATAACTTGTTCAGATCAACTGAGCATACTGCTCCACCAAATCTCACTTTTATAGGCTAATAAGGGATTATAAAAGGACTAAATTGAAGTAGGATGATTTGGGCTCCTTATACAGATGACTTGCCTTGCAAGAGTTCATAAAAATGTGGCCCTTGTTCACTGTTAGCTGGAGTGTGACATACCAGTGCTAAAGCAGCACTAGCCCTGCAAAGGCAGCACAGAGCTCATTCAGTTATTGCAATGCCCAGACTGCCTTCAATGTCTCACTTAAAGCTGGCTTAGCTCTATTTGTTGTAGAGAATTAGGACTATACAGGTTCAGAGGAAGACTTTTTAAAAGGTCAATTTATGACTTGGAGTTTGTAGGGAAAAGAAGAAAGTGACTCCTGCAGGTTAAACATGCAGTTATCCCAGACAAGACAGCACATGGGTTCAAAAGCTAACGGGCTTTAAAAAGAACATCTTCTGTTTAATTCTTCCTTCCCTTTCTTAAAATTGCTTATATGGCTTATTTGAATGTAGAACATGTGTGGATTTCTTTAATCATCTCTGAATGATTGTAAAGAGCATAAAATTTATCTTCAGGGTAGAAAATGTTGAACTGCCTTTTAGTAGTTTGTTTCAGGGGCTACACATTTGGGTCTGATTTCAGTAATTTTATATTTTCCTGGCTTATAATTAATTCTCTTGTTGCTGAAGGCTTTTTGGGGTGTTGTTTTGGTTTTGTTTCCTTTCCTTAAATGTTTCATCAGTAAAACATTCCATAATCCTGTTTGTTAAATATGCTTGTGTTATGATTGTGTTAGCATATCAGGCTTCCTAATAACTTCAGGTCCTTTCCTGGGAACATTTGCTTAACATTCCTCCTTTGCAATCCTCATTCTATCCTGGATTTGCAAACAACCCTTCTTTCCCACTCCTTGTTCCTGTGGCTTGCAAGAGTTAAATTCTTCTAACAGTCAGAATAAATGTTCTAAATTTCCTGAGATTTGGCTAAGAAGTATCATCTTATTAGCCCTAGTGCCGGCATGGGTGTCAGCTCCCAGTTTCCCGTTTGGTTCTGATAAAGTTTTCCTGAGGATTTTATGCACTCACTTTTAAGAAGCTGTTGAGCAAAAATTATTTTTTAAAAAAGTGCTTGTACCACATCTTAATTTACAAGAACAGTGCTTCTACCAAAGTGTTAGAACACTTTGTCATAAGAGCACAGCATGTGGAATGCAGTGGATTATAGGCTCATCTAGATAAGTAGAGGGGCTGAACTTGGAAACAATAAGTAAACTCTTACAATTTATTTCCCTTCAGCTGGGTAGAGTCACAGTCACCCATCATATAACCAAATTTACCCATGGTAACATGTTACCAGCATGTCCAAGCAAATTAAAGTGTACACAAACAGCAGGGTAAATTTACCACACTGAGAAGGGACACAAAATGGTCTCTGGTAACCACATCAGATACAGAATTACATTTTGTCCAAAGGCATGAATAGATTTCTGATTTGAGTGTGAAAAAGTGGATGGTAAAATGTTGAGTAAGTGTTAAGTCACTCTTAAGAGGAAAATAATCCTAAGATTTCTTTGAGGAAAATCTGGGACTTTTCAAATAGTGTTTCTATTGTATCAAATTTTCTTGTTTACATGGCACAAATCTGTTAAGTGAATCATTTTGTTTTTCTATAGTGCATGCATAATTTGATTTTAATCATGCTGAAGTTTACATGTATTTTTATTTTTGGCCTGAGAACTATACTGGAATTCCCTGTATGTTTTAGTAAACAATAGATACTTGGATGAGGTGCCTCACAACTTAATGCTTGTAAGGCTTTAAACATACACTCTGTTCTCAAATTGTTCCATAAATGTGATCACGCTCTTCTTGCTCAGGGTTTTGTTAGGCTTCTGAGCCCACAGGGCTTGCATGCAGTCAGCTTCCAAGGATTTTGGTATGCACTGACATGCTTTCCTCCTTTGGCTCTGGCATTTTTCCTCTGCTGCTGCTTCCCAGTAGTAGGAACCTAAACCCAGCTGTTTTGGAAACATCCTAAATGTTTGAGGGTTTGTCTTGTTTGAGGACAAGTAACTGACTTAGAGATTCCTCACATTACTCCATAGATAGTTTGTCTAAGAGCTACAGTTCAAGTCCTTCCCAAAATGACAGAAGTAATAGAAGAAACAATAGTTTTCAGGGAGGCTTAAAATATAAAGCTTTATTTAATGACATGAGATACCTAACATCAACAATAACAAACAATCTTCCTTTCTTTTTATCTTCTCTCATCTGCCTGAAACAGCCTGGGGTCTGAAAGATGTTTATGAATCTGTCATCATTTTTGTCTCCTAAACCATGACGTTCTTCCAGCTTTGTACAATTTATCCTGACTAGGTTTTTGCTCCTCACCTTGCCTGTTTGTTGTTTTCCTTTCCCCTTTTCCTTTCTTGTGAAGATTGTCAGTCTCTTCTTTGTTTTTGTGGACTTAGTCATGACTCATGACTTCTTCCCTTCTTCTCTATCTCCTTTTTTTCCCTCCCTTGTTTAAGGATGACTCCCAAACACCATCTCTAAGGATAGTAATAGCAGCTCTTTCTAACTCTGGCCAATATCCTTAATACTCTATTTTTACAGTCAGAGCAGTAGAGAAATTTCAGCCTTTTCCATTGTTCCAAGCTTGGTGAATTTGGCAGAAAAAAAACCCCTTGTTCTACAAATACAGCAACTTTCATAGCAATACTATTGTATGAACTCTTAACATACATATATACAAATAACAGCTCCCCAAATCATTACATGTGTTCTGGTGACTCCACCTAACTTGCATGTGTATGCATGGTTTGTGGTGAAAAAAGCAGCAGAAAAGATTCAAAAAACTTTCTAAACAGTTCTTTTTGCATGTCATGAATGTATTACTTTTTTTCAATCCATGATGCAAGAACATTTTCACATCACTCCAGTTGGATTCCTGTTGTTAAGATGGCTTAGTGCCACAAATCAAAGGAATGCTGATAGAATTTGATAACGTAAAATTCAAATCACTGTGGTGACTTTTGCACAGTTTATCTTACCCCCTCCTGATGTCAGGTCATTTAACAGTTTAAATGCTAAACCGCTTGTATAAACAACTGTTTGCTGCCTCTTTTATTTGATGGTGAGCTGCTCTCCTGTGAACAGCAGCAGGCTTTGGCTATAGAACTTAAAATTCTGTTTATATAGCTTTATTTAGCTCTATTTAATGCATCCTTGTCAAAGGAGAAGGATGAAGTTATGCCAAGCATTGACTTAGCTATATCTATTTGCTGATTTCCATAGCTTTGACTTTAAGATTTGACTTCCTAAGTTTTTAAGATGACAAGATTGGTAAGATGAGATTTTCTTCCTCACTTTTTATAATTGCTTGATGTCAAATAATTGCACATATTCTCCATTTGAAGTAGCTTCTCTGCACTTATTCTGCACTATTGACTGAATCCCTCCCAGTTCATGCTGATCTTTCCCAATTATTTGCTTTTTACTGAAGGTTGTCGAGCTTTTTTTCTGTTGGATGTAAACTCAGTCACAGTAAGAAACCATGTGTGAAAAGAGAAGTTAAGGGAGTTTTTTAATGTATTTTGAGCTACAGAATGTTGTCCAAATAGAAATACGTTTGAATGAATCTGTTGGGATTAGCATATTTGCCAGACACAGCATCCACTTTTCTTTTGCAAAGAAAGTAAAACAAGGATAACTGTGTAAACAAATATCAATAAACATTTTGATGTGATCAGACTTTGAGGAGTTGATAAGAAAATACAACCATCTAGCATAGATTCAAGGGTACAAGGCTTAGCAGCCTTGCCAGGTTTTAGAGTCTAAAACTGGAAAAGAAACAAGTCTAAGAAATGTAAATGCAAAGAACATGCAAGTCTTTGAATAAAACAGAATGAACATAGTAGTTTGGGGTTTTTTAGGAGGCATCGAAGTAGGCTAGAAAGTAAGTTTTAAAAAGTTTATCAGAAAGTATTAGGCAACTGTGCATTTCCACAAAGAGGGATCAGATACCAGAGTGAGCAAGCAGCACTTTGAAGACCAGGATTTCTATATGCTGGGTCAGTATGCTTTTTCTTGGGGTCCTCTGGACCACACTTTTAAAAATGTTAATTGCTTTTATTCAGGATTGTGGCTGCATGGTTTTCTGAGAGGACTAAGAATTCAAAGGAAGGGATTGTTAACTTAGTGGCTGTTCTTAACAAAAAAAATCAAGTTCCCTCAAAGAACAGGTAACTGAATTGCATTATACTGTATCCAGGCTTCAGAGGGAAGGGAAACCAGAAGTCATAAACTTCGACTGACAAGTTGATTTTGAAAAGGATGCAGGCAGCTAGGAAAAGTGCATGGCTTTTCTGGAAATAGAGACAGCACCTAAACCACTGTGAAGTCATGTGATTAACTCAGAAACAGTGGAAGCATTTCAAGGGAAAAGGAATGCTGACAGTCACTTTTCCTAACTGAAGCAATCCTCGACGGATGTGATTAGTGCTGTCAGTCAAGAGAGCATGATGAAGCAATCCTGAATAGTTTTCTCCCTTCCCTTGGTAAAAGCTATGCAGCTTGTTCTAGGGAAAACATTAATCTGGGAAAATCTACTTCCCTGTCATCTCCATCACTGTGTGGAGGATTGGAGCATGTTGTTTTTGTCTGTGCTGTGTTTACATTCCTTATAGTGCACTGTTCAGGGGTTGTGAGCACATGCCTGTGTGTGAACCCCATTCGGGGGGAGGAAGGTGGCCTTAGAAGCCAAGCTGCTGCCAGCTGTTCTCATCCTTCTGGTAAAAGCCCAGATGTTCTGATGAACATCTGTGGGATAGGAGGCAAAAAGTGGAATGAATTCAACCTGCCATGTTTGATTCTGTTATTAAAGTAAATCAGCTGTTTACACTCTGTTCCAACACTACTGGAGGGAGAAAGAGGGAATGTGAGCTCGCTGCCATCCTGGGACCTGCAGGAGTCCTGGGCATCTGTTAACATTGATATCTTATTCTACAACATGCAGTCAGAGGAGGATGACTGGCACTCCCAGAGGCAACACAGTTATACATCATACTGGCAATTTCTTCTCTTGCTAAACTTTACTGCAATGGCAGCATCAGAATATGAAATGGCTGAATTCAGGGTTAATTAATATGCTTAACCTTTAGTTAAACTCAGTTGCAGGATCTTCACATCTCATCAAAGTTCCTGGTTTCTCACATTTTTTTATGTCTCTAAATAATATGAGTTGTTTTGGTTTTGGCCTGGATGGTCTTGGATTTTTTTTTCTTGTTATGGGGTAGTAAGTGAAACAAAGGCCTGAAGCTGTTGTGGATGAAGATTGTGTTTGAAATGAAGCAAACACTATCTCAAAATGCAGAATCACTTGCTCTGGTGATTACAACACAGCACTGATGAGTGTTTCATTGCCTTATTGCAGTATGACTTGATTCAACTTGGAATATACATTTCCTAGTAAAAGTGTGTCAGTCTCTCATTTTGTGACATTTCACTATATCACAAGGTGACATTAATTTTTATAGAAATATATATATGTTGGGGTATCTGCTTTTCAGATTTTTTTAGTGTTTAATTTCTTTGTATTAGACTGTTAAGCTTAACATTTCTTTTAAAACAACAGGTAAACATTTTTTTAATTCTGTGAATATGGCTATGAAAAATAGGAAATACTGCTTATAATGAAAACAAGCCAAAAAATCCCTGATTTTGCTGGTGTTTTTCAACAAAACACTTATCTTTTAGAAGTAGGACATTCACCTTGAAGAAAATCTTAGGAAGAGAACATACAGAAAAATAGGTCACTGGTTTCTCATTAGTAAACACCCACCAGGAAAATATGATCACATTGAAGAACAGGAACAAATGTAGAGAGGAGGTATTAGGTTTTAGATATGACGTGAAAAAGATACAATCTAGATCAGATGGAAACATGAAAAGGGGAGTG
Organism: Climacteris rufus; assembly: GCA_013398175.1. Classification (NCBI taxonomy): domain Eukaryota; kingdom Metazoa; phylum Chordata; class Aves; order Passeriformes; family Climacteridae; genus Climacteris; species Climacteris rufus. The sequence goes on along the minus strand of VZRZ01007418.1, from coordinate 520,825 downwards.
TGGAAGGAGCAGGCAGAGAAAATATAGAGTCTCATATTGATACTGGTATATCTTTGCAACAAGTCATAAAACTGAATTTTAGGCAGTTCTGGAAGCATGGCAGAAATGCAGAGTGCTTTTCTGTGTCTTTAAGGGCTATCTGGCAAAAATTCCCATTGAAAATGCATCCTTTTAAATGCTGGCAAAGAACAAAGCACCAACATCTACTTATAGGTGAAGCTATGAAAAAGTGAAATAAATTATTCTGTTAATCCCAGCCTTGCCAAGCTTCAAGGCAGACAAACATTTAGCTATGTGCATATGGTGATACTGACTATGCATAATCAATTCATGTTTTTTTCTGAAACTGCAAAACTTTTCGCATATGCTCAGTAGAAATGTGTTGAGACATTAAAAGAAAATTAAAAATTGGATACTTCCAAAGGGACAGGCAAAAATTATGGTTGCAGCCCCAAATTCAATCCCTTTTCTCTAAAACATCAAGTTACTTCTTTAAAATTTTCTTCAAATGTTCTTACGAGTATTCAGTATATATAACAAATTCTGCCCATTTTTTTTGGAAACAGTTGAACCATGCTGGCTGAAAAACAACATTTTGAAACCAATCACTTTAACCCAAACGATCACAATTCTGTCATATCTCAAATATCTGAAACTGCAAAGGTGCAGTGTTACAATGGAAAGTGACAGGCAACTTTATCTACAGACATTCCTACTGATACTATTTTTTGTTTCTTTTTTTAAGTGCACTGCCTTAAAATGCTCTAAGGAAAAGTGCAAAGACACAAACCACCAATGAACCCTGCAAAAGTCTGGCAGCAGCAGTGATCCAGTCAACAAACATGTATGTTAAAGCTTTTCTCTAAAATTCTGCTGGTAGAGGTGGAATAAGTTTTCTATCCAAATTTTTGGCAGTTTTAGAATAAAAGACAGAAAAATTCCAGCACTGAAAGCAAGTATTAACCAAAATCAGTCTCTTATCAGGGTTTATACTTTTTTTTTACCTTTTGCTGTAGTAATGGAGGTCATTTACAGTGTGCCTAATAGAAGCTTCCCACATTGCTTCCTCAGAAGTTTATTTTTACAATGTGGTAAATGTACTCTTCATCCTGCAACTAATTCTTAAAATCTAGGGCTGTAAATTGAGTCTGCAAACTTTCTGGATCAATATGGGTGGGGAATATGCTGGTATTAAGTTTCACATGAGATTAACAATTATTATTTATGATTAATTCAGCAAGGGAATGTCATCTTAAATCCTTAAATGTATCTTGCGTCCTTTTCCTAAGAAATTGTGAGTGTCTTCTTGCAATATTTTAATTAACCTTTCACTAGACTGGAATATGGCAGAAATTCAATATGAATACCGAATTCAGGAAGAAGTATATCTTTTATTATTTTGGCCTAGACTAGGGTGTAGTACCAGTCTCCTTCACTTGTACCTCAGATTACTCGAGTATGCTATTATACATCTGTACATCCCTGTGGAAGGTGAAGCCTCTAATTCTTTGGAATTCTCCTAATTCTTAATTTCTGTCTAACTTCTGACAAACATGATGTGATGCAACTTAGGCATTATGATTATTAACCTCTTCAGCTTTCTAAAAGTATCCTCAGAAAAGTCATTTTAACACCTCATCCCTCCTCTTTTTCTGGAATCCTGCTATTGTAGACCCCATTTTAACCCCTCACCCTACCACCCCCAAAATCAAAACAGAAAATGAGCTCTAATGGGAGATGCTCTCTATAGACAATTACTTACCCAAAGTCTATGACTGTGTCAAATCTTCTGGAATATTTGATAAACTTTTCTCTTTTTTCTTTTTTTTTTTTTGATCCCTGAAATATATCAAAACTATAAGTGCTTTTTTTGCCTTCTTTTTTTAATGGGATCATCTTCTCAAAACGTTTTTCCATAGAACACAGGGCAATCATATAACAATGTATCAAACACATTGTTTGTAGGCATGCTAAGATTTCAATGACTATTAGCAGAAATTAAACTTGAACTTCAGAAAACAGTTAATTAGAGTAAGTGAAATGCATCTATGACCTTGGAAGACTCTGTGTGTTAAAAAATATTTGATATATTTAGCTTCTTAACAGGCTAGATTTTAAGGGCATGGAAACACAGTAACTTCCTTGCCCACAAAGGTTTAAATTTCTGATAGTGTTTTGCTTTCCCCTAAGTTATTATAAACATCCTAATTTGGTACTTTATTTTAACTTCATTTTTAAAACCACTTTCTTAAAGGGAGGAGGGGGGGAAAAAAAAGAAAAGAAAACATGAAGATGGGAAATGAAAATATAATGGTTGCTGTAAATGCTTTGGGTAACCTTTGTCCAGAAGGACTTGGGCATTTAAACTGTGTTTGTCAGTTTGGATCATTTTATTGATTATCTGGCATGAAAGCTAGAAAACAGATGGACATTTTGTTTCTTGGCCCCTGTCTGTTTCTCATATAGAGATGATTAGCTGGCTATTTTAAGACTGAGAAAAAACTTTGCTTTTTATAAATAAAAAGACTCGTTGTGGCTTAATGAGGAGGGTTTTCTGAAGGCATTTTGAGCACTTCTTCCTAAGGTCTCAGATCTTTTCATGTAACATGGTCTAGTTTACAGGATCATCTGTACCTCAGAGTGTGACATCAAAGCAAACTTTATTTATGTTGTTGTCAATAGAGATTTTTCTTAAAGATGACTGGGCTCAAACATTTATCTCCTTACTTCCTTCTGCAGGCCCTGCAATTGCACATTCTTTTGATTTAGCATTTCTGATTCATAGGAAGTGCTTCTCTTATGCTGGAGAAAGTTGGAAGCAAATTCTCTGCCTTTCAGAAGACTCATCTAGAAAAGTTACTGCATAAACATAATTAAAAGTTTAAAAAGTTTTGTTACATTTTGCATAAATGATCTAGCATAGCTAACTGGCAAAGTGAGTGTTGACTAATACCATCCTTTTGAACCAGCATACACTTTAGTTCGTTTATTCTGGATTCCATTCTGGATTTAATATTCAACAGAATGAGTCCCAGATGGGGAAACTTTATTGCATCTTTTGCCTTGGATTTTTTTATATTCTTTTATGTATTAATTTACCAGAATTGTTCTTATTTTGGTTTTTTCCTCCTGTCTGGATGAGGCTGGCAGATAAGAATTGCATCCATAAATGAGATGTGCATAATGGATGCCAGCAGGTGAGATAGGGTGACTTCACTTTTGTGTGCACTATGATGGTAGCAACATAGAAGCCAGAAAACCCATAGAAAATACAAATCTGGTGCAAGACTAAATACTTAAATTTGAAAAAAAAGCCTGTGCAAGAAAACAAAGGAACATAGCAAAATTTTGGCATAAACTTTAACTCAGTTAACTAATTTTTCCATACAGTTGAGAAATAAGATTATGAGAATAATTCAATAAAGGAAATTGTCAGTGGTCCATTGTTATTTGTGAGATGGACCTGAGATTGACAGAGATGCATTCTAGGTGTGCTACAACAGAAGTTTTAACTGATAAAAATACTTCTGAGGTGCTTTTAAAATGAAACATGAAAACTCGTGTCACAGACTCCAGTTTTAAGTGCAAATGTTATCACTTCTGCTGCAAATTTTTAGCCTGTCTGATGAATAATCTTTATACTTTAGTCACTGTATAAAAAATAGAGCATGGAATCGTGACTTGCCGTTATGGATGGCGATTACATATGCTCAGGAAGGATAACAAACAACAATTTACTTCAAAGTATCTTAAAGTCCTGAAGCATAAAATCTTTAAAAAGAATAATAATAAAAAATAACAAATATTAAAAAAAGGGAATTCTCAAAAGCTCAAATGAGCTATTTCTATACAAACATGCTGTTTGAGTTAAAGTTCTTACTTCCCGAACTGCCCAATTAAAGCCAAAACTAGAAAAAACAAAGATTGTGGCAAGACCATTTTTTTTGCTGTTGCTCAGGCCAAGTTTGTGCTTGAAAATGGTTGTGCCCCAAAAATGAAGTCCCTGCATGAACCTTACCTCTACTTTGGCCTGAGAGATAGAACACTCCATTACTTTAGGATGACAAGGATTTTAGTGCTTGTGTCCATCTCCTCAAAAGCACAAGTAAAAATCTTTGAACTTAAGGAGCCCAGCCCATGAAACTTAACATTGCTATGTCCTGCACTGCTTCTTTCATGGGTCACAGAGCTGTGGAAATCAAAAAAAGGGGATGTTAACTGGTGGGACAGGGAGACATGCATCCTATCACCACCCAGCCGTATTTAACCACAGAGAACTCTAGCTATCTACTCTGAAATACTTCTGAATATTTAAAAAACAATAATTTCATGTTCTCTCAGGGGTATACAGTACTGTAATACTGTCAACATAAATATGTGGGGGAGTGGCCAGCTCTCTGTATTAGAATGTTTTAAAAGAAGCAGGTATCACCAGATCTTAAGAAACAAAGCTAACAAATTGGGTTTTTTTCTCTTCAAGTACATGCTACTATGCCTTCTTTATACAATTTTAACAATCTAGTTAAAATAATAAAATTTTAGATGCTAATATTTTCTCTTTCAAAAACCTAGATTTTAGCTAGAAGCTTTTGTCTGTGTTTGGCCTGAGATCATTCAAATTCAACAAATCTCTGGGCAAAGAATCTGCCAAAGCTCTGGTATAGAATATACAAGCAGTATCAGGAGCACAAGATTGATGGAAACATAATTTTCCCTTTCTTGTGAGTACCCCCAGGGTTCTTCTCTGTCCCCCAAATCCTACCTAGACAGCAGGGACCATGTTTATGTGGTGCAAGTGGATGGGACAAACAAAATACAACTGAAACTTTGCCACTATATGTTTTCCCCATAGTAAGGGCAATAGGTTAAATCTGCTTTACAAGCACTGGTTTCAGTAACTTTCTGGGAACTTGGAAATATTTTGAGGCCTCCATTACTTTAATAAGTTTTGGCTAAATTTGGCCAACAGTGGTTATAGGATGCTAGACCAATGAACAAGCAATTTAAACGCAAAGTTTGATTTCCCAGAGGACAGTAATGCTAAAAGACAGTAAACAGCTTGTTCTTGCCCAAACTGGGTTCAAAGCAGTCGCTGCTCTGAAAGGGATGAAAGCAGATTTAACAGAAACACAACTTCTATTGTAGAGAAATGAAACATTTGACACTTGTGGCCTAGAAATTCTGAGATAATAAAAATGAAAAATGATGAATTACAGATGCTAGTAAAAATTCTGTAGCTGCAGATAGCTAAATGGAAGACCGAAGCCCTGCTGAGTCACAAGTCTATTTCAGAGCATGAGTTTGTAATAAAATAGCAATCCAATAAGATGAAAGGAGGTATGTTAAAATGCCTTGTCAGAGTCAGTAATGGCATAAAGTGGGCAAAAGACATAAAATTTGAAATGGTATTTGAAAAACCTAGCTACTGCCATTATGTTGGGATCAAGCTAAAACACCAGTGTTAGAGAAGTTTTTCAGAACCTTTCTTACTATCCTCTCAAAACTTACTATCCAATAATTTTGCATACAATCTGCTGCACTGTTTTTTACATTACCCCCCTTCTTTTCTCTTGTCTCTGCTTCAATTGTGAAAGGATTTTTGGACAGGGTTTGGCTTTCTTATATTTAATAACTTTCCAGCACTTGGCATTAGCAAAACTCCTAGTTAGGATCTGTGGATGTGATTGTAATACTCATAAATAAATGAATAGGCTAAAGGGCTGAAGTAAAATCTGTGTCAGTTTTAGAGCTGAGAGCTCTGAATTGTATACATGTGATTCCTCTGTAGGTACCTGAATGTACTGTGGTAAATGTTTTGTGTTTCTTTTCCCTCTTCAAGACCCATTTATAGCTACATTCTCTCATGGGATACGAGCAAATTCTGTGCACTTCATTGGGAATTATTCCTACTCTGCAAGTGGAGAGCAGAGCCCATGACTGGACTGAAGCCAGTGTTCTTTAAAAGTTCACATGCCTTCTATTTGCTCTCTGATTTAGACTCCTTCTGACCAAACACAGGGAGGGGGAGAGGAATGAAAAATAGTAGCATCTGTGTCAGTAAAAAATTCTAAGGGTTAACATAACATGATGTAAACTGTTTCATCTGTTCTTCCTACTTGCCCATTTTAATCAGAAATGAGTAAGTACAGCTTATATGAACTGAAGTTGAAGAATGCTAATGGGATGTCTGCATCATGTACTTACTCCAGAATAGGAAACCCTTTAATTCTGTAATTCTCTGAGGCAAGAAAAGCTTTCTGAAGAGTTACTTTATATTTGAACTCTCATTCTAATGTTAGGCAGCCTGTTGGATCTCCGAGTTAAAAATTGCTTCAGCTTTAGTTACTAGAGCCAGATGTAACATTGACCTTAAATGGTAAAAGCTCCCAAGAGTGAAAGAGAGGCTGGCCCGAGGGGAAAAAGAGGAATAACCGGAGTTTTAGGTAAGTAATCTCTATAACCAGGAATAAGCTCCTTTTCAGCCGTGAAACGGAACGGAACCATATTTCCTCCTTAAAGGTACAGTACCTTGTTGTTGTGACACCGAGGAGCTGGTTCTTTACCTCTTCCCCCCCACCCTCTTCAAATTCTACCTCTTTGTCAGATTTTAGCTGCTTTAGAAACTGGGTGTAGTTAATGAAACTTTGTTCTTCTTACAAACTGTTTGGGACTATACAAGGATGAAAAAAAAGCTGTGTTAATTATACTGAGGCTTGATTAATAAAGGTACGTAGTCAGTAATTCAGGGCAACCTGATTCACAGAGACTGTCATCTGTATTGTACTAACCAATAGAGAGTCTTAGTTAGGAGCAAGACATGTTATAGAGAAACAGATATGTCACAGATTTCTTTCTTTTCCTTTTTTTTTTTTTTTTTTTAATTGTATGACTTTCCTTCCTTCATGCTTTTAACAGTGCCAGAGTGGTTCATGTTGATGGATTACTGACTTGTCTGGAACTTATCTTTTAAAAAAGCATTTCCAGAGCCATTTCTTTTTACAGTATGTGTTTGTGTTTGAGTTTAATCCTGTTGGATGTAAATTAACACCACAAAGTTGAGTTTAATTGGGATGCTATACAGAGAAAAGCAAATATGTTCAAATGTTAAAGCATATTTGATTTAGTGTGGAAAATATCATTATTTGCTTTTCCTGATATTTTGTGTTTCAGTTTTATCTGTGCTATTTGGTAGGTACCCTGCACTGAAGTGTATTTAATTTTCTTGGCAAATTAAAACACATTTTTGTCTTACTAATGTGTATGCTAAGGTCTTTCTCTCCAGACAGCAGTATGTAAACAACATGAAAGAATGAGGTCAGTGCAAGGAAGTAATAGCTGAAATTGAAGACTTAGGTTTCTGTTACACCAGTAACAACTCGTGTTAATGAGTTGATTTTTCAAATCTGCACAGCATGGCTTCACCTTGTGCAAAATTCTCTGCAATCCCTAGTGGACTTCCATCTCTGCAGAGTGATTAGAGAGTGGTTTTTAGTTTATGGTATACAGAGATTGGGTGAATTTAAAGCTCTGAGTGTAGACAGTGTCCGTGCAAGTGCTGACAGTTACTGCATTTATATTTCATTTGGTAGGTGTTGTGTACACTTCAGTGAAAGTTTACTTCATCCAGTTTCAAGAGAATGTGATAAATGAATCTTACTTGTTAAAGCATTTCAGCTCTTCTTGCAAAACTTGTAATAGCTTTCCTTTTATTTTTCTCTGGACTATCATTAGTGAGCAGCCCAGTACTTGGAGGCTAAACTACTAGCTGACCTTCATGTTCTAAATCAGCAATTATACCAAACTTGGACCTTAATAATCAAATGATGCAACCCATAGAAATCTAAGTTAATTAGAACAAACAGTGGAAATTGAGAATTAGTCCAGTATATTAAATACTTAATACTGAGGGTCCTGACTCGTGTAATTGTATTTACTGGCTTCCAAAGAGCCTCGTTCTGATTTGTTGGTCTTGCATGTGTTACTTTACTTGTGATGTTTTATGCAACCCTTCAACTTGTGTAAGGATGTATAACTTTAGATGCTGTTCTAGAAGGTGTTTAAGTTTCAATAACTTATTTTTAACAATGTGTAAGGGCTGGAATAACGAATCCATGTCTAACCCCTCCAATCCTGAACCAAGTCTATATTTCTAATATATGATACCTTATAGCACTTCAACAACTATTGTTTTTATTCCATACAATTCTTTCTTTCTTTTGTGACTTAGAATATGTGTAAAGTTATCTTCAGTAAAGATATTATGATGAGAAAAGTGTAATTTAATACAAAAAATACAAGTTGCTTATTTGTGCATAGTGCAAATTGTGTGTTAACATCAGCACTGATAAGCACCTCGGATTATTGAAGTATTTAACTGTAAAACATCCATCTGTTTCACATCATTCTGGATTAAGTTCTAAACTGACTGTGGACATGAAACCTGTACACCTCCCTACCTCCTATCTTTTTATATGTATGGGTCATTTTTAATAACTATATTCCTATTTATCTGGAACAAAAACGTTGGAATTTAAGAAGTATCTAGCAGCCAGATTCATAACTCCATTGTTTAGCCCCAGCTTCTTCCATCCTCCTTTCAATCAGTCTGCCTTCCGACAGCTTTTAAGGATAGTGTGGTGTCAAATAACTTTTTGAAAAGCTGGATAAGACAGAGTACAGCAACTGAGGTATAGGGAGTTGGTACTGGAAGAGAGATGTGAAAGCTTCTCCCTTCAAGGGTCGTATGTGAATGTTCCTCATATGGAGTTATCTTGCCTCATCTGTCTGCTGTTCTTAGAGAAGTGTGTAAGTCCAGGAAAGAAGAAGCATCAAATGGCTTGTGAGTGGAAGGGGAAAGAAAATCCTTGCTGTTTCAAGGTTTGTGGGCTATTTAAAGATCTGGGGGATTTGTGGGCAGAGATCTCTTTTCTGTCCTAACTTGCAGCCTTCCTGTAAACAGAAGAATTTCCCTGTGGTGTGTTCTCTTCTTGTGCTTCCTTTAAAAAGTGGGTCAAAGACATGTTTTGGATCTCAGTATCACTGACAGAAAGGAAATCTGAGTGGGTGATGGATCTTTGTAAGTTTATAAACTTGTGAGTCAAGACATGAATTACTGCTTATGTACATGTGGAGGGCTGTTGTGGAGAGCTAAGACTGTGGCTGTTATGGTAGTGCTTTGAATTAATAACTCAGTTTCCCTCCCTGGAAAGTAGGTCCTAAGAATTCTGAAAAGGAGAGAGGGATTTGTTATTTAAAGCAAGTGGACTTGTAGCCTCAAGTTTTGATGGAGAGCTTGGGCTCTAATAGCATCCTTGGATTTAATCCTCTAATCTAAGTAGATAGATGTAATAGGATTTTGGCTTTATATTTTGGATCCTTTCTGTTAATTTCAATGTGTCTTTCGTTAATTTTACAATATGAAAAAATAATTTGAGAAATTAAATTTTATTCAGAAATTGCCAAATTTATTAAATATCTAAAAGATTGAAACAACAAAACCAACAACAAAGACCACACACATACACGTTTCATAGCTGAAATCAAGAATGCCTTATCATCTGCTAGAATTTTCACCTGCCCTTAAAATTTACAGAAAGTTTTTAGGAATCACAAGTGATCAAGGGCCTGTAGTATTGTAGGTATGATCATCTGTGGGTTTGGACAAGTAAGGCCAGTAGAATATGAACTTTCTTTATGCTAACATGGATTGCTGGGAGAGGGGAGGATGAGAGGAGCAGGGAGGGAAACATGCAAACCTGCCAGTTAGGGTATGTCAAGTGTGTAAGTAAACCTGAAAGTTTTTCCCCAGCTAATGCTAAAGCATATTCTGTTGTGTTTAGTCATGATACAAATTCATACTTTAGAATCACTGCTGTCCTCTTTGTCCAAACAGAGCTGCTATTTCATGGCTATAAAATACAGTCCACTGGGCTGTGATTTCTGCAAAGAGCAAAGGAGTTGAAAAGTTGGTATAACAGTGGTGGTGGGGAAAGCTTTTTATGTAGGAGTTGCACACTCTTTTCTTACCCATTGTAGGACTTTCCATCCCAGACAGGAATACATGGTAGAAATTCTGTGCTTCAGGGGCAAGTACATCAATTGCTTTGGGACAGGGACTTGCATGCTGAGTAAAATTATTGCTGTTTATATAGTTCTGCAGAATATTTTGTAAGGCTGAAGTTATACATGGGGAATTTGGCCCAGAGCCTTTGCTTTTGAAATCATCAGCAAAGTTTCCATTGACTTCAGTGTTGCCAGATGAGACTCTTAGTGAAGACCACGAAGGTAAAGACTGTGTCAGTTAGGACAATCTGAGTAGGAGAAGCAGATCTATTTTCACCCACCTTATTTTGAACTTAATTTTTACTAAAAAATTGTAAGATCAGTAAAATTATATATATTTCTGAAATTTTGGAAAGAAATATCCTCCATTTCATTTTTAAATGTTGTCCCAGTTTCTCTGAAATGTCTCTTTTAGAAGGAGGTGCTTATATGCAGGTAGTAGAATATAATAAACTATCATATGTCAATTAACATTTCCTGTTAAAACTTCCAAAGTTGTGCTGAACTGTGCTGTAACTGCTGAACAGAAAAATCTAAAATAAGCATCTCTAGCCATAAGTTGAAGGGGAGCTTATGGCAAGGAAGGAAAATAATTTAAAAATTTATAAACTTACACACATACGTCACAATTTCAGCGTCTGAATTTCCTGTATTTTTCTTTTTAAATGCTGAATGAAAGTGACTGATCTCTGCTCATGAAAATAGAATGAAATTATTAGGGGCCTAGTTGTAATGTAGGGTGGTGTTTGTCCCAGGAGGAGGTGCCAAGTCAAGCTGATGTTCTGCACATCACCTCAGACTGGAAAAGCCTTGGGAGCAAATCTCGTATTGTGCCTAGTTCCCTTATGCAAGTATAGTGGGGCACATCATCTGGACTTCCCTGAGAGCTGTTGCAGTTAAAAACTTGTTCTTTGATAGGGACAATTATCAGCATTGCTCTAAAAGCTGGTTTTAGTAAGTGCAATAGTCAGTGGAGCAGACTGATGAAACCCAAGCAGATTTATCAGAATTCCCAAGTATTTCAGGCACTTGAAGCAAGATTAGGAAGACTTGAAAACTACTCAATGCCTTAAGTAAAAGTATCTGTAAGGGACAAGGAGAGAGAATTTGTGGGGTATATTCTAAAACCTCAACACGTAAAACTCAGTTTATATCTGTGTGTTGAGGTTTTGGGATCTGTTTGAAATCTCTCCTGCATAAAACACAGCATTAAAATGTCCCTTCCAAAACTCATATATTATGTGCTAATGGAATAGAGTCACTGGAGTATTAACAACCTTCTACCCTTACAAGAAGCTTTTGTTATTTACTGTTGGATTCATTTTTCTGAAAGTTTTTGACATTTCCTGTTTAACAGATTTTAAATGTTTTTCTTGGTAAATTGGCAGACATCAACCTTCACTCTCAACAAAGCTGACATATAATTGTAACAGAAAGGTGAATAATACCTAAAGGTCTCCCAGGAAATCTGTCCTGTTGCTGTTTGGTATTTCCCTGTCTAGTAATGTGTTCAGAAATTACATTAAATACCACGTGGTGTTTTTTACTGATCAGTTGTAGAAATGATACAGAACTTAAGGACTGGGAGGAAAAATACTGTACACAAGAAAAGTAGCCCAGGGTACATTGGGAAGAGTGTGACCAGCAGGTCGAGAGAGGTGATCTCTTCCCTCTACTGAGCCACATCTGGAGTGCTGTGTCCAGTTCTGGGCTCCTCAGTACAAGAGAGTCAGGGAACTACTGGAGATGATCCACAGGAGGCCGTAAAGTTGATGAGGAGTCTGGAGCATCTTTCTTATAGGAGATATTGTGGGAGCTGGGCCTGTTTGCTATGGAGAAGACTCAAAGGGGATCTCATCAATGCACATGAATATCTCAAAGGCAGGTGCCAAGAGAGTGGTGCCACACTCTTTTCAGTGGTGCCCAGTGAGAGGATGAGGAGCAATGGCCATATGCTAAAACACAAGAAGTTTCACCTCAACATGAGGAAGAAATTCTTTACATTGAGGGTGGCAGAGCACTGGCACAGGCTGCCCAAGGAGGTTGTGGAGCCTTCTCTCTATAGACATTCCAAACCCACCTGGACATGTTCCTGTGTCACCTGCTTCAGGACACCCTGCCTTGGCAGGGGGGTTGGACTGGGTGATTTCCAGAGATTCCTTCCAGCCCTAATAGTTCTGTGATTCTGTGATTCTTATTATGAAAATGATGAATTGTATTTCCTTAAACCATCTAGCAGATCAAACTCTCACTTCTTGTAAATCGCTGTTCTTGTACTTGGAATGTGTGAAGCTTTGCCCATGTGCGTGAGCTAAGGGTCTGTCTCAGTGGATTTTGATCTCTCCTGAGAATCTGGCTCCACTTAATATGAAGACAGTTTTTGTTTTTCTACTGTTTAACAGGCAAAGATCAGAGTTGATGGGCATTTTTCCCTTCAGAGCAGGACTTGATAAATTTCTTGTACAGCTTTTTACAAAATGGGTGCAGATCCACCAAGCTTTTCACCTAATCTTGTTCTCAGGTCGTAGTTAGTGATATGCTTTCTCAGAATAAATTCCTCTAAACTCAAAACAAAATCCTTGCAACTCACAATAGATCTTAAACTTATCTGTCAGCTTATATGACTGAGAAATTGTGAAGTTGGGAGGGATTTTTTTCTTCCTTTTGAAGGTGGGTACTGTACAATCATCCTGTGTACTTATCTTCTGAGCATCTGCTTGGAAAATAAAACAACGTGCCATTTTGACATCCAAGAAAGTGCTATAAAAAGTCTGTTGCTATGTTTAAATGCCTACACTCAGTTGCTATAGCAATAAAAATATCAAAAATGATGTATGAATTGCCACAGTGCATTACCAGCCCTTTCCTGGACAGGGAGATTGTGGGACTGAGAATGTGACAGAGGTGCTCAGTGTATAGAGGGCAGAGTTGCTCCATAGTTCCAGGTGCCCTGTGCTGTCACCTGTGAGCAAAATGTGGCAGGGTCAAATGGGAAAGTTAAATCTCTGCTTAATTCAGTTGCTTCTTCATGACTTGTATGTTCAGTATTTGGATCAAGTTCCCATTTCTCTACAAGACAAGCTGCTGAAAATGCTGACCTTTCTCTAAAATCCTTTAGTTCCCTGATACCAAGTGTGAAAATCAGCACAGAGAATGCATCAGCCTGCAGAGATTTTCCTCCCAGCAACATCACAGTGGTCAGTGTGAAATGCCCTTATTCCTGAGGCAGTTATGGGAACCCTGCTATCCAAAAGAAAAGAAATTAAATAGTAGCTAATGGAATCCTTAGCATCTCTCTGGGGCTCAAAGCCCTGAACATTCAGTTGCTTCTCAAAGAAAGCAGGAAATTCAACTTCCTTCATAAAACATAGCAAGCAGAGGAAGGCATGTTATTTTGGCAACTGTAAGTTTGGTTATGGAATTGAATTGTTTCCTCAGACATTTCTGTGCCTTGTTCTCTCATCTCCTGAGGACTGTTAGGGGAAAGACTTGGAGAAATTGGAACCTTGTTTGAAAGCAATGTAACTGGTTCTTTTTATTCCAATTAGCCTGAAGAGTCCTCGAGGTTAAATGAGATTGGCTCAAACTGCAGAACAGTGTGCTGCTCAGTTTGAGCATGGTGATCCACAACAGCCACATAATTATTTCAAGGATTTTCTTTAACATACTCTTTGAAGTCCAGTTGAGAGGTCAGATATCAGCAATGTATCAGGGCTACATATTATTAATTTTTGCTTCAGTTGTTATTTATTGATTAATGCTCTTGTTTAAGGTTGTTACATGGATGAAGTGATTCTTAGAGGCAATTATAGTACTCTGCAGTTGAGGGCACATTTAAATTCTACAGTACCTCTAAGTATGTTTGGGCTTTTTTAGTTTTGTAAAAAGACTGAATAAACTACTGCCCTGTATGGGACAGTTTTTCTCAAAATAAGGGTTGCAATGTTACATAGATAGTTGCACCCCTCTCATTTTTACTAGTTTGTATTTGCAAGCTCTTTATAGTATTTTCTGTAATGAGTCTTGAGCATCTTTGGGATTTAATTGTAATGTTTCAGTTTTGGTTTTAACTGTTGAGAAATGTGGCATTTTGTAGGTTTACAACTGCACAAACTTCCATGAGTGCCGAAACGTGTCTTTCTCAACCTCTGTGGGGATTCTTTGTTTACTTCTCAATTTTTCCACATGGACTACTGGACAATCACCTGGGTTTATCCTTAAACAAAAATGTCAACAGCACTGATTGTGGGTTTGGTTTGTTGGTTTTTGGTTGGTTTGGGGTTTTTTTAAACAGATCTAGGGGACAGTAGGGGACTCCAAATGTCAGAGCCATAAATATTTAATGATACTTGTTTATTAAAGTCTTGTTTAATTAAAATTCCAAAGGTTATCTTTTCATATCAAGCTTGGGAGATGCTTCTGTGACGGCACATAATGTGTCTGTAAAACCAGCACATCTGTGCTTCATTTACAATATTGTGACTTTTACTGTTGAGAATATGTGGTCGCATGTATAACCTAACTGGGGGAGGGGAGAAGACAACAGAGGAGATGTGTGCAACTTCAAAACTGTAGCTTTTATTTTTCCTGACATTGCCAAATACTTGAAACAGAGAAACCTGATTTTCCTTAGAACTGTGTCTGTAGCACCCTCACCACAGTTGTTGCGACATCAGTTTATTCTGTATTTCCAAGCTGTTCTCTGTAGTCTCTGTTTTGGATGTTGTATGTCTGAACTTGCATCTGCCATGGAAATGCAAACTGCCTGATATCTGCCAGTCCCTGCATCAGCTTTGGTTGAAACTCATCACCAGCTTATGGCAGTGCAGGGGAAGAGGGAGAGCTGAACGGACAACATGGCTATGTAGGCTTTTTCCAAGAGAAAAAACATTATATGGCTATTGGTTAGAGACACATTTCTCATTATGTATTGTCCACTAGCCTTAAGTGTTAGCTATGCATTTCTTCTTTCCAAAATCTATTTTTGGTGTTGTTTTCCTTGGAATAAAAAATATGCTGTTATTCTGGTTTTCGGCCAGCTATCTTTTCCCCTTCTTCCCTGCCCTCCCTTCATTCCCTCCCAGTACCCTTTGAACTTGTCCAATTTGTTGAATTTGGCAGGAGAAGATTGCAAAAGAATTAAGTTCCTACAAGTGAAAATCAGTGGTGTGATAAAAGAGGAGAGACCCAGCTTAGTGCTTCTAATAGAAAAGGCTCCACTGTGAGCTGAAATTATCACTGATTCTGTTTGATCTGCCAGCTGGCAACCTGGTATGTATGAAATTTAAAACCAGGCACAGCAAATGCTGTCTCTTGGCTTTCCAGACTGTCAGAAGACAAGTAAGCTTACTAAGAGGGAGATAGGATACAAGATCATCAAAATAAAATGCACAAAGGACAGGTTTTGATTGCTTAGCTGCTTAGAAACAACTCATTTCTTAATGTAGGGAGACATAGGTTACAAAATGGTCTGTTTGTGCACTGATTTCTTTATTTTGGAAAAAAAATTGTAAGTGTCAGTGAAACAGATCGTGAAAGCTGCAGGCTGATAACTCTCCTGTGATTTCACACCAAGTTCTAATAGTTGATGGCAGGCCATATGTTTGTCTTCTTTCTACAGTGGTGCAGAGCACTGTTAGATTGTAACACAGATCCTTATCTATGCCACTTTCCCCATTGAGGCTGCAGTGCCTAAAAGGAAAAGATCTGAGGTTTCTGCAGTCTTTGGGGACAGGCTATAGACTCTGCTCAGTCTGCTCTTTAGGCATGTCAGTCAGGTTCATGGGAATGTTGTTAGTGGACAGGTTCTTCCCATGGCAAGTAAATGTCAGCCATCCAGGCAGAGGCAGCCATTCTAATTAGACTTTCCTTATGCAACAGATGTTTTGAAGCTCAGCCAGGGAGAATAAAGTAATATCCAGAGACTGCAAACCTTATCTGCTTTCTGGACATTTGAAGAAGGCAGCTGGGGCTCAGGAATCTGTTCCCTGAAAATTTCCTTGTATATGAATTGGTTTCTCCACTAATTATGTCCCTTTGTGAATGCACAAGGTCACTAGGCAAGCTTTAAGGCTGACAAAACTCCAGGAGTTCCACACCATGGACACTGCTCACTTAAACCTGCTTCTTTAGGTAGCCTTTAGATCAACTGTCATAGGTTTAGGGTGGGGGGTTTGTTTTTTTGTTTGTTTCTGTTTGTTTGTTTTTTGAGGTTTTGGGTGGTTTTGTTTGTTTTGGTGGTTTTTGGGGGGGTTTTTGTTGGTTTTTTTGGAGGGGGGGTTGGGCTTTTTTGTAATATATAACAAAATACTGTTCTCTTTCTCTGTCGATTGCTCAGAGTATGCAGATGTTTGGTTTATCGATTAGGAGTATTTTTTTTTTCCTTTTTAAAAATAACATAGGGAAAAACAGCAACACTAAACAGATGCTCACAAAATGAAAGGTAGTGATCCTGTTAAAAAACTCCCCCTCTGTCTTCCTTCAGCTCACTTCAGAAAATTTCTAGAGATTCCTTTTGTTGAAGTAAACTTCAGTAAAAAAGGGCAGAATGAGATTTGATTTGCTCTTAAGAAAACTGACAGCATACTTCATTTCTGTTAGTCACTGATTAGTTATTCTGTGATTATTTGAAGGAAATTAACCTGTGGTAACATCCTGTTTTCTTTTTTTGCCTGATTATCTGTTCGAAAGTTGTTCATTTTGCTTAAACAAACAAAACCACCCCTTTTCTGTCTATGTAATACTAAATTTATTTCTTTATGTTTAAAACAGGAAGCTCCTGCCTACAGCATTCCAGCCATCAGCCTGCTGAATATTTGTTATCCATTCTTCACCTGTGCTGCAGGGCACTATGCTGACCCTGAGAGTTCCACACCTTAAATTCCTCTGATAGGTAAGAAGGTTTCTGGCTGCCTTTTAAATTTTACTTCTGTTATTTGAAACAGTTGCTAATTTCTCATTTGTGGGTCTTATCCAGTGCAGTGAGTAGGAGTCTTGTACATAGAGGAGTTGCACAGGTCAGTTGTTATTCTGACAACTTTTAACGCATTTCAATCACTTTTTATGTTGATTAACTTGTATGTTGACCATTTGCTAGTTTTTAAGTTAAATTCTGTTCATAAACACTTTTCATTAAATTGTTCATTAAAACTTAGTATAAAGGTTAATTAAATTGTTCATTAAAACTTAGTAAAAAGGTTCTAGATGAGAATACATGGAACACAACAAAAACGTTTCTAGAAGATAAAAGTCATTGTTGGATTGCCTAACTAATATCCAAAAAGCTGTATTTTTGTCCATATGTATCAAACATAATTCCACTGAATCAAATGCTCCACCTATATGGGTGTTCAGGATGGAATTTAGGTTCTAAAACTCAGGATGTAACTGTGCATTCCTGGTGACTGGAAGTGCAATGTGGTTTTTGTTATGTGACAAAAATGAGATTTAGTTCAGAAGTACATAAGATGAAACAGCTGTTATTAGGTAACACATTGAGTTTTACTGCAGTGATTTTAATCATTTGGACCTAGCCTGAAGCATTATTCCACAATACCAAGCTCTGATAAACAATTCAGGTGAAGAAGGAAGATCCAGTGGCACTTTCACTTAAGTGTGTTGGGGAATGATCATTTCTTCCCCACAGTGGTAAATCTTTGATCCTTGGCAAATGTTTATTTGAAAGTGCTGAAGAATTACATTCATAGTATTTTGAATGTTCTGAGGTTCTTAAACAAAATGCAAAAGAAATCATCTTTGCCAAAATATTTGTAGGATGTAGTGAAAAATGTTGTTATACAGTGAAGAACTAGATCTCTTGACTAGTTCAGAGCTGAACCATTGTCTCCCTCACTTTCTTAAGCACATAGTTCTATTATTTTCTGCTGCATTTGTGCTATGAAATAATGATTTAAATGGGTGAAATTTCAATGTTCTGGTCAGTTATAAAGATTGAATCATGTACCAGTGCAAAGCATATTCAACGTATTTTCAATAATCAGATCTTCCTTAGGAATATTAACGCATCATAGTAAGGGTTATGACTGAGCAGCTTTGTGAGAGTCAATAGAAGAAGTAACTTCTGCCTGTCTTTGCAAAGTAAACTGACTAGAAAAGTTGTCTGACTTTCTAATGCCTGACTTTTAGTTTGGTGTAGTTGAAGAAGGGCAGATGAAGACAGAGTATGAACCTAATGAGTGAACTAAATAAAATTCCATTACTCCACTCGGCTTCAAAAATTGAAAAAAATTAAACCTTTGATGCCAAAAGCACTAATATTGTGTAATTAGTTACTCTGTTATTGAATATTCATGAAGCTCTGCAGTATGTTCACTTAAGGTACTGGCTGTAATTAAAGCAAGATGTGTGATTAAAATTTACTTTTGGCTTCAACTCAGTTCAGAAGCGTGCTTAATGCATATTTAGAATTGAAGTGGGTTTTTCTTTCTTGTGTATGATAGAAAAGTGTGGTGCCATTCACTCAGGTTGGCAAAAAAATTGTTATGGAAAGTACTGTAGTTCTCATGTTTGTTTATCTTCTAGATTCCATTGTTTCTTCAGAAAACCATTTCTGAGTTAACTGGATAATGAGAATTTTAGAAAAAAAATCATAGTTGGCTTTAAATATTTCCTTTAACAAAAACACATAAATGGCATATTCAGTTAGTAACTTTATCCTCTTGTTCCGTAAAAATATACTTTTTTGCCTCCAGAAAGGTTGAAAACATAACACCTGAAGGGAACACTTAGAAAAATAATTTGTAGGTTGTCTTTAAGTGCCATGGAAATTGAAATAAACATTGTTCTAACTAAGAAACATTAACAACAACAAAAAAGTTTGTGTTGGAAAAAAATATTTACATGCCTTAGAAGCATGTTCAACACAATTTGACATCATCTTATTTGCAGAGATCAAACAATATAATTAGAATTTATTTATCTTTAGATTGAAATTCTTTTTTGCATAGCTGTAGACATTTTTGTTTGTTAAGGTAGCTTGGCAATTGTTACTTGTTTGTCGTCAATTGTGAGGTATTAAAGAAGAAATAAAGGGAAAATGTGAAAAAAAGATGAGTGGATTATACATTAAATGCTTCTAGAAAACCTAGTAACTCTAGTTCTAATTTCTAGCTTTTTATTTCTCTGTTATGTCTTTCAATCTGTGAGGCAAAAATATTGGGAAGATGGTTTCCTAATGATTTAGATAGAAGAATCATAAAGAGAATTAAGATTTTAATTCTTCAGAATTTAATTTCTTAGCCAATATGATTAAGAATTATGAGGATAGCAGCTGTCTCTCTTTAGCTCACTGTTCCTTCCACTGCCCCAAGCAATTTTTTTGGAAGGTAATCTGAAGTAAGTCACTTCAGGAAAGGGCATTATAAAAAAAAGGTTAATTTTAGCCTAATGAAGTTTGTCTCCCTGGGCTTCCATGTAATAATCTGAGAAGAGAGAGATGCCTCCAGAATGCAATTCAGAGAGCCTAAATTAAATTCCTGATTTTAGGACAGGAACTTAAGTTGATTTTAAAAACAAACAGAAAAAACCCCAAAGCAATCAAACCAACAGAAAATTTCAGGAGACAAATGGCCTTAGGCTGATTTGAGTCCTCATGAAAGGTTCCCTTTATACATACTCTCATGCCTCCCAATTTGTTGAAGGCATGTGGTATTGTTAATAACTCTTGTATTGTAGATGATGTACAGAATAAGATAGGTCTAGGCTCTTTTTCTTCTCTGGATCCTTCCCTGCAGAGAACATCATCTGTGGTGTTACTGGTTTTCATAGGAACATTTGAAAGAAATCTTAGATCAGCATTTAGCAGCTGTATCCAGCCATATGCAAACTGATCTTTGAATGAAAACAGCATTTTCAGTTGACAAGTAAAAGCAAATATTGCATTGTCTGTGAGACAATTGCTTCCTCAGCTTATCAAGTTTTGATATTTATATTCTTTGTATCAATTCTAATAACTATAATAGGATAAATGCAAAGCTGGTGTTCAGTTTAACTGAACTGATAAGGAGAGATAAGTAAGCTAGAAAAACTCTTCTAATGGGTGTCAATCATAGTTCCTAAGGCAAAACTGCAAACTTGAGAGCTTCAAGGGGAAGAGGATGCTGAGGTGAAAATTTGGATTTGGATGTTGAAAGAAACTTATCCTGTTCCTTTGCTTGTCTGTACTCCCAGGATCTGATATTAGGAGGCTTTCCCTGCTTGGTCCTGCCCTGCAGGCCATACAACAGGAGGACAAGATATGACCTGTGAAGGTTAAAGGTGTAATAGTGTTGCAGCAAAACAGCACAGGGAAAACTTGCAGGTATAGAGGCAAACTAAATGTCCAGTTTGTCTCTTCAAAGTAGAGAGTGGAAGCTTTGATTGGAAGTTTATCTCTTTATGTAGTGAGTGGAAGCTTTGATTGTGCTTTGTGGAAAAGAAGGCAGGTTTCTTACAAAGTTTGATAGACAAGAATTTAATATAGTTTGTTTTGATCCTATGCATCTATAATGTAGAATCAAGCAATAGTGCATGAAAAATTATAATTATATATTATCTCTTCATTGTTACAGCAACCTTATTGTGGAATTTCTGTTATAGATTAAGTTTACTAGGTGCACAAGGGAAATAATACTTACAGCGTGAAATAATTTGAAAGTTGTGAAGTTGTGTGGCCTTTTACAAATTTTTAATATCTCGGGGGAAAAGCAGTCCACTGTATCTTAGACCAATCTTTTTTTATATGCATATTATATATATATTCATATTATTTATTATTAATTATTTATTATTATTAAAATTATTTGTTATTTATTCTCTATTATTCATTATTAATATTATTTATTAACAATTATAATGTTATTTATATATTAATTAATAATTACTTAATATCAATAACTATAATAT
Organism: Climacteris rufus; assembly: GCA_013398175.1. Taxonomy (NCBI): domain Eukaryota; kingdom Metazoa; phylum Chordata; class Aves; order Passeriformes; family Climacteridae; genus Climacteris; species Climacteris rufus. The sequence goes on along the minus strand of VZRZ01007418.1, from coordinate 499,861 downwards.
ATTTTAATTTATAATATATATATTATATATATATTTCTTTGCCTACTAAAACCTGACGTTTATGTTGAACTAGTAAGAAATATTAGAGAAAGCAATGAGATACTTCCAGCCTCTATCCCAGAAGGTTGGATTTTTTCCTACTGCTATATATTCTGTGAGAGAAAAACAGTGGGAGTGCAAGAGCATCCTAACACATTCTCCCAGTTTTTACCATTGATTTGAGCAGAGATTATTCTCATGTTTCTTCTGACTCAGCCACACATGAGGCTTTTGGACCGGGAGTGTAGGCAGCACTGTGCATCTGAATGTATGTGATAGGGAGAGGTTTCATCTCAAAATCAAAAATACATCTTTTTGCAATGAGAATAACCATTCACTGGAACAGCCTCCCCAGGGATGTGGTAGTGTCCCTGTTGCTGGAGGTTTTGAAGATGCAGTTAGACAAGATGCTCAGTTATCTCATCTGGGTTGCCTTTCCCATTAAGGGTTGGGCAAGTTGATTTTTCAAGGTCCCTTCCAACCTGGGCTGTTCTGTGATTCAGTGATAATAAGCAGGAATAAGATGGAGAACAACAATAATACTTTGTATTATTGTGTAAACCTTTATCCCAGTCTCAGCTTCTTGATCTTCTGGGGGAGGAAGTTTCTATATCAGTTTGCACCTGTGTCTTCTATTTAAAGGTATTGAAGTCAAATGGGATTCTCTTCACACAGCCATAAAACTGGAATGTCATTTAGTGTGTGTGCAAGCAAATGTGCACGTATGTGTAAGACTGCAAAGTTTGAAAATGCTGGCTTGCTGTCTTTTCTCTTGTGAAATTCAGTTCTTTTTGTATAGTGCATCTTAAAGAACTCAAAATATTTTCAGTAGTCTGCCACCCAAATAGCCTCTTCAAAACATCTGAAGATTGTTCATATGCAAGAATCTAAAACGTGACAAAGCAGGGAGATGCCAGACATACTTTAGATTGTTTATTTCTTCAAGGAAGCTACTTAGGAATCCAGCACAGGACTGTCCTAGGGCAGTAGGATCTTAATATGTACTGTTTATATTAACGAGAAAAGTGTAAGAAAAAGTCCTTTTCCCCCATTGTTTTCTTCTGCCTGTTGTTCTGTGCATCCCTTTTATTGGCATTGCCAATTACTCATGATGGACAAAAAGGCAGTTTTCCTTTGTTTACTTTCTCACACTCAGTTTCTTTCAGAAGCTGAACCTGCTTCCATCAGTGAATATTAAGAGCTGCACATTCACGTCTTGCAAACGATTCCTCTGATCCCCCATAAGGATCATGTTCATGCTGCTCCAAGAACAGAAACATTCTTTAATGCTCACTGTTTTTAACCATCTGCAACTTGGGCCCTTCCAGGTCCAGAGGCTCTATAGAACTACCACTGTACCTCTCCACTAAATGCATCTAATCTCATTTTCAACTGACTTATGTGCTCCTATTCTTTTACAACTTCCCGTGGTAACAAAATTATTATTTAATTGTATACTATTGTGAAGAAGCTTCTTTTGCACTCAATAATTAATTAATTATTAGTCTAATAACGGCATTTGGCATCCTTATCCATGTGTACTGCGAGGAATTGTGAGCAAATAATTGACACCCCTCCCCAGTCTGTTCATAATTTTCTAACCTGTTTCTATCCAGAAGTGTCTTTTTTTGTGCAGAAAGCATTTGCATTTTCTGACCAGTCTTTCTTCTATGAACCATTTGTGTTTATTTTGTTCGGTTTTTTTTGTTGTTGTTGTAGTTCTTGTTCAAGGGTGGGGAGTGCTTGCTTTGGTGTTTTGGGGGTTTTTTGAGTTGTGACTAACACTGTTTTAAAGATTTGGGCTCATATTCTATGCTGTTTTCAGCTCTTTCCTATTAATTCTTAATATTTTTGCCTTTTGGCTGCTGCTGAATGCTATTTTCAGGGAACTATCCAAAATGACTCTGATCTCTTTCCTGACTTGTAAAACATAATGATAGGCTCTGATTTAGCCAAGTGTATTATACACTTGGCTTTTTCCCATGTGCACTGATTTGCCTTTTTCACCTGACATTTTATTATTCAGGTGCTCAATATCCCATAAACTGCCTTGACTGTCTTTAGATCTGATTTTCCCATCTCATCTTTAATCACCTGTACAGACCCTCTTTTCCAGGTTCTTCATGACTGTGCTGAACACCTCAGTATCAGTGGAAGCGTAATCTCTGCAGCAGACAGAGTAACTTCTGTCCTTTCTTTTCTTTCTTCAGTTACAAGAGGTTTTTCCCTTTTGTCTGGTGAGAGCAGTTTCCTTCAGGTGCTAGGTAGAAAATTTTGTCCAAACCTTTATTTGAAAAATACGTATTGCCTGTATTAAAATGATGGATGACTTCTGTAAACTAATTCAATGAAATATCAAAGTTTGGAATGCTGGACAGTCCTGTATTAATTTATCATTCTTGTATCTGCATCTATTTAGTAATAAAATATTTCATTAATTTCTTATCTAGGACAGTTATTATTTAAAAGTTAAGAACTAGGATGAAAGTCTTAAATGATAATAAAATTATAAAGCAATCAGTCCTCAGATCAGAAGTTTTTGTTTGGGCAGAATAACAAAGCAGTTCAAGGTCAACATCAAAATATTGAAGGAGGTGTTTGGAAAGAATGAGCATTATTCATTGTTTGTACTGTTTGCCTTTATCTCAGTCTCTTTGAGACTTTTTGTTTGCCTTCCATTACCTCAGGTAGCTAATGCACAGCTTTTGTCTTGGCATTTGCCAAAATGTTCTCCAGAGGTATTCTAATACCCCAAAACTTTGATTAATAGAACTTTTGAAACATTGGTATTTCAGCAATTCTTCTATTAAAGATTAGTCTTATCTTTGCAGTTCTGTGGTATTGTTAAAATTACGAGTTCCTATATTTTCTTTTAAGACATATATTCTGAATATTTTACCTGGTTTTGTATTTTTTATTTCATAACATATTAGAATCACTGAATCTTTTTCATTCAATATCTTTTGACAACTGTTTTAAACTTAAAATAATGGCTTCCATTACTTTAATGCAACCTTGTTTAGTTTATTTGATATAAAGAAAGAAGAAAAATGTTAAGGCAATAGATCTCAGTGTATGCAGACTATATACTTATTGTATGTAAATTCTTTATAAGTAGGCAAATACAGAATGACATTTTGACTCATTATATATAAAGTTATAAAATTAGCATAATTAGATACACTTCACAATTTCTTAAAAGAGTAATGACAATAGCCATAATGGGTTCTAGCATAGCTGGTACAGTGCAATGAAACAAGGCTCAGAAATGTGAGTTCTGGTCAATTTAGTTCAGTATCAAGGTCAGGATGCTGCTCCTCCCCCACATTGTCTCCTTGCTCCTCCTCCAGGAGTTCTCAAACTTTCAGCAGCTGCAATGGAACAGGACATGTCATCCAGCCTCAGTCACTGGCACCAGAGCTGAGCTGCTGGTTGTGAGCTGAGGGGCTGAGATGCAATCCTGGGCCTTACCCACTGCTCTTACTGCAGACATGGAGCACCCTGAAAGAGAGAACCACTGCACTGGGTCCGATATTTCTGTGGCAAATCTTGATCCATGATATGTCCTGGGATTTTTTTAAAGTCTCATAGATTATGAGTAACTGCTCCTTTTTTGCCCTTTTCACATCCCCCATTTTTATTTTAGGTTTTGAGGTAAAAATTTCAAAGTTGGTATATAAAAATATAATCCCCGAGGTGTAGAATTCTCTTTCCCTGCAGAAGTAGTTCTCTGGTTTAACTTAATCTCTTTCCTAGGGCCTCCCTGTGCACAACACTGATAAAACCATACAAATGACTGTGGATTTTTTTAGATGTTGATGAGATGAGATTGTGCATAAGGCTGGTACATTATTTTTTGGATCAGCTCCTGGATATAATCAGGAATGGAATGGTGTTGGCTAAATAACTTTATCAGAGAAAGATTTTGACAAAGGACATGAGGAACATTTTGCTACATTTGGCTTGTGCTATTTCAGAAGAGCAGAGCTGTTGTTTTCCTCAAAGCTTTTTTCTGATCAGTCTAATTACCCAGAAAAATGTGGGGTTTTGGTACAGTATGTGCCAGTCAATGTATAAAAATTCCTTTCTTGTTCTGATAGCTTTGATTTTTATTATTAACTTTCCTAGTCCTGAGTTTTGGAGAACAACCATTGAACATAGCAGAAATAAGGTTAGCAATCCATGTGTTCTCAGAGTGTTTTATCTAAAACTTCTAAAGACTTCTAAAAGAAAATTATCGTTATTTTTCTTACCATGCTTTCTAGAAGATGCAATGCAATGAGGATAGTTTCCAAATTAAAGTGCAAATTGTAAAGCTCTTGAATCTAGAACTTCAGCAAGTAACCAAAATAGGCCTCATTTTTTTCCTGCTTAGAAGAGGTTAGAATAAGAGGAATTATATACTTCATTCACTTAAATCATCAAAGGTTAGCTTTGATGTTGCACATTTGGAAATACTGATTTCAGTGTAGTCCACGGGCAGAATACATCTGTGTTTCCTTAAAGTGAGAAAACCAGTAGTAGATGGTTACATTTGTCTTCAAGTCCTCAGTGTTAGTTTCTTGAAGACAGTTGAAATAGAATGATTGATCTACGAGAACATTTACTTCTCTACTTTTAAAGACACCTGAAAAAAAAAAGGTTGAATTGTCCCATTTTTGGTTTTTATCATTAACATGTTCCCCCAGTCTTGGGATTCTGTAGGTAGAGACTTTATCTGATGTAGTGGAAAGGCAGCTCTGGGCTTGTCCAGTGGTTTGGTTTGGGTTTTTTTGTACTAGCAATAATCCCTTGTCCCTTGTTTTGGATTCTGATGGAGTGCAGAACTTCGAGGACACAGGAAATGGGGACTTGCTTTTCTTTTCAAACAACTGTTTGTTTTCATTTTTAGACCATCTTTTCTGCAAGTCAGCAAATGTTTTCTTTCTGAAGTGATAAAACAATATGATTTCTCTTTTTTGCCCTCATTAAAATAAAACCTCAGGTTGAATTTTCCTGAAGCTACTTCATCTATATGTCAAATAAGGATAAAAAAGGACAAATTATTCATCCTGTCATTTTGGCTGTGGGTCTAGACTGCAGCCACTGGGAAGTCTCCTCCTGGCAGACTTTCTGTTCCTTGTTCAGGCCACACATAGTTTAGTTCACCTATAGTTCAAGTAGCTGATTTTGGCATCTAAGAGCAGGAGAGAACCATGACACTGCACTCCTCAGAGATTACCTGAGAGAGGCTTGCCAGTGTTCCCTGAGATAAGGGCTCCGTCTTGGGACACTGGTATTTTCAAACTAGGGACAGTAGGCAGAATATTACTTTTAAGTAATCAGATGCAGCATCTATGTAGTCAATTAGATGTCATGGTATTATGATGCACTGCTCTACTAAAAGTTTCAGTCAGAATTCAGCTGCCCTCAATCTTTTGATTTCAAGGCTTTGTTTGCATTGGGAATTTGGAACATGCACCAATTCAGACCTGAAATCTGAGCAAAGTATGAAAAGCCACCATGTGGGCTGCTTGCAAAAGGGTTCATCTCACAAAGTTCACCAAATGTTGTTCATGACTGAAGTTTAACTCAGTGTTGTGGCAGTGTTATAAAATAAGCCTTTAAAGAATGCAAATTTTTATTTTACTTTGTAAGATATAAGAACAGCCATGTCATGAGCATGCCCAATGAAGCTGTCTCAGTGCTAACACCTTGTTTCTATATGATGTGTGGAGTTTGGAGTATTTATATTACCTCCATCTTAATTGCTACATCATCCTGTCTAATACAACACCTTTGCAACCCTCAAATTATTAAATCAAATGTGCTCTGTTGGTTTCACCTTGAAAATCATAACTGTCTCAGTTAGCACAGTTAGCAGAAGAGAGACTCTGAAGAATTTGTTGCTGGTTCAGCTAAAATATGTACCTCATTCAAGGGTCTTCCAATCCATTGCTAACTTGGCCAGTAAAAGGCACATGGGATTTCTTCACTAAATGTATCAGTAACAGGGTGATCTTTCTGTCTCTGAATATTGTGGGCCTTAGCTTTTAAATACCAGTACAAAAAACAAACAAACAAACAAAAAATACAAAAACCAAGCGTCATCCAAGCTACTGAAAGTATGACTTTACATAGTATAGAAGTTGCACTGTACAGTAAATATGCTGCCTCTTCCTATCACACCTTCTAAAATTAAATGTAAATGAGAAAACTACATCAGTTTAGGAATGCTTACTGTAAAGAACTTCAAAGTGTGAAAATAACACGGTGTGACTACATCTGAAGGGTTCTTGTCAGGGTATTTATGATGTGGTCCCAGAAGCATACTGTCAGTAGCAAGAAATAACATAGCACACAGAAATCTGCAGATGATTCAGCATTACAGGCAAAGACCTTCTGCAAAGTGTGTTTGCGAAATCTTGTATTGTCTTAATAGATCTTTTGAGCAAGAAAGGGCTTTTGGCTCCAATTTTACATTGGCATCAACCTGAATGAGACAGTGGGGCCTTCTTCCTGGACCCCACTCCTTTGGATAATACTGAAATTGAACAATCATCCTTTGCATGATTAATATTTATTATTATTATTGTTGATGTGGTTTTTATACCTGTTTTTAAAGCAAGATATTGATAAAGTAATTTAGTGTTGCTGCTGGCTTCAAAATTGTATCTGCTTCCAGCAAAAAAGCTTAAAAGGTGGCATTACAAGATTTTACCACTTTTTCACACTTCTGTATCATATCCTGGCAGGAGGGAAGAGGTGATAAGCTGGGCTTTGGTTTTTCACAGACAGTTAGGCCTGCAGATTTAATGTGAACTTTAGGAATAAATTTGGACTTCTGTAGCAAAAGCACAACTGTTGTGACCTTATATACAGCATCCCTAGATCCAGGTTGGGACATAACAATCTGGATGAGTGAACTACCACACCTGTGAAAAAAAATAAGCAGTCAGCAGACAAAGTCCACACAATGGCTGATTATTTGAATAAGCTGATATTGTAGATATTCCTGTCCTGGTGTACAGCAATATTTGAAAAAAAAAATCAGTAGACTAGGATCCATAATTCTTTTCTCATAAAAAGGAAGTGACACACATTTATGCTCTTTTGGCATGTGTTCATTCTTGAAATGCAAAAAAACTGGTGTATATGTATCACTAAAGTAAGCAAATGTGAATCTGATTGTGACCAGGAAGCATAAAAGGAGAATTAAATGCTTGGTTTGCTGCTTTGCCATTTATCTATGCAAGACAGAGAGCCAAGTATAATCTCCCTGCTTGAAAGCCCACAATTGCATTCTAGATCCCAAAAAAAGCTATTTATTGTTGGTTTGTTCAGCAAAGTGAGCCCTCTGGGATTACCCTTTGTGATTGGGAAAGAAAGAATTTTGTTTAATTTCTTCATTTGGAAAATTTTTTGCTTGACTAGCAGCAAGGCTCCCGGGTTACTAAGCAATAGTGTTCTGCCCTAATTGCCTTCAACTTATTTATGTTTCTAAGTCAGGCCTTTGGTAGTCATTTTTTCCAAATTATATAAAGTTAATATCCTGCTGCCCTGGAAAGCAGAATAATTTATAGAATGTTTATATGTTAAAATTGTTTTCAAAAATTTTGCTTCATGTAGAAGCCTTAAGGTTTGTCTTAAACAAGGATGAATTGACACCAACAAACCCTATGTTTTTTGCCCTAGCCTTCTCTCTCTGCCCTCCACACAAGCATATTTGTTCTCTTTTTACATTAACTAAGAATATAGTCAAGTGGCAATTTGAGAAAATATTGTCTCAAACTCCCAACTCTGCCTACACCATAGACAGAAATAAATGTGTAACTAGAATGTGATGTATAATTCATGCAGTCCAGACAGCAGAAACATATCTAGGTTTATCAAAATCTGTGAGAAGGAGTAGAAGAAAGAAACCCAAATGACTCTGTGTTACTGACTACATGATGCTCATTTAGACAAAAGCATGTTTGGTGGTAACACTATCTCCTGGTATTCTGAATGGTGCTATCATGAACAATTTCTGCTGGGTGGTTTAGCAGTGCACAGGTCATCAGAGGAGTCCTTCAGCACCACACAACAAAGATTGGCACTGCCTCTTAAACAAATTTGCACATTTCTTTCAATTAGTAAATTGTCTAGGAGGAGGATGAGAGCAACATTTTTTTACTCTAATAAAATTTTCAGCTTTTTTTTTATTTTATCCTATTTCAAGGTCACTGCCTTTATGTTGTAAGGCAATAGACTTTTCTCCAGGTACTTCCTAGCTCTGGGTTTCTTTTGAACTGCCCTCCTGAATGATACTTAATGTACTGTTCTCCCACTCTTATCTTCACATGTTCTTATATGCTGTTCCTTATGCTTAGAAATCCTTACTCTCCATGCCAAATATCCACCCACTCCATGCTCACATTCTTCCTTTAAACTGCATTTCCTTAAAGTCTGTCAAAAATAATCTCCAAGTTAGGAAATACATCAATTATGCCTTGAGATGTGACAGTCTTCTGATCATCAGATTTGCTACTGCTGGCTGAATTCTTCAATTTGTGCATAATACTGAATAAATAAGGGATTAATTTTTCCTTAATATCACATGTAGTGTCTTTCTCACTATAGATACTTCTAAAATTTCTTTTTAAAGTACCCCGAAGTTCAGCCCAATTGGTTTCCTAGAGGCCGTCTGGCTGAGCACTGCTGCTTGTTGTCTTGTTCTTGTCATTCTAGCTGAAAGAAAAATGGGAAAAATAAATGAGGTCAGTAAGACGTTCTTCCCATAAGCTGGGTCCAGTATCTTAGGCACAGACTTAGCCAGATAAAATTACCTTATTGGAGTTCTTTCTCAAGGATATTTTTTCAAAGAAAAGCCCCAGAATGAAAAAAAAAAATGCAAGTGAACCAGAACATACTTCTTTGCGAACTTTATGCAATTCTTAAAACCATTTGTTCTCACAGGGAGGTAATGCTACTTATAACCTCATTTCCTTATATTCTTTTAGTGTTAGATAAAAAGAAAAACTGAAAATAAAAAATCTGCATACAAAACAGAGTAATTTATAAAAGTTAGATTCATGCAAGGTTAACTCCTGTTTGCCCCTAAAAAAAAGTGGAATCTGGAAACTTTCAGGTTGCCTAAAATATGCGTATCTTAAAAGAAAAACCTTTCTTGAATCTGGGTTTACTAGCATAAAAAGTTACTGAAATACTGCTCATTGGTGTTTCTAAAATATGTTCATTATTTATCTGTTTGCTGATTGTCTGCAGCATAAAATTCAGCCTAGAATTCTTGCAAGGAAAAAAAAAGAAGGTTGTTAACCACTTCTCTGGGTGCTTTGCTGCAAGAGAAGTAAATATAAATACTGACTGCTAACAAAGCAGAAATTACAAAAACATTCCTAAAACAAATGAAGATGACATTTTACAGGGAAAAAAAAGTGCTATTTTTAAACACGGTTATGATCTTTTAGTAAGTCTTAAATTCCCATTTTGCTATGTCAGAATGATTGCCTGAGTGAAATCAGATCCAAGTGCTTTTTCTCTTAATGTATCAGGGAAAAGCCTAAAGCAGGACCAGAATGGATCTTCTAGGAGTTAAGTACAGAACTCCCAAAAACCATTTTCCATTAAACTCTGTTGGAGTTAGTTACCAGATTTCTTTAAACTCTGATATAAAAATTTTAATACATAATCAAACCAAATGCCTTGTTGTAGGAGTTGGTCTTGTTGGTCATGGACCAGCATCACCTTTCACCCCCGAACCTTTTGGTTTTCAGTCTCAACAGTGTCATAACTCTCCATTGCTGGAGATAGTCTCCTGAGTGCTCCCAGGATGCATGTCAAAAAACCATTTTACTCTGCCTGACCTAACTTTTCCTTTCTCTCATTCAAGCAGATTACTGAAAACCATCCAGTTTTATGTGTTCCTGAGCTAAGAGGAAAACAGGAAGCAGAAAATGAGATTCTTTCCTGTCATGTTGCTCTGTAAATCAAGTGTGTAGCTTGTAGTCCCAAGGAAGGCTGTACCCACTGAGTTCCAGAGAAGGTTTTTAGAAGCTGTATTTTCCTTAACCTTTTGATAGTTCCTTCTTTTAAAATATGTTTGTGACAGAATTATTCACATTTATCCCTTGTCTCTGAGGCTGCAACATGGAAGTGTTCTGATTGTCAAGAAGTCAGGAATTAATCTCAGAATGAGAACAGATGCTTTGAATTCACACAGTGGTTGCATATACACTTTGCATGCCCCAGTGGAATTGTCCTCTATCTTATAAACAGAAACACCACTTTGTCTTCCAGATTTTACCTTGTACAGTTGTATGGATGTTAGTGTGGGTAGAACTCAGATCATCAAGATTATCACAGAGGTGCCTTACATTAGTCCTGGGGCTATGACTGTGTGTTTTGATAAACTGGCTGAAGCAGGATCTTAATATCTTGCAAACTGGAGTATTTAAAATGAAAAATCACTCTTTTGTCATAACTATGAGATGCAGTAGGAAACTACTAGTCGATTTATTTTCCTATGTTGCAGACAAAGAAGAAAGTTTCTTCCAATTTCCACACAGTACCTATTGTCACATAGAGTAAGAATGTACATGAGTCAGCTTTAGTTGTGGATTTTTTTTCCTTTTCCCAGTGAATAACTGAATTATACAAAGGTCTTGGAGTTCTAATGCAAAATTCCTAAGTTTTTTTATTAAGATATTCTGGATCTGGGTTTATGGGGTTTGTTTGTTTTGTTTTGTTGTGGTTTTGGGTTTTTAATTATTTTTTTGAGCAGCTAATGTATGCCAACAAACTTTGTGTTTCTTAAGTTATAATCAAACTTTGAAAACACTTCTGTGGTACAAACATAAGAAAACACCCCTGTTTCGCTCACACTTGGTTTGAAGGAAGTTTACTGGGTTTTAAGTACTTCAAAGATACAGAACCTAATCCAAAATGTTACATGAATTCCATGTTTTTACAGCTATACAAAAAGGACTGCAAAAAGATACCTTTCTGATGGGGTAATTTTTACAGCCACTTTGCAGGGCAACAAAGAAAAAAGTTACTAAAACCCACTCAGAATTGTGCAGTTCAGCTGTGTTCATGAGCAAGCAACTCCTGTTGTTGACAAATGAGAGTTGCTTGACTTGACTGCAAGCAGCACAAGATCAAGAAATACTAATAAAATGCTTTCTTAACTGTTTATTTCTGCTCTTTTTTGTGACATGACAGAGCACTCGGAGTCAAGTGCCAAGCTATCAGTGGAGATGGAGTAAAGCACCTTTATGTGAGCCTTCGCTGCCACGGACTCCGCCGTGACTCAGACAGGGTAAGATAACTGATTATACTTAACTTTCTCTACTATGGTAAAATGAGTTGCAGAGAGAACACACTGAAAGCCAAGGGACTCTAAATACTTTTCCCTTTTATGGAATAGAGCTCCCAGATCTCCATTTCCTGGAGATTGTACTCTAAGCCTACACAGTGGTAAAAGAAAGTTCTCTGCATTCACTGATCTATATCTGACTACAAATTTGAGCTCAGGGGATCATTTTTTTCCTAACTATTTTAAGCAGTAAGTTTATAATAACAGACCAAAATGTTAAAAAGCACTCCATCCTCTCTTTTATTTCTATTTCTTACTTTTTTTTTCTTTAGATTGTCTCCTCTTAGTGTGGGAATAAGCAGAATTTGGTGACTAACATAAGTAATTTGTTTATATTTAATTCATTTTGTAGGTGCAAAAGGCTTATGCAGACTGAGATTGTAGATCTTCGCCTACATCCACTCTGCTTGTGACATGTGAGTTCATCTCTACAAGTATTTAATTTTAAATGATAATTTTAAAGCTCTTGCACTTTCTGAAAGAATGGAGTTTTGGGGGAGATCACTTAATCTGATAAAACACTACAAATAATGTCATGACATCCTTTGATAAGATAGAGACACCAGACAGAATTTGATCAATGAAGAAAAAGGAAGAAATAAAAATAGAAATAATAGGAAATAGAAATTGTCTCAGTGCCCGGGATGCTAATATGTATTTTTGCACCTTGACTTTTTTTAAAGTGCAGGTGTATTTTTTATTTCTCCTTTCAGTGTCTTCAGGGCCAATGATTACAGGTGTTTCAGTTGGTACCTTGCTGTATTGCATGTATTGTTCACAGATCATGTCCTTATTTGATTGAAACGTGTTTGTACTTGTGGAAAGGACATAAAGCTGGCAAAGCTAATGGTAGCGTGACTCCAAAGGCTGTTCAGCTGGCAGATGAGCCAGGCTTAGGACCAGGATAGTCATGTTCTCCTCACTGCTGAAGAAAAAATGTACTTTCCAGTGACATAAATTTTCCAAGGAGATTTCTTTATTTTCTACCTACATTTTTGAGGTGCAGGTAAGCTCCTCTAATTCTTGTAGAGTGTTCTCACAAAGGCCCCTTTCTCCATACATTTTGACTCTCTGTGACATTTACTAGAGCTCTTCTCATTGCCTAACTTAATGTGCATAGGGTCATTCCAGAAGTGATGAAAGAACATTTATTCACTAATTTCTGAACCTTTACCATTCCTACTAGTGTCAGAAGGCAGTAATTGATAAAAAAATGGCAGAACTCCTTGCACAGCATGGTTATACCCATTTGCATTTACAATGATGTTTGTAATGAGTAAGTGAGTGCTGACTAAGCATCATAAAGTCTTAAAAAAAATCTGGACTACTGATTTTAAGAACAGTGCACAAGTAAGCTTCAAAATCATATGGCTTCTTAGCTGAACCACATCCTTACACTGAAATACTAATATAAAGTATAGTATTGTATGTAGCATTGTATCCCCCCTTTGGCAGTGTGCAGGACTGCACCAGTGCAGTCGAGGTGTACAAAGACGGTGTTTGTTTTAAGATTAAGAAAATGAGTAATTATGTGCAAGTTTTCACTGCTCCAATATAGTCCTCAGCACTGGGGTTTTCTGGAGAGGTATTAGGAAAAAATGGAAAGTCAGAAGAAGAAATTTTCCTACTGATCAGCACAGAGATTTGGAGCTTATTCCTATTTGCAAGATAACTCTGTAAGGAAATCAGAGTAGGGTTCTAATTGTGTCAGAGACAGCCTGAACTCAGTCCACTCCAAATCTGGGGGTTGTTAAGGTGGCGAAAATTCATCTTTCAACCCTCCATTCTCCCTTGGCTGTACTTTCTGTGCTGCATCTCTAGGACAACACAGCTTGGGATTTGTCCCTTTCTATTCTTAGACAAGCCTGCTGATTTATTTTTTTTTCTTTTAAAGTTTTTTTGGTTTTTAAATCTGAAAAATGAACTGAAACTTGATGTGCTTAATAGCTCTTTCTTGTTTCATGATAACTTGCATTACTTTTTTAAGTTTAGTATGTACTAGGAACTCAGCTAAGACCAGGAATAAACCATTTTGATGCAATAGCTTGTACAATTCCATGTAGGACTGCAAACATGCCTTGGACATTACTCAAAACATTCCTGATTTTTCAGGCCCAGCATTCTGTTTCATTGCATCTATAAGAACCATTATAAATTCATAAGGCAAGCACTAAGAGGGATTAGATAAACAACCAGATTTAGATCTTCTTTGTTTGTTGTTGTTTTTTTGTTTGAGTTCTTGCAAATTCAGAAATTGCATTGGATGCCAGGATTTTTTTACAGAGACGAAAAGCAAATCCATGTCACATTTTTAGTTACCTTGCTTCCATCTCATCTTCGTGTGTTGCTAATAGTTGGTGGCTGTTGTTTGATGCAAAAATACTGAATTGTTGAAACACACAGTTGTTCAGTGCTACTGCTATCTGTCTAATCTCTGAGGATTTATTAAAATATATGTGATCATAAATGTCTGTTTTCCATCATATTAAGGACTTTAAATATGTTTACCCTTAATAACCATTTTTAAAGCTTTTTATTAATAGAAATTTTCCTCTACTCTTATCTGAAGTCAGAGGTGGGTAAAATTATATAACCATGAGCTTCCACTATTCACTGGAGCTAGAAATTCACCTGTAACAGGTTCAACATGTCTAGAAAAGCTTGAAACATGCTGCCCTTACAGCATATACTGCTCTGAAAAATCTTTATGCCCACAGTTCAAAAAGAGTCTCTATCTTCATCTTCATAGTGATGTCCTATATACTGCATCTCTTTATCAAAGAACCACAATGAAATAATTATTTTCCCTGAACACACGAATCTTTAAATAGGATCGTTTTTACAATCTATTACTTTTGCAGCAAATGTCATGTGAGGTGGTCTTGTATTCCTGTTTTAGTAAAAGAGAAAATTAAGCTTCCAACATAATGTGAAATAAGTCTAATTAAATTATGGGTCTTAGCTGCTTCTGTAGTCCAGAGTTTTCACACATTCTGTAGGTTTTACAACATGGATTTTCTTTTTCTGCAAGATCTGAGGTGAGGAACTTATCACTACTAAGACTGCTTCAGCAATTCTTGTGAATGGTTTTGCCTCCCTGTGCTTTTTACTTTTTTTTTAAAGCAACAGATGTATTTTGACAATTTTAATTGGCAACCTCAATAAGCTGACAAGTTCCTGAATATATTTCTTTGCCCACTCTTGAAATGGAAGGGAAAACTGTAGAAGGTTGATTTCAAATGCAGTAGTCAGGAGTCCCTAGTGCAGACTCCAGTCTGTGCGCCAGGTGGTCTCAGCTCACTGTGTGTGTGTGACCTGTAGGCACCCCCGGGGAGTGCAGTGATGTATTGATGAGGACACTGATGCATTGATGAGGACACTGATGCATTGATGAGGACAGTTCCCTGACTCCCAGGCAGGTGTCACAGTAAGTATTGCAATCCATCCCTTACCACACTAAGGGTCAATTTGTGCTTTGCACTGCTCATCCTCAGACTTTGGTACAGGCTCTTATGCTGATGTTATCCTTGTGAATGCAGTGCCTCCCCTTGTTACTAATAACAAGAATTTTCTCAGCTAATAGATAGTGACTTTTTTTTCCTTCTTTGGGCATTTCTGCTATTTTGCTTCAGAAGTCTTGCACACTTTGTCTTCTGCAGAGATAGGCCAAGTCTTTGCACAATTCACCTAGGCCTTGCTCTTGCTCAAAGGAAGACTGCCACCCTCTGGGGTTCCAGTTTTGCTCCTCTGAGATCTGAGATCACTCTCTGTAGCATTAAGACTTTGTTAGTTACTAAAAAGGCATGTTATATATTTCTTTGCTCAGAAGGGACCTCATCAGTGTCTGTCAGTGTCTGCAGGGAGGTGTCAGAGGATGGACCAGGCTCTGCTTGGTGGTGCCAAGCAATGAGATAGGAGGCAGCGGGCAGAAACCGGTGTATAGATGTTGCACCTGAACATGAGGAAGAACTTCTTCACTGGGTGACTGAGCACTGGAACAGACTGTCCAGAGAGGGTGTGGAGTCTCCCTCACTGGAGATAATCAAGAACCCTCTGGACACAATCCTGTGCCGTTTGCTCTGGGATGACCCTGCTTGAGCAGGGAGGTTGGACCAGATGACCCCGTGTGGTCCCTTCCAGCCTGGCCCATTCTGTCATTCTGTGACATCCAAGATGCTGTTTACTTCTGAGAGGATATTTAGAGAAGGTTGTTTGGTCACATCAAAATAAAAATCTGTAAAATGGAGGAAAGAGATGGAAATAGCAACAAGAATGGAAGGTTGTCTGTTTTGAATGCATTTGCTAAGTTATACTTGACCTTGAAAGCTTTAGTTAATAAAACACAAGATTGCATTTTTAATTTTAAACCTTAATACTGTTTGTTATTGTAAAGTGATCTCAGTGTTAGAGCACAGAGTTTTAAACGGATTTGATTTGTATTTTTGGCATCTAACACAGCCTGCAGATCACGGGGCCTCCCAGCGCTTATGCCTTCTGGCTAACTTGAATCAGATACTGCCAGCAGTGCATGGTCCTGTTAGTCCACATTGCAGTTCCACGTGCTTCACGCTGCCCACCATGCCAACCTTACCTGAAGACAAGGGACAAGCAAAAGAGGCACAGCACAACAGTTCTCCTCCAGCCAAAGTAAGCACTCTTACAAAGGTGTGTTCTGACACTTGCTGCAAACCTGAGGCTGAAACCTGTTGGTATATATTTAGGGGCTTATAAAACAAAATGAAGTCTAATTGTTGCTCTGTATTAGTGTGTTTTGCTTAATTGATGAAGCTATGAATGATCCTTCAGTTTATATTCTTAGAGTTCTTCAAATATTTTATAGCCTAAGGGATGAGAACTTAAGTTGCTCAAGCAGTTGTTAATCATTTTGATCTGGAGGCTTATAAATGGTTCAGAACAGACAGACATATATCAAATCTGTCCCAAAATGTCCTTTCTGATGTTATTAAAGAAAACTTTAAACTTTGAGAGTAGAATTTAGGCTTGTACTTCACAGTAGCCTTGGGAAAACTAGTGTTGCTTTTACAGATGTACAAGATGTTACACAATTCGTGTGTGTGTGTGAAAGATGGAAATTGACTTTTTGGTTTGTAGCCTTTCTCAGTGCTTTGTTTACCACAGCATTGGCTGAACATTCACTGGAACTATACAGAGGGCAGGTGGACGCTCCCCAGACGTATGCATCAGTTTGCCTCAAATTTGTGTCATCTACATGTTTTAATATATTTTCTTTGCAGATAAATTTTAAAAATCAGTAAGAGATGGGTCTTCTCCCTTTTCAGTAATCTATACCACAGGAAAAAAGTAACTTTGTGTTTTAATACACTGGGTTTGGATTTTTTTTTTTAATTGTTAGCTTAGCTGAAGAACCTTACTGTGATTAAGAAATCACAGGTTATCCTAATAATTCATTTTTATGCAAACTGGTGTAAAGAAAGAGAGGATTTATAGTCTGACATATCCTCAGTTAAAGGTGTAACACTGTCATTGGATTTGAGGACACAACATTCCACACTTTAGGTGAAAACATCCGCTACTTTAACATTGTTGGAAAATATTGTCAGCAGTGAGCTCTGCACTGATTTGTCATGCCTTCCATCTAAATTGCACATCGTGCTGAGTGTGAATTTCCTGTCTTAAGATAAACACCCCAGTTGGATGCAAGTTCATCAGACTACTAGCTCATAACACATATTAGCTCAAGAAGATTTTATTGGGGTTTTTTAACTTGCCTATGTAAAAAGTATTTTTAGTACAAAAGACTTGCTGTGTAAAACATAACCAAAGAGGAAAAATATGAAAATCGATCAGAAATCAGTGATTCTAATCCTGAGCATGTGTGTCAAATGGGAGAAATTAAGATTTCCAACCCCCTAGTCTAAAAATATTTGATTTTTTTAGTACATTTTACAGGCCTTTTAGAGGTAGGTCTTAAATGAACTATGGTAATGTGATAGTTCATTAATCTGTTAATTGTGCAAAATGCTTCATTTTAGATAAATGGTTATTTTTAGGCACAAAGTAGCAGTGGAAGGGTTTTAACCAACACACTACTCAAGAGCCTGCTTAAGGTTTGTCACTAGCCAATGTTGTGAAAATTTGATGTTGTTCATAGCTGTTGTCACTCTTGGCTCTTGCTGCAGATCAAGTTCTACAGCATGACTATAAATCACTATAAGTAAAACAGCTTATAACTCTGAGATAAGGACTTGCAAACAAGGAGAGGGCATCAGAAGGAACTAACAACTGATGGATTTGTTTTCTGCCATGCAACAAAACTTTACAAGTCTGGAATCTCATCTCATCTAAAGTGCTATCTGGTGTCTAACAGTTTCCTCATTGTGTTTCAGGAGATCCTTTGCCACCTTTTCCCTATATGCCCAAATGCACACAGATTACAAAACTGTTCTTACAAAAAGATAATGAACCTTATATCACATGTGGCTTCCTGCATGCTTCAAGTACCTTTTACATAATGGGAAGACCCGGGTTATATGTCTCTAGTTCATTTTGAGAAATCAAATGTGGGTCTCCATTTCAGCATTTCTTACAGCAGCCTGTGTTCACCATTCTGACTAGCTCTAAACAACAAAGTATTCCTTAGTTCTTTGTTCCTGAGGGAAGTAAAATTCCCACTAACACAGGTGTAAGGGCAGTTAGCTAACTCAAAGAACATTACCTCTTATCTGGATTAAGAACATGTAGGTGAACTCTTTAGTTTGTGTGCTGTCCTATTGCAGTAGGTACTGAACATTTTAGACCTTTTTTAATACAGAATCATTTTCCCCCACCATAAATCATAGAACTTCATGTTTGATGTAACTTTTATTCATTTCCATATTTAAATTTAACTAGATTTATTTCACATAGAATAATATAACATAATATTATAATATGTTTTTCACTGACGTCCTTAAAAACCGATTTGAGGTTCTAGTAATGAAAATGTAATTTCTATGCAAGTAATGCATGCCTGCATCAAATAAAATTAGATCCTTATCACTTATGTTAAAATTTATAGTGGCCTATAAATCTCCCTGCACTTTTTGAATTGGTTGTGAGCTGTCATCTTTCCCTCTTTTTAAATCAAAAGTCCCTATTTCCATTTCCAGCTTTCTTTCTATGTGTCCTGCTCACTATTTTACTGGCCCTTCTGATTGCTGAGGAAAAGTCTGCCTCAGGCTTTCATATTTTTTCTTGTACAGTAATTATTCCATCATTCAAACTTCTGCATTTCTTTTATTTTTTATTATTCCTATTTAAATTTGTATTTTATTTTTATCAGATCACTGCATGTTATTTGTTTTGTGCTGAAGAGGATATCCCATGTTTGCTTTGTTCTCCTGTTTCAACTAGATGCAGTTACAATGGAATTTCATTACCTTACTTCCTAAATTCTAAGCTCAGCACCTTACTTAAATATCTAAAATCAAGCTTATTTAAAACCCCATCTTGCTCCAAAGAATGCTGCTTTCTGACATATGACTCTTCTGAGGTCTTTCACGTAAGTGTCTGTTTCAGGCCAAATTTTTTCAGAAGTTCTGTCCAGATTTTAAATTAATATTTAAGAATATGGTCAGGTGGCAGAGGGTTTTCTTTTTCCTTTTTTATTTTGTTCCCCAGTGCTTGAAAGAATTCAGGTGGTATACAGTAAAGCTCTGTCATCTGACTGTCTGGCATGGTAGGTCTTTCAGCAGAGAGTATTTTTGTATTCCCTCCCACCCCATCCCATTAATGTTCAAAGCCATCCAAATTTGGCTGGATTATAAAAGTTTCACAAGCACATTTTCTGTGTGCTTAGTGAGGACCTGGTAGAACTGAACAGCCACAATGTCTGCAGGTTCTATCTCCACCCTGAGAACCCCTGATCCTCTTGGCCATTCTGTTATGGACCAAACTGCCTGTGCCACCCTATCAGCCCTGCCCACGCCTCCCTGCAGGCCTGGCTGGCCCGTGGTTCTCCTTGTGGAGCAGTTCCCCGCTGAGCCATAGGGCTGCAGTCACTTTTACCTTGTGTTTTTGTAGTGGGAGAGCTTGGGACAAAAAGGAAGGAGAGATTTGGGTAGCAGGCAACCACTGGTAGTAGGAGATGAGGCAGCTGTTGGGAACAGCCACGTCTGGGAGGGTGATGGAAATCTTCCGTGTCATCTTTCTGCAGTTGAACAAATGTGAGCTTAAGCTTCCTGTAAAGCTTCTCTTCCAAGACCTGTGTGTAGATAGCAGCCTGAGCACTCCTCAGAGTGTAACAATCTCTTTTGATTGGAGCCAGCTGGCCCTGCAAAGAGCTTCCTGCTTTGGCTCTTCCCGCCCTTCTCCTGTACAGTGTAGGTTTGGACAACAGGGACCATGAGGTTTCACTTGTGTAGATGCTGAACTCCTATAGCTGCTAACCAGGATTAATGTTTTCTACCTGACCTGAACCAGCCTTGGCGCCAGCATCTCTTTTTTTTTTTTCTTTTTTAATGAGCTATTTTTAGAGTCCTCAAATGGACTTGAGTGACTTCAAGGCTGATGTTACATCATTCAAAAGTATTTGCTTTTTGGCAGTCATGAGATTGGTATAAACATTGTGCATGTGTATTCAACTGATTTGCCCTACAAGCAGGGCAGTCACCTGAAATTTTGTCAGTGACAAAATATGTTATTGCGTACTAACATTTTCCGGAATATTACTAAAAATTGCTTTCAAGCTATGGTCATAAAATGTCAGTTGTGCACTCGAATTACATATGCTTTGGCATTCTAACATTTTCAATACTACAAGGATATTTTTCTTAAATTTAAATCTTCACAGTGTTGTCTTGGCATGTTCCCCGTCCTGCTCTCTTGTGACTGACAAGGTGAATTTGCCAAGGAACTTCATATGAGAATTATGAGTATAGAAATGTAGATCTATATGAAATATTTATTTATTTTAGTGAAAAAAAATATGCTATTTACGGTAGAAACAAGAATCCTAGAGCAGGGGTCTAAATCAAGGCATATTTTATTACCTTTGAGAGGCAGAGGGTTATGCTACATACTTCAATATTATTCCATTTTCCAAGTACTTCTGGAGTTGTTCGAACTAATCAGAAAATCCATTATTTCAACAAGAATAAAATGCAGCACTGGAGAGAAGTAGCAAGGAGTTCTATGGTATCTGGTGGACAGTAACAGCCAGGTAACTGTCAGCTTTCTTATGGAGTAGAGTAGAATAGTTTGGGATGGAAGGGACCTTAAAGCTCATCCAGTTCCAACCCCCCTGCCATGGGTAGTGCCATTTCACTAGACCAGGTTACTCAGAGCCCTGTCCAACCTGGCCTTGGACACTTCCAGGGATGGGGCACCCACACCATTTCTGTATGTAATTCCATTTCAATTTATACTCCTGGCTCCTTGCTTATTGTAACAAACCTCATGGGTACACTTAATTTCTCCTCACAGCAGTAGATTACCAAAACAATTAATCATTGATGACCTTTGTTTCAAATGTTGAAATGATTTAATTTTCTCTGGTCTAACATTTTGACTTGCTGTTCTGTAACCTATTACATGCTTCATTCCATAAATGCCTAAATTAGTGCTATTGCAACAGCTTTTTCTTACCTGCCTTACAAATTTCTTGTGAAACTTTGGGATGTAGTTTCAAGAAAATTGTAGACTCCAAATAACAAACTAAAACAAAACACTTGTATGTACCAGTGCCTAGCAGAAGCAATTAGGACTGGAGAATTTGCAAAATATTCTTTAAATTTTACAAGTTGATTGATGGCAGTCCAGTGCCAGGCTTTGCCTCGAGCTGTTTTTTGGTTTTAATCTGGATTTAGCAACTGGGGTAGAAGTAATCATTTTTTAATATAGATGAGAAATCCACAGTACTTTATGCCAACTTGATGCATCTCCATTTGTGATATCTCACAGGAAACTGACTCCTTTTCTTCAGCTAAATGGCATCATTATGCAGAAGGTGTGGGATTAAATTCTTCAGGCAAGGTCTCATATTTTTTAAGCAAGCAAGCATACATCAATATTCAGTGCCAGTTTCCCCGTTTCTTTTATCACTTTAAAATGATACTTTATTCTATTAAATATTGCATTTATATTAAAAATATATATATTTCCAAGGGAAAACCATGTGGAACTCTTAACAAGATAACTTTAAATTATTTTCTGGGGCTTTAGGTATCACGTGTACACTCAATACTGTGTTTATTCAAGTTTTCATTGCACACTATTAGATTTGGAGGGTTTGTGTGCTTAATTTAGCCCTCTTATACAGAGATGCTTTTCATTCTTGCATTCAGCTCATAAATTCACTTAAGGGTTGTACATGTACTTCAGTAGAGGAATGGTGTGCTGTGTAAAAAAACAGTGTGTCTGCCATTTTAAAGCTTTCCCATTTGTTCCATACTTATTGAATTTAGCTTGCATGCATTAAAACTTTTAAAATAAAACAGATATTTCAGGTCTCCAGCACGTCATTTTAGTAATTTAAGTATAGTCCTCTAATTCACATTTGTTTTATGAAATTACAGCTAATTCTCTCTTGGTTCAGTTATTTTCTCTTTTAGGTAAATTGAGCAATACAAATTTTTTCCACATAGAGTATCAATATTCAGTGGTTTGAATTTCTGTTTAACTACATTTTTTTGTTTGTCACAAACCATTCAGGACACTGCTGTTGAAGGGACAACATGCAGCACGCCTTCTATTGTTCTTCCAGAGAACGCTGTTACACCAGATGCAGAAATTGATAAAAATCTGGTTAACAGGTACTACATTACCAATCTATCCATAAATTCAAGATGCTGTGTTTCTAAAATATTGCTCTGAAATTTATATTGTATGAAAATATTATTGCTGTATCTCTGCTTGTGATTTGGTCATATTGCCTTTGCATTTTGAGGTTGATGTTTGGGATGCAGGGGTGGAAGGACAGGAATATAATTGGACTAAAATAGTAGAGTTTCGTATAATACTGAGCCTGCTGACCCAATTCATTGAGTTGGACAGTTTAAAAGTCCAGTCTGAATACAATGAGTTTTGAAGCAGTTTTGGGGCCATTCACCTACATGGGACAAGGATACCACCTTGAGGTTAAGCATGTGTGAATGTTGTTGAAGAGAAATAATAATCCTATTTGAAGTTGAACTAAGGTTATTTTCAGTTTTCTGATAAAGCATATTTCCTGACCCGTGATTTTTAATTTCTTGACCTGCTGCTAAACTTAAAATATGGGAAAGAAACATACCAGAAAGTATAGATCATAAATTTATAATTTGCTTGTATTTTTTAAAATGTACTACTCTAAGCTTCAGGGTTGGTTTATAGTCAGAATTTCAATGTAGCTCTTTAAGAGCAGAATTATTTGCAAAATCAATGTTTAAATTTCTGCAGTTGTTTGAGATTTTTACCTGGTTTGCAATTTAGAAATATCATGGGAGTGTCAATGTGGGAGCCTAAGGAATTATTTCAGCCATAAAATTTAGTTTAAGAAGTAGTAACAATTTGTGACGACTAAATTTTTTTTTACTATGTAGCATACTTACATGAGTTTTAAGTCATGGTAATGATATAAAGAAATTAAGGTTTTTTTTATGAGAAATCAGAAGTTCACAGAATATGAGGTTAATAGCAAATTTCAGAACTCCTTTGTGAGAGCAATTTCTGCAATTTTCCTTTTTTCTGAAATCTCCTCCATTTTCCAGTTGTTTGGAAATGAGAGGAACTGCAATAAGTGCTTTTTGTCTTCGTTTTTTAATGAAAGTGCTTTCTTTTTAATGTTAATTTTTATAGACAATAAGGATCTTTTACTGGTGGCATACTCCATAACTTTTGTTTGCTCACTTTTCTATCTAGGCCTCGTAGTCCTCATAGGAGACATTCTAACCGTACCACTAGGAATTCAACAACTTCATTGACTTCTGTTGGTAAGAAGTGATTATTCATTTAAACTAGGATGCTTTCTCAGAAATGCAATGGAAACCTAAATCTGGAGTCTGACTGTATTGACTACAGTTTTTCCCTGTGCATACTGTGTAATGCATGCACAGGGAATACAGCTGGAATGTTGAATTTTGATCATGAGGATTTTGTTAGTGGATTGCATGCAGACCAATTCAGGGAAATACGCACATTGTTATTTTCTTATAGTTGTTAGATTGGTGCATTAGCTTAACATTTTTAGAAGGCTTGACATAGACATGTTTAAAATTTCTTGTTGAATACAAGCTATTGTTCAGTAATACTGGGTTTGTTATCTTTGAGTTTGCCTGTTCAATGAAGGTAGAACTTACCATGCCCTGCAAATTGTCTCTTTTGCTGGCACAGGGAAAATGTCATAGGAGGTCTGTCTCTCAAACTTCCAACACACAGATCTTAGTTTAAAGCAAAACTGATGTTTTACGGAAAATAGCTTGCTTTCAGAGTATTCAGTCTGTATGATTTTTCACAGCCTTGAAATTGAACTGTATTTAAGGAAATTAAAAGCAAAGTGCTTCTCCCTCCCCCCCAAAAAAACAATCTAAAACCAATAGTGAAACCAATCCCATGCCCACAAATTAAAAACCCTTGAGTTTTTGCTGCTTACTTATGTCCTTAGCTTTTCTGAGGACTGATGGTTCTGTCATGGCTCTTGTCAAATTTTAAAATATTTTTCGCATATTACCTGATGACTTTCCTCTCCCTCATCCAAGCTGTTCTTTTGATGTTTATGAAAGCCATTTATACCAACTCACACAAAAGGGCCTTTGTGACAACTGGCCTTCTTTGCTTCATCATAGGCTGGAAAATTGTAAAAATTGGTGCTCAAAGTTTAGTATTTTCAACCAATTTGAAAGCCACGGATTAATGAATTATTAAATCAGTTGTTAAAACTAGTGTGCATATATTTTTGCTGGGTGAGTTTGTGTGTTCTTAGCCTTGAAAAACTGAACATGAAAATTCCATGAAAAAACTTGGTCTACAACAGAAATGCCATGACTATTAGTTGAGATGATCTAATGCCACTTTTGTTTAGAAGTTAGAAAAACTGTATTGGAGACACAGCTGGAAAAGCCAGTTTCACATATTCAGAGCATTTTTTATTATAGTGACTTAATCGCAGTGGGTTATCTGTGTTTTTGAGGACTTGCTCTAAAGTTGAGATTATAACAACACTAGAAATGAGCAGACATTAATTTTTGTTAAATGTGAGCTAAAAGCTAAATTTATAGGTATGTTTTGTTTTGTACTTGTTACTCTGGCATGCCCCAAAATACCTGGAAATGGGAGGTATTGCTCTAATTCTGACATTTTCTACACAGACAACAGTGGTCATGTGATTGATCTGGTAAATGATCCACTACCAGATGTCAAAATATCAGAGGAAGACAAAAAGAAGAACCTTGAATTATTAGAAGAAGCAAAGAAAGTGAGTGAGAGGTTTCTAATGCGCAGAGGCAGAAAGTCAAGAAGCAGCCTCCCAGAGTCACCCACAGGTACGTGCAGATCCTGAAAAACAGATTTTTTTATTCTACTTCAAACATCTATAAAGGCACAAACAAGCATCTACTGTAATCCATATATTGCTGCTGTTTGCATACGCTTTTGCATAAATTTGAAGATCAGAATCCCTCTTCTCCTCCTCACAGTTCCACATAAAACCCAATCCACGTAGTCAGATGTGTCAGGGTAAAATGTTGTAAAGATTTTAAGAGCCTCAATGTCAACAGTGTAACAAGCAAACATCAAGTATTTCTATAGAAAACTGAAAACTGGTAACAAATTATAGTTTAAATGAAATTTTAGTAGCAAGATTCATCCTGCTGAAAAAACATTCCCTCCAGACACAATTACACTGACTCTTACTCTGAACATAGCCATAAATTAAGCTAAATGGACCAGATCTGCCTTTAACAACAGCAGAATAAAATGTTTTGTTCTAGAATGTCAATTGAAATGATTCTTCCCCATGTAGGAAGATTTTGAAAAGTGGAATAAAATGCCATTTTACCATGAAATAGGACTTTCATTTGGCTTTGAAATGCCACTTCAAACAAAATTCTGTCTTAAAATTGGCCTGACACTTTCTAGAGAGAAAAAAAACCCTCAAAGCTTTGCATTACCTCTGTTTTTTCCTAAATTCCTTCTGAATCTTCTCTTATGCTACATCTCCTCAATGCTTATACTATCAGAAAACTGAGAAGAACAAGGATTCCCTGTATCAGTAGAAATGTATCCATTTTTGACAGGCATAAAACCTAATAAATAAATCCTAATTGCCAAGTACAGTTTGGAAATTAAAATGACTTGTCAGGTTCTGGACAAACACATGACTGATAACTATGCTTATATGAATTCTAAAAATATAAAAGCTACAAGCCTAGAAAGTAAAATTACCTTTTTGTTTTGTTTTGTTTTTGTCTTTGTTCTAATGAAGCAGTTTCCCCTACTCTTAGTCCTAAAGTTTCACCAGTAGCATCTCGGAGCAACTCTCTCACTCTTCCACTTCCATCAGGTAACACAATCGTAGAATCATTAAGGGTGGAAAAGACCTCTAAGATCATCTAGTCCAACCATTTGCAGGCTCAAATTTTAACTTATAAAAGCTCACCAAAAATTTTTTTGTTTAGTATTTCTTGAGAAGAGTAGATTTAAGCATCTCCTCCTAGATATGATAAAGCCCATGAATGCATACAAAATATAGTTTTACATACGTATGTTTTTAATTATATTTTTCTTCCTGTGGTGCTACAAAGTTACATGTTGTATTTTTTTAATTCTTTCAATAAAGGTGTTTTGAGGAGCTTTAATGATCTTTCACTTATTGTATGTTTTACTTTTTTTCCCTTCTTAATAGTATTTTTGACATTTAAATTTTTGTCCTTAATATATTCTGGGGAACTGTGTACGTATGTGTTTTCTGATGCTATAGTGGTAAAAATTTTGAGCAAAATATCAGGATATGCCCTAATTCTGTGTGTATCTTTCAGGGTCTAATGCATGTACAACCACTAGTATTGAGGCAGTATCTCCAGGACAGGTAAGAGCTGAATAGTCTGTGCAATAACCTGGTTATTACAGTACTCTGTTATAATATGCTGCCCTTTTAGTCCCTGATAAAAATTGCATGTTTGGAATACCATTTTATATACCAGATTGGATTACTGGTATTTTCTCTGTACAGTGAGGGACTAATAAATGTTTACTCTGAAGACAAAAATCCATGAAGTAGCAAGTGCTGAAAAATCATAGAGATCTTTTAAGTGTAGAAAATAGAAAAAGATCCAATATAATCACAATCGATGAAAAAAACTAATCCCTAAAGTTATTTCATAAATAAAAGTGACAAGCAGTGCAAAAATTAAGAGATTTGAAGTTCACACATTAATATCTACATCTAACTTTTGCAGCATAGATGTGAAAGATAACCTTGTAAGGCAACTTTTTCTTCCTTATTTTGCTAGAATAATAGAACTCTGAAAGAGGATGACAGGCAAACTGCAGAGGTAAGTGTTTCACATTAAAAGTTGAACAAAGTTTGCTGGTGTGTCTTAGCACAGATATGACTTCTTTATGTGACTAAAAATGCTGAGAGAATTAGTGAAAAGAAACACTGCTCTAAGAAATTGTGAATCACCTGCAAATGTAATGGAAGACAATGGGTTTGCAGCTAGCCTTTACAGCCTATCATGCACCCTACTCTAGCTCAATTAAAATCAATACACTAAATAACTTTATAAAAGTAATAATATCTTCTATAGCCAAAATGTCATTGTTTTAGACCTTACATTACATTAAGATGAAGAGGAACTTGGTTTTTTGTGATTGCTATAATAGACTCTGGAATGGGAGAGGTTAACTCAAAAGTTCAGAGAGGAGATTCCCAATTCAGTATTCTTTAAGTGCCTTTTAAAAGTTATTTCTTTTGTCAACAGCACATATTCAAAAGCAAATGTCACTGAAAAGGAAATGGCTTTTTACAGTGAAAATCTGTCCTTGGGCAGGGGAAAAGAGGAATCTGGACTTGTTTCTCTGTTTTATGTGTGTTTCTGTACTTCCAGAATGCTGCAAAGGGATTAATTGATCGAAGGCAGAACGATCAAAGAAAGATTTCTCAGGGAAGGCTGGTTCCTCGTTCTGCTGGTTTTGAAAACTCCAAAGAGAAGCTCTCAGACCAAAAAGAAAACTTTGATCCACGTAAACATATGGATACTCTACCTAAATGCTCCCCTTCGGGTGGTGATGGTGGCAGAATATCTCTTAATACTTGCATGAATGTTTGTGAAAATGAATTTGGAAAATCATTCCTCAAGAAAGGAAAAGAAAATGATGTTCCTTTAAGAACCCATCTACCAGGACCAGGAATAGGAAATATGGACCCAAAGCTAAAAATTCCTGTTCCAGAAATGAGGGACCATAAAGTTTCATGTAAACCAGAATTTAAACTGTGTGGACTGCGTCCTCCTCTACTACGGGCCGTGTCCTGGGATAGCTTGGAGCCTGGACAGAAAGAGAAAACACCTTTGAAATTACCATCTGAGGAAGATAAAAGCTCTGTTGGTAATAAATCCAGCAACCAGTTAAAAGCATTCAAGGACCTTCAAATCCAAGTTCAACCAGTTCGAATGCAGAAGCTGACAAAGCTCAGAGAGGTAAGTCCTCATCATCAGTTGTATCCAGTTTTAAAAAGTAATTTTCATGCCTTACTAAACTTTCTACTTGCTTAGCATTATTTTTATCACTGCAATAAACATACAGTGATATAGTGGCAAACATTTTCAGCATAATCAATACAGAATTGTATCATGTTTTTCCTTTGCAACTTGAGTAACCTGTAATTCCATGGACTTACTCCATTCCTTAGTTCTCTTCAAAGAAGCATTAAGTGCACTGTGGTATCTTCAATGTGCACATGCATGTGCATGTGCTTTTGCATGTTTACATTTGCAAGACCTCAGAGGACAGGAAATGGGTTTGGTATGATTATTTGCTTGTTGAACATTCTCAGAAAATGTCTCAAAGTGTCCAGAGCTGTAAAACTGGGAGCAAGGGCATTTCCAGACTTACAGTTCCTAATTCTAACATGCTACAAATGTGTCACCTTCTAGAACAATAGACTTGGACTACAATATCTATAAACTAATCTGTTGTTAAATAATTGTCAAAATTATTAACAAAAGTTAAGAATTAAACCCTAAGAAAAAAAGTAGCAATGTCATGAAATGATAAGCCATCATAAGAAAGCAATGAGCATGTCTCTATTACAAAAAAATTACCTTTGAAAGAACAAAAAAAAAGAGAAGTAGTAGGTACTTTCCTGAACAGCCTAATAAGGATATTTTCCTTGACCCCCAGTAGTTAATATTTTAACATGAATGCAGGACTGACAGGCGAGGTTCTGCACTTTGGTTAATTTGTTCTCATTGTATTGTTTGGAAATGGCAGCTGAGTTATTCATCTTTTCCTGTTTATGTAACACACATATTCTTAGTGGGTATGTACTGGAAGTTTTGATTATAGAGACACTTGAGCCATATAATTACAGAAGAAATTCTTCCCTGTGAGGGTGGTGAGGCACAGGAACAGGTTATCCAGAGAAATTGTGCGTGCCCCATCCCTGGAAGTGTTCCAGGCCAGGTTGGATGGAGCTTTGAGCAACCTGGTCTAGTGGAAGGTGTCCCTGTCCATGGCAGGGGGGTTGGAACCAGATGATCTTTAAGGTCCCTTCCAAGCCAAGTCATTTTATAATTCTTTAATTCTAACATTTTGAATTATCTAGAAGATGTTAAGCACATATAAGAGAGTCAAAATATATTACAACATAATCTATAATTTCAGTTAGGTAAGAATTGAATTCTGTCTCCAGTAAGAATTGTCTGCTCAAAAACAAAAGCAGGTGTGTGTGAATTTAAACACATGTGAGAATATGAAAGTAGAAAACAAGGAGATGATAAAAGGAGAAATAAGACGACAAGGTTTAGTCCTTGAGAGTGCATTTTTCCCTACCTGTAAGGAACAGAGGCAGAATATAGTAACAGTGAAGCATTAACTTGCAGCTGTAACATCCCAAGCTCTGGTCTTAATAAAGTCAAAGTGACAAAGTCTCACATATAGGGTTTTCTGAATTTTTTCTGTTACTGGGATACTTAGTTATTACTGTGGCTATATCCAAAATTGCCTTTTTTGTTCTCAGTTACTAAAACTCTTACTTACCAAAACTCTGTAGATCCACTTGAATAAGAGGCCCATTTGGCAAATCTCTGTTTTCATGACCAGGACTGTTTCTAAATAATGCCTCTATGAAATTTGAAATATGTAATGCTCTAAAGTGTGTATAAATGTACAAGTATCCAATTATGTAGCATCTGATTGTAATGTAATGTAAATATCTCTATTATGTTTATTAAATAAAGTAAATTCTACTGTTCACATGGCAGGGACATTTAAATTGAGATTTCTAGTTCAGTTAATTTAGAAATGTTACTGTTTTTCTTCACAGGAGCACATTTTGATGAGAAAT
This sequence comes from Climacteris rufus, assembly GCA_013398175.1. NCBI lineage: Eukaryota > Metazoa > Chordata > Aves > Passeriformes > Climacteridae > Climacteris > Climacteris rufus. The sequence continues at coordinate 469,964 of VZRZ01007418.1, read as the reverse complement.
CAAAATTTAGTTGGACTTAAACTTCCTGAACTTAGTGAAGCAGCTGAACAGGAAAAAGGTGCAGTATCATAAAAGCTGGAAGAAGTGTTTGTTATACAGTGACTTTTATAACTGACTATTATGGGGGGTAAGGAGAGGGGGGAAGAAAACCTCTTTTTCTTCAATTGCAATAGTAGTTGAAGCATTCATGGAGAAGAGTAATATATGATGAATAAGAGAGACCAATAATGGAAGTACATCAATTTCTTGATGATTTGAACCAAGAAGATACAGTAGGTATTACTATAACCAAGTGGAAAGATGCACACATGGGATGGAGCCTGGCTTGTACCTAAAATCTGGAGGTCAGAAGTTTCAGTGACTTTCTGTAAAAACATTTCAGCAGTGATGGATTGAATGGATGTAAGCTCTGCAAGATGTTATGGTCATGAGGGTGAATTTGATTCTTGGGAGTATAGATAAGAGATGGAATGCTTTATTCCTGCTTTTTTTATTTTAGTATGTGTGTGGCAAGTATTGAAAATGGCATTTTCACTGCTGGGCCACATTTCTATGTCAATGTGAATGGGAAAGAGAAAGGTCAGAGAAGAGTCATAAATGTGATTGAAGGATTTGAAAAATATGCCTTGCAATAAGAGTGATTTTTTTAAGCTCCATTTCTGTGATTTTTAAGGAAAAATAAAGGCAAAGGGTTTTTTAAGGAAAGGCTTAAAACTCTACATAAATGAGAAAAAAGAAATCTGGCACCAATTTTTTTTTTCCAATCTAACACAAACTAAAGAGATTTGATATAAACCTGAGGACGACTCCACATGTGCAAAAATTAAATAGCAGTAGTGCCAAGCTATCAACTTAGAATATTTAAACCAAAACTATATATTTCTGTGGAAGTTGTTGTCAGAACTTGTTCAGAGTATGACATACCTGAAATTTCAATAGCTAATATGAAAGGAGCTGAAACTGATTGTCCAAGATTAAATCCAAAGATGATTTCAATTTTTCTTAATACTGTTCATTTTGCTAATTCATACATTTGCTTTGGGACTAGCTCATTAAGCTTTAAAGTTTCTGTTACACTTGGAGATAGCTGAGATACTATATTTCATGTTACCTCTGGAAACAGACCCATCTTCAGTCTGAATGAATCAAGATTAAAAGAGACATCTTGTCCTCTATATTTAGTGATTATATCTTTGGATTCTTATACTCCTGTCACTCTGCTAATTTATAACTTCCCAGAAACTATTTAGCAGGCTCTGTTTGAAAGTGCCATTTTACCAGCCTGTTATGTAATTTTGGTAGGTTTGGAAGCCTTGAGGAAAACATTATGAAAAGCTAAGCATTATTTTATCCAGATTTTCAACCAAGATCTCATTACTATCACAAGTGTTTCAGAGTCCAGTAACTTATCTAAATGATAGCCAGAACATTAAGGGTCAGCTCTTTGACCTCAGTGGGGAAAACAAGCAAGGGGTCAAATTCTTAGTACATTTGGTAGGGAGACCTCCTTCCTTACATTGTCATAAAAGCCACCCTGTGCTTGTTAACTGGAGTAGTAATTTTGCTTAAACAATAGGAAATATCCAGATACTTCATTATTGCTGTTGTGAATTCAAAGTACTGTCTCCATCATGTTTTTATCCATGACAAGTTACTGTCACCATCTGAGTAAACACAACTTTGCATCTACAGAAGTTCAGAGAAGTGGAATACATTACATCTGGAGACACTGTGGTGTCAGCCTCGATTATTATGGGGACACACATAAGTAAATATGTTCTTAATTAAATACTGGAATTTTTTAATGTAAAGCAAATGCACAGAACTAAAATGTAGCTGGAAAGAATCTCCCATTTCTGTCCTGTCTTTCATATTAATGCCCTCCAGATTTGCACATTATTTGTATGGCAAGTATAGCCTTCCCAAGTCTGAGATTCAGACTGGGATACCTACCTTTCATTGAATTCTGGCAAGATAGGAGGACATAAGGGAATTATTGTGTATGAAATGAAATTAAATAAAATGAAAATATAAAAGCTAAGTAACATGAATTAAAAGAAAAAAAAATGTTAGCCATGTCTTGGTCCTTATGAAAGTGACAGAAGTAGACATTATAACCTTTATGTCCTGTTTCAATGAACGGTGCAAACAAGTACATGATATAACTTATAACCATAAATGGTGCACAAAATCTGTAATATAATACATTACACTGGACTTCATTTTGGCATGTGGCATTTAAAGCCCTAGAAAGTGACAGTATTTTATTACAAAATCTCTGCTGAAATATTCCAGAAAGGAATGCATGACTTTTCAAATAACCTTTTTTTTTTTAAATCCAAAAATGTCTTTAGGCCCTTCACCTCTCCCTTCCCCCACTGAAGAGGAAGAGACAAAGACCAGCTCTGATGTCATGCCCAGCATTTCCGATGTGTTGCTGCGAAAACTGCGAGTGCACAAATCGCTTCCAGGAAGGTAACAGCTCATTAGAAGTGGAAACACATCATCCGGGGGAAGGCACTCCCGTGCTTGCCTTATGAACTTCCCTTATGGAGTTCCATTCATAAGGGATCCACAGACAGAGATCAATTGTTACATCTTAGAACGTGCGACAGAAATTTTCTGAATAATTTTGAGGAATGCATGAATTTCCAGTAACTGGCCAACTTTTAAAATCAGTTTGTAAGTCCCACATAAAAAGGCTGAAACCCCATTTGCAAGCTACAGGTAGATTTTATACAGATTTTTCCACTCCTGGTTTCTAGGATTGCTGCTGCTGATACAAATTAATATTGAAAATGCTTGTATTTCTCTCCCCCATAAAAATAATGAGGCCAGAAAATGTTTTCCAGTGGTAGAATTTGGGCACGTAAGAATTTTGCAATTTTTCAGGGAAATGGAGTTTATTTTGCAAATGTAGTTGAGGGACTTGCTTATGAATTCATTGATTTGAACTTTGCAAGACATTAAAACAATTCCAATTTTATTTGGCCAAAATTAATTCCTTCATTCCCCACGTGTTTCTGTACCAAAACCACCAGAACCTTCAGTCATCTAAAGCAGTCAATAAGTGTTCTCTGTGCAGATTAAATAAATATTTAACATTTATTGTAAAGGAATATATGTGTTATATATAATACTTTATATAGATGAATGCATGAGGTGAAGAAGTTCTGAGAGACCTTTGCTTCCTTGTAATCAATACTGAAAAGTAGTGGAAAACTCATAAAGTTCGAACATATATTTTTCTACTCTTTTCAATTAAGCATTTGAATAGCTTTGTTTTTAGAGACAAAACTCATTAAAATGTGATTTTTTTGCTTTTATTTCTAGCTCCCCACCACTTACTGAAAAAGAAGTTGAGGTAAGTATGTTCTTAAGATCATTATTTTAAACATATGCTTCAATTATAGGTGGTTACTGTAATTCTAAGGGTGGTTATCAGAATGAGAAAATGGGATGATTTTTTTCCCAAAAAAAAATTTCTCATTAGAAAAACTATATTGAATTCCATCAAAATAACAATTTTGTGAAATATTAGCAATATAAATTGTAAAAAGACACAGTAGGGATAAGCAAAACATTTGCTTTTGCATTTTTAATAATTTACATTTTTAATAATAAAATATGCATTCATATTGGAAATTATTACAACATACTTATAATATTAAAAAATATTGAGATTAAAAAAGACCAGAGACTAAATAATTTAAATTGCATTTGTATTGGCCAATAGGGGGCAGTTTTTAATAATATCTTGCTGTTAGTTTGCATAATTTTTACTTTCTCAGTTTAAGCCAATAATTTTGTTTGTAGGTTGCTCTTTAACTTGCAGGCTTTGTTTCTTCTATTTTTTTTTTTTCACATTTCAAGAAAAAGATCTTTATTTACATATCTCCAATCTAATGGAACTGTTGGTGCCTTGTGCTTTGCAAAGTATTAATTCTAAGAAATAATGAGTCTGGTAAAGAAAGAAACAGTCTTTAAAAGCAAAGAGAATAAAAATGTTAGCACTTAATCTTTTGCTGGCTTCAGTGGTAGGTGTTTATCCCTTAGGTAAAACAATGCTAATGGTGAGCTCATCCCTGGACTTCCTCTGCACAGAGTATCTGTTTAAAAACCTTGGGGACCCTTGGAGGAAGTCCAGCTAGAAAACAGATCCATTGTGATTCTGGTGCTTCTGGTAGGCTGCTTCCTTCATTGTGTCTCTGCTCTACTGAGCTCCCAGAAAAACAGCCAGGAAAAGAGATGGCAAAACATTTATTTGTATTTTAGTGGAAGTAAACAGGAATGGTTTTTTAAAGAAAACTAATTTTAAAAAATATTTTCAATTTTCTGTTTCAATACTTATTTAAGCAGCAAAGTTTGTTAAACACATACTTATTAATAAGTTGTTATTGAAAATTATATTACAGCGAGACTTATTGGAAAATACCTTTTTTTCATCCAAACAGAATGTATTTGTACAGCTCTCCTTAGCCTTTAGAAATGATAGTTATACATTGGAATCTAGAATTCACCAGGCAGAGAGAGAGAGAAATCTTACTGAAGAGAATGCTGAGAAGGAACTGGAAAACTTTAAAGCAGCCATAACGGTAAGAAAACAATGGTAATTCTTTTCCTGAACTATAGTGTACATGAAAGTGCAAACACATTGCAAATATGTTTGACTGTTATAAATTCAGCCCCAAAACGTCATTTTCTGCTGTTCAATCTCCTTGCCATGAGCTGCCTACCACTCTGAAAGAGAGAGGGCATTTTCTGCCAGAGTGGGTCAGCATTGCTGGAAATGCATAGAGGATGCTTCCCTGGGTCTTGAAGATTACAGGAATAAATACTAGCAATTTGCTGTTCAGTTCTTGAAATAAGACTGTGATGTAGCTAAGATCATTCAGAACTGCAGTTTGAGCACTGATCCGTGCTCTCTTGGGCAAGATCTTCTTTAACAGTAAATTTGATGTATGTCCAGATACAAGAGATACCAAAATGATCTGAAACCTGAATCCTGAGATCTGTGACTGGAAAGGTCTCTTAACTGCAGGTACTAGAAGTCAGTCTATGTGAAAGGAAACAGCAAGGAATACTTAAGGAATACATACAGTCCCAGCATCAGGTTTTGGGCCTGAGTACAGCTTCATTCCAGCTGTCCCTGGTGTTCCCTTACAGCAGTAGTTTTCAGTCCTTCTGGACAGCTTTCTCTGGATTTTCTAACTGAAATGACAAAAATATCTCTGAGATGTGTCAACTTATGTGTTGTGTAAGTTTTGTGTATAAAGGAAGGGATGATTAGACACCAGGCTGATAAATGAAATAGCTTTAGACCCAGTTTGCATATTACAAGGAGGTGCTGTCATTCTTATGAGAAATAGTGAGAACATATGATTCTCTCATTTACTCTATCAAGAACATCATCAGGTAAGAAAATAAACAATTAAAGAAAGAGTGTGATCTTTACATCTTTTCATCTGAAATTACAGATCTCCATTTTCAAGTTAATTGTTTCTGGAAAACAAAAATGTTTTGAATATTTTGCTGCTTTTCCCCTCCCTTCCCTGTATAAAGAGCAAGCAGAAGCAACCTATTAAATCAAAGGGTTTTCAGACTGAAAAAAGTGTGAAAAAGAACTGTCATGTATTTCTGTTAAGAATCCCCAATTAGGCACCAAGGACCCTGTTGCCAGCATGGGACAGATGTGATTAGAATTTTGTTCCTCTAAGCAGTTCACACGCTACAGTCTGGCTTTTACAAGCTTTTTAATGTAATTTATAATGAAGTTGAAACTGCCTTTCCTATGAAAGCTTTTGTTCTAAACAATGGAACAAACTAACAAGCAATTAAAAGAAGTGATGGCTTCTGTAAAATCTCCATCACATTAGTCCTAGATTTGTTCCAAACTCATTGAGAGGTTATCTTGGTTTCTGTAGGACAGGCACATGTTTTATGGCCCAATGACAGCTTTACCAGTCTTTCTGATTTTTTAAATCAATCTTGGGATAACTGATAAGTTATTCCAAAACATAACTTCAAGAGAAAGCTGATCTACATGAACTTCCAATTTGTTTGAGAAAATAAACAGGTTACAATTGCCAAGAAAAAAAGAAAAATCAGAAATTCTGTGCATGATTTTTCTTAAACAGATAATAAAAATTTCTTTTGCCTTTTTGGTTCTTGCAGTCAAATTTTCATTGCAATTTATTATCAAAGTGACTTTGCAATTCTTGAGACTATAATGTCTTATTTTCCAAATAAGTGAAGTATCATGGAACTGAAAAACCATACATGGCCTTCTTGATACCTTGTGCCCAGGGAATTAAAATGTCCTTTGTCCTTCAGCAATCATTTTTAAGTGCTAGTTGAAATAAAGTTAGCATTTGTAGAGTTCACAGGTACCAAGGCATGTTTCATAAATTTCAGAAGAGAAAGGATTTCAAATGTGTTTCAGCACCATGCTCGGTCAGGGCAGCACAGTCTGGGCTGTCTGTGGTGGCAGTGCTGGCACTCCCAAGGCTAATCTGTCCATGTGGAGTTCTGCCTGGACACTTGTACCCCTTTTGGGGGCTCTGGCCACTACATTTGAACTAAAGGCATGTTGATAAAGCTGCTGTACGTTTGCTTCAGTCTTCAGCTCACCTGTGGCACCACTATGAGCACAGGGAAGCCTACCAGAAGCTCCTGGAGGACATCGCGGTGCTGCGGCGCTTGGCTGCCAGGCTCTCGAGCCGCGCGGAGATGGTCGGAGCCGTTCGCCAGGTGAGAACATCCTGGGGTTACCTGGATCCTGGATCCACGTGGTCACTGTTTCAGACAGGGCTAGAGGTCATGGTCACCCTCTGAGTTTCATTTTGGCAGGTTAAAGATGTCTGTTTTAGTGTCAGGTAACACGCCATTTCAGCCTGGAAATTGAATTCAAACAGATTTCCCATTAAACTATTCAACATCTGTACAATAGGAGCATATCTATTATTCAGGACTATAGCTGCATCACAAATCAGTGCAGCACAAATTAGGAAACTTTTCTGGGTCAAAAAGCTCATCCAGTTCAGTCCCCTGCCTTTGGCAATAGCTCAGTCAGCTCTAAAGAGTATAAGATCAGAGTGAGTATAATTAAGAACACAGCAGTATCTTCCCAGATTCAAGACTGTTCTCTCTTCCCTCTAAAGTAACCAGATTGATACCTGTGACTAAGACCTTTGGGGGTTTGAAAAACAATGTGATATACCACATAACTAATCAGGTAGGAACACAGGCTGTAGGAATATATGACAAAATAAATTATGATATTCTGTGAAATACATATGAATATGCATTTTTCTTCTAACTAGCTTAGGAATTTTTAGTCATGGAAGCACCAATATTTCTTTAAGAACAACTATTCCAGATTGAGCCCTGACAAGGAGCTCACATAGAGGCAAATGATTTGTTGAAGATGTGTAAAGGTTACCTGGATATTTCTCTCTTGTCTTCTTTAGGAAAAGCGTATGTCAAAGGCAACAGAAGTAATGATGCAGTATGTGGAAAATCTGAAAAGGACATATGAAAAGGATCATGCTGAACTAATGGAGTTCAAGAAACTTGCCAATCAGAATTCTAGCAGAAGCTATGGTGCATCTGGTAAAAAAATTTAAAATTTAAGGGTTTGTCTTGCCTCTAATACACAAAGATGTTGGTGCTATTAATGATGAAAAGTATCGTGAAACCTGTTCATGAAGTTCTGATTTACAGGAATAGATTTTTAAAAGTTATAGAAATAAGTTTAAATGTTTCATATAAGCCATACTTCATGCTATAGTACAGTAATTTGAAATCACTATCACCAGATTCTGATGACATCCAATGACATTTTCATATGGCTTCTTGCATATGCATGCAACCTGCACAATTTTAATGAAACTACCTTTTAGGTGATGAATTATGGCAAAATTTCATTATTAAAAACATTTTTTTCTTTTTGCAACCTTTTCTTTCCTTTGCTGGAAACTGAAATATGAGTATTTTCCTTTGCAAGGACTTATATATGGAGGCCAGTAGTGGGCCTTTGCCTGATCTCAGTGAAAATAGTAATGGTTTGATTTTTTGCAATTATTTCAAATTTCTTCTGCAGGTGTAATTGAGAAGAGAACTCTGTGGCAAGTAAATACATGGTCACTAAATATATAATATATATATTATATATATATTTGTATAAATATACTCTATCTGAGTTTGAAATACAAGCAAGGGCTCTCAATATTATTTATACATACTTTTATAGTCTAAGACTGTCCTTTATTTCTGTTTCTATGCAGAAGATGGAGTTCCTCGTTCATCTAGATCCATGTCTCTTACCGTTGGAAAGGTATTTCTACAATATAAAGAAAATGAACATTTTATGTAGTGAAATTTTTTGTCTACATATGCTAACTTCTTTAGGCTGTGTTCAAAACAGTGCTGGTAAACTTTCAATTTTTTTCATGCAATTTAGTGCATGTGCTTTGCAATTTTGGATGCATGATTAAGAATGACCTGGTGCAATAATGGTAATGCTTGATGTGAAAACCCAGTGTTTTATTTCTGTAAAACTTCCAAGCATTGGAGATCAAGTCTATCATAAAACTTGCTAAAACAACAAGTGATTTGAGAGAGATGAGTCCCAGTGTGACCATTATTAAATTTGGTGGGCAGAGGCTTTATACCGAATCTACTGTTTATTTTAATATTTTTATTTGTTTGGTTTGTAGCTCTTTAGGTAAGGACAAGTCTGAATAATAAAGAGGAGAGGGGAAAAAAACCAGCACAGTATCTGCCTAACATGGCTGCAATCTCCCCTGTGTAGTTTTTCAGAAGCACATTAAATAAACCTGTCATTAATGAATAGGTATAGTTGGTTTTGTCTAGAACTGGGATCATGGAATGACTCCTAAGTATTCACTAAATCTGTGTTTAACTCCTTTCCTGTGAAGTTATCTAGAGCAGAATCTTAGAAGTGTTTGGATATGCACTAAAACAAAGCTGTTAGATGCTGTAAGTGTTTTGATGTTTTTACTCAATTGGAAGGATAGATTTTACATAGATTTTATAGAATGAGGCATTTGGCTACTCACCAAATGACAGCAAAAACTTACATAATCTGTGCTTGAGCTAGAATTTACTGTTACAGTTACCATGTGTTTGTCATACGAAGAATTTTTATGGTCTTTGGGAAATATGAACAATGTCACATGATGCTATCTAACAGCTCAATAGTGGGGCAGAAGGGGCTGTCCTTTTGTGGACAGAATAGATGTTGGTTCTCTAAGCTATAATTAGCAGGTTTAGATGTAATTAATATATCATAGTGGGTACAGTATATCATAATGTGTACATAGCAAGATAAGAGTCTCATGTGTGACTTTGTTATTTTCCAGTCATGTGACACTGGCACTTTCCCCGGTATCCTTATGCATCTGCTTTAATCAAAGATAATGGCCTGTGATAAGAGCTAAGACTATAAACTCAGAACACATCTGTTGTGTGACTTACACTCCTGGGCTTTCAGTATAGAGGGAAAGAAGCAGCATCCCTGTACCACACCTCATTTCACACTAAGCACTTGCCATACCAGACAGTACTAGAGGAATTTCTGTGGAAAACCACAGCCTAACAGCTTTTTGTCTTAGTTTTGCTCCCAACTCTCCTTTTCCTCAGGGGGACATTAACCTACTTCTTTGCCATACAAATTAACCCACAGAATTGTTCTTCAGTCTGTCCTGTTCTATGATAGAAAAAAATAATTGTTGTTTCTCACAGAATATGCCTCGGAGGAGAGTCAGCGTTGCCGTTGTTCCTAAATTTAACTCCTTGAGCATTCCTGGGCAGTCACCAACAGCTTCACCTATACCTTCAATGCCATCCCTGGTAAGGAACCCCACATTTTAAAGACTCAAGTTTTTGTCTAAACCACTTTTGCACAGGGTCAAGCTGTAATTACTTAAAAATTGAAGCCTTTTCATTGGTTTTCTTGTTTTGACTCCATCCTAGTGAAGGGGATGGACAGAGGTCATTCCTATTGTGTGAGGGACACGTGCCTTCACAATCTACCTCCATAAATTATCCCTTTGGAAAAAGCTGAGTAGGGCAAGCTGGTGATCCAGAGGCATTAGATATATAGTGAGGCAATCTGCCTTTAAATCTGTAGGAAAGAAGTAGTGAAAATAGTTGTCCACTGCAGGACAAAAAATTTTAACTAAAAACTGCAGAACATGGCTGGACTTCTGCTCTTCATTGCCAAAAAGTCCACTAGACAGAAACATATGTAATTAATGCACAGAAATGTATGTGGTAGAAATTTAGAGGTTCTATGATGATCTGGGATCAGTGGAGCCATCAGCCTCTGTGTTGAATTGTTGTTTGTAAAACTTTAATAAATTAAATGAGCATCTAATCTGAATTTAATAAATCCATATAAATGCTTTGGAGAAAAACTGGAAGGCATACTAAGGCAAAATCTTTAAGTATAAAGAGATGTGCTAAGATGGGGCAAAACCTGAAAGTTATGTAGTTTTCTGTTTAAAATATAGGGTTGTTTAAATGAGGGGTTTGTTGAGAAGATAAATCCATTTTACTTTTAAGAATAGCATCTGTTTATGCAATTTAGTTATTATGAGCTCAGTGTCAATTGTTTCAGGAACCAAGTATGTTTGTTTGCCAAGGTTTATTACAATTTATTTTTGTTTAAAATTTCCCATTGAAGAATCAGCTAATAAATTAATGTTCTTGGGATAATAGGAGAGGAAAAATAGAGTAATATTACTGTTTGGTGATCAATATATGGAGGAGAAAGGCTTTTCTTGGAAAAAATAAGCAAGGTAGAAGGTAATGTCAGAGAAAATTCTTAATGTGCCGGTCCATTGTTTACTGTGGTTAATGGGAGCAACTTAGAAGCACCACACTAAAGATACTTTAATGGAAAGGAAACCTAAGCAGCACGTTGCCTTTGTCATTTTATTGAACGTTCTTTTGAAATTAATTAATGAACGTAACATTTATTGCTGTGATTTACTTACAGTCTGAATCACCCAGTAGTGGAAGGAGCAACCTGACATCTACTCCTGCTCTGCCAGCACTTCTAGAAAAGTGAGTTTTCTCTAGGTCATCTCATTACCTATTAAATTCTAATACTAAATGATAATTTAAAGAATCGTATTTTGAAATACCAGTATATTATTATTATTTGTTAGAATGCTTTAAACATGCAAATTAAAAGCTTTAGAATGTGTACATCACTCCAGAATATTGAATTTCATGTATTTTAGATTAGTGCTGAGGCAGGAAAAAATTTATCTTATGTCTCTTTCACCTCTGTGCTTTACTAAGAATGTAAGGATGCAACAACTTGGAAAACGAAAATGGTGAACTACAGCACTGGTTGTTACAAATAAAAAGAACTCCACAAGATCTAGACCATCTTTTGAAATTGGACATAAATGCTGGGAGAAAAAAACAACAACCTAAAAAACCTTATCAATATTTTGCACCTAAGAAAACAAACTGCATTACCAAGTAACAGAGGTAGAACTTGAAATTCAAGTTTGACCATAAGTTTGTGGGCATGGGCCAGCTGCTCTAGTAGTGTCAAATCACACAGTCCAGCACAGTTTTGTATGTTCAACCACTTTAAGCTTATACTTATGGTTTGTTTAAAGTCCAAGTGAAAATAATGTCTATTGTTAATATGACTTCTTGAGAGAAAATCCATTGCCCACAGGTGGTGTCAATCAGGTTGAATTATTCAGCCATTGATTTTAGTGCCAGAAACATAAGGCCCACAAAAGGGGTTAGATTCCAGAAGCTCAAATGGGATCCACTGTTCAGCTCCTTAAACTTTGACATTGATAGCTCTGATAAGTTATGTCTCAATCACTTAAACTCTCTGTCTCAGATCAAATAAATGACAGGTGAGCACTGCAGGAAGAGAGCAACATAAAACACCTTATCTTGAGGCTAAATGCTCAAAACTTTTACTTGAGTAAAGTATTAATGACAAAAATCAAGGTATGTCTTTGTATTTTCTTTAACCTGGGCATCATTTCAGCATATGAAGTCAGCAGAGGGGAGTACTTAGAAGGCAAATAAAAACAATGTTTTGTTGAATTAGTATTTTATATTATTTCTATTATTTTCCTCTTATGTAGCAGGTTACTATTTCTAAAATGTTTTTTAGAAATCTGAGGGAAATATTAGCAAGAATAGCAAATAAATGTCATGGATGAGCTAGGAAACAAAGGCTTTTTTTCTTTTTCAAAGAAGAATAAAATGCAAGTTTTCTTACCTTAGAAACATAATAATTACCGTTCTTAAATTACAACATCTTAAAACTAATATTTTTCTTGGGGATTAACTTTTTTCTTTTGAAAAACATTCATTCTTTTCTCTGATGTACATTAAAAAAGACAAATCACAGGTCAGAAATTGCAGTATAATCCAAATACAATGCATTTTAATTATGTTATTTTCTATTTGTCTGCTTCTTTTGTCTCGGCAGTGGAAAGTCAAATGGAGAACCTGACTGTGAAACCTCAACTTCTGTGCTGACACAGAGTGGGTTGGAAGAGATCAGTCCTGAAACTAAAGCCAAGATAGAAGAGGAAGCATATAACAAGGGGTGGGAATATTTTTTGTGAACTATCTCTGTAAATATGTGCTACCAGATGAGGACATGTGTTTTTAACATTTAATTTTAAATGCACTAGTGATGTTGTTGGTGTCACACAGCATGTTTTTGGGTGATTAACAACTTTGGGATCTGTTTCTGAATGTCAAGCAAAAAATATTGTATTCTGTGAAGAGTGAAACAAAAATTTTGATCCTCTCCTGCAGAATCCAACATGCCATCTATCTGTAGCATTGAAGTGCATTTATTCTCCAGGAAAAAACTAAGTATCTAGAGGATATTCAAAATTATGGAAAATTATAGAGAAATATTTACTGAGTCCTTTACAACAAACAAAAGTTGTTCTCTGCTGAGGACTATACCCTGTTTCTCTTGTTCAAGATGATAAACTTGGTATCAGCTCTAATATAATGCTCTGTTAAGGAAGGGTGGCTGTGTGCCTTACTCATGGTCTTCAGCTAATTTTTACTCTTGTTCAGGTAATGCAACACTGCTACTTGAGTTTTATTGTATGTACCAACACATAAAGCCAATTTTTCATTAAATTAGATCAGGCTTATACAACATGCTAGACTAAGAAATGTTTTGTGTGTTAAAGCTATCAGGAAGGCTTGAAGAAAACCAAAGAACTTCAGGAACTGAAGGAAGAAGACGAAGAGACACCCAAAGAAAGTCATGATGAACATGAAGAAAGTGATAATGAAGATGAGATAAAAAACCTGAAAAGCAGGTGAGAAAGTGGTGTAATATGTCCATACAATAGGGGCCACTTGTTCTATTTGTGGTATCCAAGCAAGTGTTTTATACTCTCATCTTGGCATGTTTTCCTCCAGTTTAGGGAAGCATATTTGAAATAACAGTATTTTCACAGGAAGACATATTCTGAGTTGCAAAATGCAGCTAAAACTGTATGTTGACATCAAGATGCTTCATCTTGAAAGGGTTTGGTTCTGATTTGAGGTAAAAAAATGTTCCATAAAAGTTCTTTAGATGCCAAAATGTATCTCTGTGGATACGCACTGTCTCATGAAGGTTGTAATTCAGGAATCTGATGCCCACGTTTGTGCCATGTGTCATTCCTGTCACTAGAGTGACATGTTCATTGCAACCATCTGTACCCAGTGCTCTCTGTCTGTACATTACAGAGGAACTGAATGCTGGCCAAAACAAGTACTATGTCCAATCCCAAGTTAAGGCAGGGATCTTTACTTGATCCAGAAGAATTCATCTCCATTCCATAGGCATTATGGCTATAAACATCTGTTGATTTGAGATTTCAGCCACATTCAGAGAGCAGCCATCTCATTAGTCATGACACTCATAGAAAGAAATGTTTACCACACATCCTAATGTTTAGTTTAGTTGATTAAGGTATGAACAGTGCAGAATTTTGCATTATATCAAGCTCTGAGATTTGCCAGGTGGGAGAAATAGGAATCAGGTTTACAGTCCCCAGCTGACTTGCAAATATTAATCATATGGAATAGTTGGACTTGGAATATCTGAGTGTACAGCTCTTCATAAAAGAACTTTACAGTTTGATTCTTCTTGGACAAGGTGTTTGTATTGGGGAAAAAAGATGATGCACCACCTATGACACCTTTCAAATTGAAAAGCTTAACATAATAAATTTTCATGGGATTAATATATAACAGTTTTCTTTTCATTTTACAGCAGACTTGAAGTCGTCGTTAATTATTTATATATACTGTACCCCAAACTGTGTAAACACTGGAATGTGGTGTGGCTTGTAGTGGCAGCAATAGTCATTTTTGCTGTGGTGTTGGGAATCTACCATTCCTACAACTCCTGTGATGAAAAGTCCGAGGCACCTGAAGGGAAGGCCAGCTGCTCTGCTGCCCATCAGTACTCCTGGTGGAACTCGGGATTCCGACAGGAGCAACGCACGGAATAATAAAGGAACAACCGCGCATGTGTGGTACTGAGTGAGTTGGTGTATTAGAGCAGCGTTGTTCAAGGTAGTGCTTAGGCATCCCCATGGCTGTTACACGTCATCCCTTAGACAAGTGAGCCACTCCACACCACCAGCTTCGGGATACATTGTGAGCCAAGATGACAATCTGATAAATAATCCTGTCTGTCCTCTTACTGTAAATGACTCATGCAATTAAAACAGTATTGAATCATGGGAAGGTTGTGGCAGTAATCAGCAACCAGCAAGACATTTAAAAGAATGATTTGCATGGGACAATGACATTTTTGAAGAAAATCATGAAACCTGCATCTGCAGTTAGTGCTTTACTTTGCATTTCCTGAATTTATTGTTGATTGTTGAAGTACTAATTGCATTTAAGTCCTTTGGGTTTTAAGAATCAAAATAATTTCTTTATTCATTATTATTGGGTAGAAATAGAAACTCTTCTCTGGAAGAGTATAATTATATTATTAGACCAAATGCCTTGCTGCTAAAGTAATTTTATAAGAGGAATTATCTGTAAGATTATTTAAATGGAATGCTAAGTATATGCATAAATGTATTTTATGATATACTTTAAGAATGGGACCACCACTTTCTTTTAAAATGGGATACTCAACAGAACCTAAAATGGGGTCTAGGTGGCACAGTTGGTATCATCCAATAAGTCTGGGAACTTCTGATATATAAAAATTTGCAGAAATTTGTGTATGCCACTCAAAGTCAGTACTGGTTACAGGCAAAAGTGGTTGCTGCCTTGAAGGTTTGATGTGCTGCCCAAGCCCAAAATACGGTAGTCTTGGACATGGGAAGCAATCTTCAATTCTTTATTAAAAAAAGAAAACAAAAACTCTTCAAACCTCTGTGTATAGGTGATCACACGAAATGGACTCTGCCCTGCTGCTGATACTGTAAATTGGTATTCCTTGAGATCTGCACCAGGAACACAGTTCTGAGAACAGCCAGAACCCAACCAGTGCCTACATGAATCAGGACATGGAAGCAGTGAGGGCTTAGGAGAGCTCACTGCGTGTTTTCAGTAGTTCATTTTCAGAATCTGATGCCAAGAATACAACTCATCTGGTACACTTTCAAAGCTGAACTACCTGATCAGGGTAGTTTAATCTTTTGCCCAGATTTTTTGCCAATTCTGCCTATTTGGGAGTTGTGAGTTCTTACACAAGAATGTGAAAGGTTGAAATATTTAGATGAGCAATTTGAAAATATTGAAGCTATTTTCTGTAAAAACCCCAGTACCTAGGGCTGAGACCAAAATGTGTGTCACTGGAGGTGTGCCCTACCTGCCTGCTGAGTGTCACTTCTGAGTGAAGGTGAACCATGCTTGTTTTTCCATAGCTACAGCCACAATAGCAAACCCAGTGTGACACTTGACTGCACTCCTGTCTTGCATTCTCTGGCATTTTCTGATTGAGAAACTGTTTTCCAACAGAAGGATAAGAGTGTTATGAAGTACTGTAATTTCAGTTCTGATGCAGTTAATATTGTCCTGTTTTCTTTTGGTAAACACTGAACCTCAAGCTAACTATTAGAGAAAACAGGTTTCTAACTCAGTCAGAAATTTAA
Organism: Climacteris rufus; assembly: GCA_013398175.1. NCBI lineage: Eukaryota > Metazoa > Chordata > Aves > Passeriformes > Climacteridae > Climacteris > Climacteris rufus. Next base: position 453,816 of record VZRZ01007418.1, on the reverse strand, counting down.
TTCACATACCTGGCACTAGTAACAAGTATCCTGCTGGCGAATTTTTGTTTGCCATGTGTTTTGTAGAAGACATTATACAGAGAAAGAAAAGAAAAATTAAAAAACAATTGCAAAAAAAAAAAAGCAGACCACTACCACTTATTTTTTTGCGGGGGGTGGGGGGGAAAGTCTAGAAATTGGGAAGGGTTTTTTTATTTTAAAGTTTATATTATTGAGGAATAGTGTGCTTAAGGAAGTTCAAAAAGGATAATGGGGAAGTGTCATTTGGTCTAAAACTGCAATTGGTAAAGAATGTCAGGAGAAGGTTTCTTGCAAATTACTTGGAATCTGTTTGGTTCAGTTAGAATTTCTGACTGTGAAGAACTACTGTGACATTTCATGTACTTTCAGTATTTGAAGGAACTTGTCAGTTTTTTCTTGAATACTTCTTTAATAAAACCAGCTTCTTTAACTTAATATCCTTTGCAAATAGCATTGATAACTTAATAAGGCAAAAAAAATTGAAGGTAAATACTCTTAAATATTTAGATTTCTCTATGCCAAAAATTATGGAACATAATTATTTGACTGTGGAAATGTTGGGCTGTACTGAAGAAAAATAATTAACAGTGCCTGTAATTGAGTTAATTTGCTTTTATTTGCATCTGCAGTGTTGCAGGTCCAACAGCTTATTTGAAGTACACATAGAAAGTTATTGATATCAACAGGACTCTCTAACTGTTTAACTTTAAGCATGTAAAGAGGTATTTTTGGTCAGTGGGTGAATGAGGTCTCCATCCTCTCCTGAAATTCAGGACACTGGCTTTTTGTGGAATTAGTGCACAAGGGACAATTCCCATAAGTAGTATTACTGATTTGAACTGAACTACTTGCATGTCTGAGGCAAGTATAATTTAGTCACAAATGAACTTAAAGAGGCAAAATATTTTGATGGGGGTGCAAAAATGAAGACAAAGCTTATTAAAAAAAAAAATTGTTCTTTGTATAACTACTTTGAGCAAACTGTCCACTAAAAATAACAAACCACAATGACTAACAGCACACTAAATAGTTATGCTTATATTTTTCAGTTATTTAATTAAAACACCTTTTTTTAAAATAGAAAACTAGATTAAGCTCAAAAACTATTCTAAATATAATTTTGGCTGTTGGATATTAGTTTGCTTTATCTGGAAAAAAAAAGCCAACCAACCTCTTCTGTGTTCAAAGATCACATCAGATAACAAGAAACAGACCTATTATTTATGCTATGAACACTGAAATAGTTTTCTTGAGGTGCAATATTTATTTTTCTGCTTTAACAAGACACATTTATTGTTTCTCCTGCACAGCACAAATGTTTCTAGCAAAAGGAATTTCAAAAGGGCACTATTTTTGTGTATCATATTTAAATTTGTAATATTGTAAGATTTTGCACAAGTGTGCTGGTATTGTACTGTATAGTATCACATACTTGAGTTTTGAAATAAAATTATGGTTTCAAAGTCCTCAGTGTTTTTACCTGAAAGATTTGGGGTGCTCTGGCTGCATATTGATGGCTGTGTCCTCATGAAATACGTCCTGCCTTGTCTACACTGTTACATGTCCCAGGGATCTTGCTCTCAATCTTCCAGTTCTTCAGGAACATGATGCAGAAGAAGCAAGCAAACTCCTGTGTCAATAGAGAAAGTGTTTGTAAGCAGGGTCATCCCTGCCATGGCCTAGAAACAAGATGAAGAGGAAACTGAAATATCCTGGAGAGAGTTTAACTCCTGCTTCAGAGGAGGAGGCTGCATGTCAGGGAGGAGGCTGAACGTGGGCAGTCTGTAACCAAAGGATTCTGGGCAAAAGGTCAGGATTCTTTATTTGCTTTGTGTCCTTGTAGACTTGGGAGCTTTGGGAAGCCTGGGCTTTTTGGAGAGCTGAATTGCTGGTCCAGGAGGTAGGAGACAATGCTCAACTTCTCAACCAATGGTCCGTGGCAGGGAGAAAAACTCGGGGACATCAACAACCTGGAATGACTGTGACCATGAAAGGACACTGATATTTGTATTTTCTACATGAACATTTTTTTAGAATTTGTTTCCTCTACTGTTGTTCAAGTTTAAAGGTTCCTTTTGAAACGATTGTAGAGAACAATTAAGTCAGTTCTGCCTTATCAAAAGCTTTCTTTTTAGTGACCCTCATCAGCATTTTAAAACATGCTGACATGAGAGGCTGGGAATTTTTCATATAGGTTACAATAAGTATTTAGGTCAAACACTAATTAATCATTCAGTATAAGTCTGCTTTTTTTTTTGTTTTGTTTTTACCAGAGTAATTATGAAGAAGACACACCAAAAGGTTAAAGACCTTTTGTACTGTTACAGTCCAGATAAGTGATCTTCCACACAGTTTTGGAACAGCTGAACTACGAAAAGGAAGAAACAGACAAAAAACAAGGTTATTTCAGTCTCACTGCATCATTCTAAGATTCTTTTCTCCCTCTCCTAATCTGTAAAACCATATGAAGGAGCTCATATTTTTGTTTGGTGCTGCAAAGGTGTTTATCTCATTTTAATAGCTAAAAATCCTACTAAACATCAAGAGTTTGACTAAAGGAACTTTGCCACAGTGAGGAGAGTAGGCACAATATGTTAAAACCTGGCAGGACAATTAGCATGCAATTTAAAAAACAGCTATTAATTAGTTTTCATGGTAAGAAATACTTAGCAGTTCAAGGTAAGTATTTTCAATTGCAAGATTTTGTTTAATGTTCTCAGTATTTTACAGCCACACTCTACTAGTCCATGACAGCTAGAGAATAACTATTAGTTTCTGCTTCTACCTTGTAAATGTAAGTGAATCCACTTACAACCTGCTTCAAGTGAGAGTTAAGTGTGATTACAGTATCTGACATGGTCTTTGCTTTGTAGAGCCAGGTAAGTACAGCACAAGAAGGGAGGGAATAGAAATTGGAGCAAGAAATTTGTCTTAAGATCTCAAGGAGCTTTACCAGCATTCAGTTCCAATCTACAGCCCAAACACAATTTTCATTTCATTATTGCTACTGGAGGCATCATTTCACTAACCCACAGCATTCCCCTCAGGCCCTGTAGATTCCTCTCTGTGTTACAGAACACCACATAATAACCCTGTTATATATGCTGCTGTAGGACATTGTGCCCAGTTAAAAGGTAACACTATCTTATATATTAACTGAGAACTTTCTACAATGCAAACGGAGTTTAAAGATGTAGCTACTGTTACACTTGTGTTTACAGGACTTTGAAAACAGCCGGGAGATACAGGACATCTAAAAGTTTGATGACTCACAAATTGGATATGAAGTAAGAAAATCGTGTTGCAAAAAAAAAACCAAACAAAGCACAACCCTGACACATTCTGAACTGTATAAGCAGGTAAAGCAATTTATTAATTAGTCTTGGCATTGGCATGGCGTCACGTGGGGACAGAGAGTGAGGCAGGAGGAGTTTCTTAGCTGAAAGAAAAGTGGGAGCAGATGCATAACTCTTTAAAACATAAAATAGTTGCAAAACATAAGGGAATAAACTATCTTCCTTGTCCATTGCCAGCAGGAAAAGAAGTGATAGGTTTATACCAGGTATGACTAAATCAGTTTAGAGTAGGGAATACCTTTGAACAGTAAAGAACAGTGAGGCACTGAACTAGAACATTAAAGAAAATGTTAGGAATCTGTCACTGAAAATCTTTGAGAACAGGTTAGACAAACATCTGTCAGGGATAACATAGATACAGCAGACACAACTGACACTAAAGGAATTAGCTCATCCCTTGCACTGCATTCCTGCTCTGTGTTTATTGGAACCTCCGAAAATAATGTCTTTGCTAAGACTTCCTGAAGGTTTTCTAAGTTATAGATGTGAGGATCATCTGTGTTTTGAATCAATCCATGGGAATAGCTGTTTGCTGGAATGTAACAAAAGGCAGCAGTGATGGGACTGGCTGCCATCTCTGTACCTGTGGTCTCAGAAGGAATCCGATTTACAGAAGTGTGTCTCCAAACCTCTCGAAAACTAGGTTTCATACTACCTCTGTGTTATGGGAACTACTTTTGCATCAGAACTCTAAGGAAAAAAAAGTAAAAGCACTCCATCAAAACAAATAGGATAGTGGGGAATAGATGCCCTTCCAATTCCAATAAAAAAGAAAAATCCTGCATGGCATGCTATGATACAATAGAGGATTTGTTTTATTTACCAGATGAATAGACAACATGAATAATGAGTTGTTAAACAGTAAAACAGGAAAAACAGCAAAAGAAAAACTTCTTTCAAAGTGTTTACTGACTTAGCAGTCTAGCACTCTTATCTCCCTTCCTCAGCCGTGTTTTCTGAATCAGCAGTAGTGAAATTTTCCAGCAATCCCTACATGAAAGCGAGTGGAAAGGGTGATCAGGGATTTCCGGTCCGTGCCCTCGCCCTGCGGTGGGACAGTCAACGCGTTTGCTCTGACATTCTTTCTATGAAGCACTGCAGTGACAGCTGAAGTTGCTTTCAAGAAGTCATCTCATCAGTGGCCTGACAGAATCCAATAGCCTAACTTTCCTTAGCACAGGGGACAAACCACCTTGAATTTCCAAATTTTTTGAATTTTCCAAGCTGGTGGCAATGGCAACTTATTTTGGAGTTACCTCAGCAGTGCTTTTCATCTGGGTTATGACATTCGTGGCTCAAAATCACTTTGTAACAGGTATGTAAAGTTCCACTTCTTAAAGTTTTGGAAAAAGTAGCTATATTTACAAACAAGAATGTGGGGAAGGGAGGATGTGTCAACGTGTTTCTGGCAAAGGAAACCACAGGGGTTTGAGAATACAGTGTAATGAAAACTAGCATATAGGGAAGTTTTTCCTGTGGGTCTAATTGAATTGCTGAAAATGCTGAAGCATTTTTATCTAAATGCTTATTTTAAAGATCTGGTATCGCATTTAGGATTGACATCAGATCAATTTAAATGTAACTTTATTTTGTATTATTTTAAATATCAGAGGAAACAGTTTTGTACAATCCTCAGAGAGCAAAATATGCATAAAACCAGTTCTCTTTCATATTCCATTATTAACCTGGCACAATCTATCCTGACTGCAGTAGCTGCTGATACTGCAGATACTTGATGTACACCAGAAGCCTCATATGCTTCACTGTAATTTTCAAGGAGTAAATGCTTGTTCTACTTATGTTAAAGAACATATACAGTTATTGCAGACAAGTAATTTTCTTACCTACTGAATGACTTCTGAAGGAGACCTGCACTAAGTGCATTAGATGCTCAAATTAAGTCCTGTGGAAATTCCACAGGACTGGAGTACTTAACAACAGTAGTGACCCCCAGCAAAACCAACCACTGTACAATTTTCTCAGGGGAGAGGGAGAGCTTGAGTCTTGTTCCTTGCAGCTGTTTGGATGTCCCTTAGCTCCCCTCCAAGGGAGTACCCTCCCTTGGGATTCCTACTCATGCACCCTCTGCTCAGGGGTCCAAGAGCTCCAGTTAAGCTCAGGGCCAATCTCCAGCTCTGTCTTGGAGCTGTGTTGTAGCATCTCCTGTCCCCTCCTGCAGACTGGGCTTCACACAGGGACTCTGGGTTTAGGCTGCACGTAGCCTTGTCTCCAGGACGGACTTCAGGCATGTGTTATACACAGCACCATCTCCTGCTGTTCCCAAATGGATGGGATGTCTGGACTTCTGGATGTCTGACTCATTGTCTTGCACTCCCTGGGGCTGCCAGTGAAACCTGCCACTGTCACCACTGTGGTGCTGTGGGACTGTGCCCTGGTCGGTGAGGGCACTGCCCTGCCTGTCACCCTCTGCTCCTGGCCCCTTTCCTTGTGGAACAGCCTCATTCTTGCTGCTCCCAGGGGTCAGCCGCCAAAGGAAACTCTCTCTAATAAATCAGAGTGAAGGTTAGGCACAAGGCAAAGAGAAAAAAAACAGCTCCCACAAAGAAGCAAAAAAGGGAATTAACACACAACAAGGCCAATACCCATAGCTTACAGAAAATGAACAATTTTCTTTCTGTTCTATGACAAATTTGTCTTGCTGTGAGATTCATCTGTCTAGGTCTTCCCACCTATGTCAGTAAACCAAATTTTTCACCCTAGACACAAATACTGAGGAGAATATCCCACTATTAGTAGGTTAACTAAACAGAGCAAATTTGAAGTACAGCAAAGCTTAAATGTGCAACTTGTGGACAAAAAAGGATAATGTGCTCCTACAGGATTGGTCTTTATCCTGTACAAACTCAGTCATCTTTAGAACAGAGTTCAGAGGTGATTGAAGAAATGATGAAAAGACTTGAAAAGGCTGCTGTTCTGTTTCTGGATTCCTTCCCCACACTGTGAGACTGATAACTTTTACAAAATGTAGCTTTTACATCACTGTTTTATTTTAAAAAGCTTAGCAAGTTTTAAGGTACAACTTCGGTCCATGTCCTAGAAGTCATTTTTCTTATCATTTACAACTTCATTTTCTGGTACACATTTTTTATATTATGGTATGTATCTATCATGCAATACACATGTAAAAATATTTTTCCTGTAATTGATTGACTGAAGACTGTAGCATTTTACAAGTGCCTAGGTAATTTTCCAAGATCTCATTGAATTCCTTTCATTCAGCTGCTCAGCTTTATTTGAAATTTGTAAAGTTGGTCATTGGGAAGCATTACATTTTTTAAAAGTTGTATTGGCTCAAATCTGAAGATAGGCAAATAATAGACTAAGTAAGGTAGACTTGAAGCCCTTTGATACCTACACACATCTTCACTGAGCAGCAGGGCCTCTCTGTATCCCCCTGCAACATGTTTGGGGTTGTCTTATGTTCAGGTCAGGGCTGGATGCAGCCACAGTTTGTCTGTGGGGACTGCTCAAGTGTTCAGTGGCCTTCCATCTTTGCTGATATAAATCCATGCGATTCAATAACTGCTCTACCAAACATTTAGGTCCAATTAAACTAAATGTAAGGACAGCAGAGATCCATCTTTTCCAGAAGCCATTTCCAGCCCCACCACATCCAGTGGGAGCAGGAGCTAAAAGCCTGTCTTTCTTTTAGTACTCCACACGAATTTAGTCACCTTTTATCCCCTTCTCATCACAAGACTGGCTTGGCTGCCAGTTCTATCTTTTCATTCATAAAATTCAGTTTGTATTGCTAAGAAGTCATGGGGTGGATTTGCAGGCATCACTTCATTCTGCCTTGAGGGTTTGCCTGTATTCTGAAGCATAGATTTTATGAAGTATTCATTAGTGTACATACCTAGTGAATATGGTCTTACCAAGTACATTGAACAAGGAAGTAACACATGTGGCTGTTGGTTATCTGCCATGTTTGCAACGAAACGCTGAAATGTTCCATTTAACAGGGCAATTACTCTATGTAACTCAAAAAGAAAAAATCTTTTTTTCCAGTATATGCTTCCAGTGAAATTTGGAGGCAAAAGAGTAATATCCTTTCTTTTTTTTTTGTGCCAAACCCTGAATTTTGTCCTAAGCCCTGAACACAGGCTAAGAGAGAAGAGCAGGTATAACCTGAGTTATGCACTTGCTGGTGCAGGTGGCATAAAGAGTGCTCTGGCTATCTGAAAAGCTGGATGAACTGCCTGGAAAAGTGTCATAAATTCACCTGGTCTATCTCTTCTTATCTCTTCTCCCTGCCAAGCACAGTGGCTGGGGGATGGACGCATCATGCCAAGCCAGGAAAAAAGAATTGAGTTTATGAGGAATAAGGAACATCAGGAATGATCAAATATTTCTATTTTCTTATTGGTATATTAATGCCATGAAAACTTATGTGTAACACCTTGGATGTTATATACTTCATCATCTTGATAAGAGGGGTGTAACAGCAGAATCGCTACCTTGGTGCAAATGCTAGCTTTTATGTATTAGAAAAAAAAGAAAAGAAAAAAGCCTGTATACGCATTTAGTCTAATGACAGCCAAACATCTTGAAATTTCTAACTATTTTGTTAAAAAAATATGTTGTACTTTTAAAGTATGTCTTTTATGCTGGAAATTAGTTTTCTACTATCCTCAAGCTAGAAACTTTAAAAAATGTTCAATTCAGTTGAAAGTGATCTTTAATCCTTCGTGAGGAATAAATGTTAACATTCAAATACTAACCTTGAATATTTTATGGCTTAATTGCAGGTTCCATTCCTTCATCTTGCAGGATCATGGGTGTAGGAATTTATCTTCAGCAGAAAGTGAATTTCTCAGAAGCAAGTAATGTATGCAATCAACTCAATGTTCAGTTGGCAAGTAAAGACCAAGTAGAAAAGGCTTTGAAACATGGATTTGAAACATGCAGGTATGTGCCATCAGTTAGTGGCTCACTACCTTCAGGGAACACCTTTACACACAGCTGAGGCTGGTGATAAATCTGATACTAAAAGCACTGACGCTTTTTATTGTAGCTTTGGATGGGTGAAAGATGGATTTGTTGTTATTCCTCGGATAACATCCAACAAGAAATGTGGTCAGGGCAAAACTGGACTAGCGCGATGGAATGCTGATAAGCTTCAAAAATTTCATGTCTACTGCTTCAATTCCTCAGGTATGTAAGCATGACAACTTCATTTTTTGTGTACTTTGGCTTATATTAGTTTTTTTAAATCTGTATGAAAAAACCATAATGAGTGAGTTCCTATAATTTGTTGACCGTTTCCCCCTCCCAGTCTTAATCATTGTCAAGCTGTTCTTAGCTCAGAAGCTTCCAAGAAACACAAAAGGTGAATTCAGTTAATCCCAATTAATAATCTAGTCCTGCCATGAAAGCTCTTGAGGAAGAGTTGCTTTTACTAATCTCTAATGTTGACACAATGATCTCAATAAGTTTTGATTATTTGGGCATGCTAATTTGAGAGACAGTGAATTCAATCTTTAACCAGGATGGCTGTGTGTGGTGGGTCTGTTGCACAAAGGCCAAAATTGGGGTACTTCAGGAAAACTGGAATGCTTTTTGATAAAGGAAAATGTATCCATGAAATGAAATTAAATGAAATTATAAACCAGAACTGCCAAGAGACCATAAAACTAACTAGATTCCCAGTCTATCAGTAAAATCCAACAGCTTTCTTTAATGTGCATCATCCTCTGTGTGAAAAGACATATCCTTCCCTTCATTGACTATTTGCAGATTGAAGACACAACAGTGGAACTTGGGCCTTGATAGAAGTCAGATCTCAGCACAAGAGATCAATATTGTTTCTTAATGGCTTCTATACTTAATAAAAATTAGTAACTAGAGATGATGTGTTCCTGCTTATGTCCCATATTTATGGCTATTACATAACAAATATCCCAATACTTGGACCAAATAAAGGATCACTTTGTTATTTATAACCAGTATAATCAGACCTTAACAATGAGCTTTAGAAAACAAGAGCAGAGAATACATAAAAAATTATGAAAGTTTTCAGGGATATTGTGTGAACAAGGGTTGGCAAAAGCAGGAAGAAAGATGGAGATGAAGGATGTGCCCATGCAAAGATACAAAGATCTGAGACCCTCCCTGGTGGCTGTGAACATTGGAGGTTCCAAAGAAACTGAGGATAAAGCTGTACCATCTATGCAGTGTGATGTTTCAGTGCATGAAATATGTGTCATTCTTCCTCAGAAATGTTGGGTACATTGAGTGATGTTAAAGAGGTAGCAAGTAATTCCAATTACTTGTTTTGCATTAGTTATAAGAAAATAAATACATACATACTGTTGGAAGAAAGTTAAACTTGGTGAATGGTTAGAAAACAATTTAATGTATATTTAACATTGGGATGATTCTGCATTTCTTTATCTTGATTTCCAAACTGTTGCCTGTCCTAGGCATTTCTTACCCAAAATATTTGTCAGAAGCTCATTCTGTCAATTTTCTTGTGCCAGTAAAAAATGCCAAAAGCTCTTGAAAACCAGAGTGGAAAAAGTGTCAAACCCCTGCCATTTGGCATTTTATTCTGTAAATGTGTCTGCGTCATCAGACCTCCCGTGGGGATTCAGTTGGAGAACAGTACAAAGGTTGTTTCCCTGTTATTTATGTTGTAATCTGGCTGTTACTTTAGTGAAATTTTTATAACTTTACAGAATATAGAACTTCACATACAGAATTTTCACATTTTCACCTAAGCCGGATTCAGAACTCACCTTTTCCATTCACATATAAAAGTTCCCTTGCACCTACACTTTTATACAGAAAACATTCACTTCTATTAAATGACTTCATTTCTGAAAATTACTTATTTTTCTTCAAACTTGAAGTTTGTTACTTCCTACCCCTCCCCCTCAATTAGAATAATATCTTTTTATTATCTCACACTGGTGGTGCATGATTTATTTGAAACTTTTATGGGCTATATTTTTAACAGGAAATCAAATTAATTTTCCAAGTGTCAAGAGTACATGCATATGTTTTGAACACATAATATCATAGAAAGATTTTTGAATATTGAGTCTGCAGTTTATATGCAATGTTATTCTAAGTACTTTTGAGGAGGAATAGAGTCATTGGTATGCAATCATAAAATGAGTAACAGTATGAGTTACATAAAAGTTGTGTAATCTAAGTTCCAACCTAGGTTGAAATAGGGATGGCTGATTTGGGTAAAGCTTTTGTGAACAAACTATTAATAATTGGCAGAAGGTAGACTGAAGAACAATTTCAATAAATATATGTGCAGTATGTACAACACTGGCACCCAACACAACTTTTCTGTATTTCCTTTCCCTGCTGCAGATGTCCAGATTAATTCATGTGAACCAGACCCAACTACGACTGCACTTCCTTCATTGAGTGCATCTACAGACTTAACTGTGTATTCAGCCTCTGATTTGACTGAGAACATCACAGCAGTGCCCACTGTGACTGAGTCAGAACAATTCCTGAAAAACAGATTTCGGGTCATATGCGTCACTGAAACGATCTTACCCACAGAGGGGCCGACCACACCAGTGCCAGAGGAACACTCGCCCACGGACTCTCCCAAACACACTTCCCAGCTGGCCTTCAAGAATGATGCTGTTGTTTTTGGAGGTAAAGGCCTTCTGTGGTAGTTACTTAATGAAAAGAGCTAATTATGTAGAAGTACATAGTCAAACTGTTCACTGCTATTTTTGTTTGCTGCTCCACCATCTATTCTGATAGAGCTGAACCTGGAGGCACAATAGGAGTGTTATGGTTTTGCAGAAGCACAGCTTATAAAGCAGAGGATTTTAAAATCGTTTTGAAGTAGAACTAAGATCTAATTTTACCCTTATTAATAATATTTTAATATGAAACAGTGGAAGTTCATTCTGGTTAATGTGGTTTGGGGTAATTACATTTCTGGAAAAGTCTTGGGAAACACTATGTTCTCAGAGTAATGGAAGACTCATCAGGTTCTTAAAAACTAAAGAAGCCAAGAAAGTTTTAAGAACTGTTCTCTAATATGGAGGTGTTCTCAAGATATGAGATGTGGGAAAGCAATCCTAATACACAGCAATGGAGAAACAGAGAAAATATGAGGGAAATCATTCTAACTGTGAGGACAGTTTATCACAAGGATGTGTTCTCTAGGCAGGTTGCAAAAACCCTTCAATGATCAGATTAGATAAATATCTGCCAGGGATTGCCTAAATACCTGGTTTAGTCCAGCTTGAAAAAAATGAAGAGGAGTACATCACCTTTTGAGCTTCCTAACACCTCTGTTGTGGAGTTGATGTGTATGTACTCTTACACTAGGCTGGTTTTAGAAGAATCCAGATCTATGCTCATGAGCCTTTAGAAAGTCAGCATTAAGTACATATAAAAACTCTGTGCTTGTATCACTATTATCTCCAGGTATCCCCACTGCACTTCTGGTACTGGCAATCATCTTCTTCATTATTTCAGTTGTTCTAGCAGTCTGTTACATCAAAAAGTAAGTTGCTATTATTTTTTTCTCTCTTGTACTGAGTTAACTCCTAGAGTACAACCAGTGAATATTTAAAATATATGACTAAAGAGCAGAGAAGTAATGATGAGGACATAACAGTGTAGCAAAAATGAAAAACTAATCTTAACCCCTGTTGTTCTGCAGATAAATTTGTTGTTGATGTTGCTATTCCCTGCTTAGGAAAAGGAATAAAAAAAAATATTGCCTATTTTTAATTGGCCAACCATGCCTAGTGTGAAACATTTCCAAGGGTGTCAAAATAGCAACATTGAAGTGTGCATCTGTTCATATACAAACCTGGTTATGTAGTTTTATCCTTCTTTATTCTTATGTCAGACTCAAGGTGAAAGTTTTTATTATTGGACTATGATTTTACTCAGAAAAAAAATAATTGTTGAACTCTTTTGTCAAACATAAAGTTCTTCAATACAGTGCATCATTAGGTCCTACTAAAAAGGGTGCATTTCTGACATCCTAGTCCAGACAGCTTTTCCATTGTGTACCACAAATACTGAATATACGTTGTCTCTTTAAAAAAAAATACCAAAATATTTCTTTAGAAAGCACACTGATTGAAAAAGCACAATGATCTAGCATGCCACTATCCTCTGTGAGACTTTTGCCTGTATGGTAGAGTAAATTAATTCTAGTTGTTTGAGTGACACCATCAAACTATGTTAATATTTCTGCTTTACTATCCTTTTTTCTTTTTAAAGGTACAAGAAAACCTTACCATTTTTTAACAAGAATCAGCAAAAAGAAACAGTTGTAACTACCGCTCTCAAAGAGACAAAATCAAAGGACCAAACACCTGAGAAGGAAACACAGAATAACGGAAATAAGGTAGAAGAGTGTAAAACTAAGCCTGAGGCCACAGTAAAATGTCTAGAAGCAGAAGTTTAAACAAAAGAATGTATAGTTCTTGATGGAAGTATAAAATGAAGCACACAGAACTTAGCAGTGCTTTTAAACATAAGTGATTGTAAATATTCATATTTTCTCTATCTTAACATTTTTTTAATAATTACATCTTTGGCAACAAATATTCTTGCAGGAGAACATGGTATTTACTTGAAATAAATAAAAAAAAACACATTACAGCTCATTTTTCATCTTTCATAAAGAAGTAATTAGGAACATGCGCTTAACAACATGCACTACATTAACTATTTGCATGCAATTTAGATCAATATATAATGAAAAAGTTTTATATCTGGCTGGAGGATGTCTGCTAAGCTAATGCCTAAAATAAAATCATGATACTGTAGTTCTTCCTCACATAGATTAGCTTGTTTCCATTAAGTAGTTGCATGCTGTTTTTTAAGAAGTCTGTTTACAAACAGAAGAAATAGTTCTGTTTACAGGTGAGTGAAAAACCAAAGGATTAACCTACTGTCATTCAAATGCCCAAGGATGGGTACAAAGATGCTGATTCATGTATATATATATATATATGTGTGTATATATATATATATATATACAGATCAATTAATAACTTTCCTAGATACCTTCATTGTATCTGTATCATAATTTACAGTTTTATTTATTAAAACCAGTGTCATTCTTCCACATCAGCTATTTGACAGGGGGGAAAAAACAAACCTTGAACTGTATGTCAGCACTTATATTGGAGATCTGGTGTGTGTATTTAAGTGTGGCTTTCATGATAAAGGTCTCAAGTGTATGGGATGTCTACAGTACTTCATAAAAAATAAAGTATGGTAGATATGTTTGTCATGGACAATTTATTCTCATGAAAACTGTCTCACAGTAAAAAGAACTCATATAACATTAATGTTACACAAATAATTGTTATAACACAAATAGTTGTTATAACAACACTAGCAGTTTATCAAACATTTTCCTGAATAAATTGTTTGGATAACTTATTTCCATATGTGAAGGAGGTTGTTATGGCAAAGGAAGTTTCTTTTTACATCAAACAACTTGGAAAACATAGTGTTAAATAAAATAGCAATAGTACTGCTCACCTACATTGTGTTTTCAACAGTGTAAGATACTGGATTATGAACTTTGATACTTTTCATTCACATAAATTTAAAAAATACCCAGTGGTTATATATTCCACTAGATAGTGAGTTACAGTGTATTGCTAACAGCATGCTTAGAGATTCCCTGGGTTTTTCATTTTCTCTTTTTTCCCTTTGTTTTCTTTTTTTTTTTTGATAGTTCAGAAATATTTCATGGCTCCAAGTGATTCAGTACAGCTCTAAAAACTGCTCATCTCAGATGTCCATCAGCAGAATTTTAGCAGAAAAACATGCAACAGAGGACAGCACTAGACACAGCCTTCCCACTCACTTAAGTACTCTTGTTGCAAAATACTTGCAGTAATGCCTTGTGTCTCTGCTGGCATCCTGAATGGAAGTGCTCTGTGAGGGAGTGGACACAAAAGTAAGGCCATCAGGAAGGGCCACAGCCAACACTTGCCATGAAGCTGTCAGAGTAGCAAATGGCCTCAAGGACTCAGGCAAAGCTAGTGGATTCCAGGTAGTTCTGAAAGGGTTTTTTTGACGTATTACAATCTCCTTTCTGCCTCTCTTTTTCATATTTTAGAGATTAGAAATTACCTGTTTCTCTATTGTTTTCCCTAAGGCGAAGAGATAATTCTTTCTCTCTGCTCTTCTCTTACTCTCCTACTAACATCACCTCTGTTCTACAGATACCACATTTCTTTTCTCTCAGATTGTCTCATTCACATCTGAAGAAATCTGGAAATTTGTTTTCTAGTTTCACTCTAAGAGAAAGTTTGTTGCTTCTGTTTTACAGCTAAATAAGGGCGCCTTTTCCCCTCTGAAGCATTTACTTGCTAAAAAAATCCATCCTATCTGTTTTAGTAAGATATTGCCTTAACCTCTAAGTGTCTTGTTTTATCATGTACCTTCAAAACTCAGACAGCTTTCAACCTGACCTTCCCACTGGTACCTGCCCAATGGACATGGTTTGATCTGCCCTTCATTCCATCACACCATTTGTCACCACCAGAAGGGCCAAAGGAGCTGTATGGAATACACTGCTCTGTATGAAACAAAGGCAGCTGTAAGGACTAATCAACAAGTACTGTATTTGACATTGTATGCAGAGAGCACAACTCAGTCACTTTGAAATTGGAAAGTACAAAACATTCTTGCCCATTATTTAATGGAATTGCAAGGGATGTACTACTCCAGTGCCAACAGGAAACATTTATTTAAGTATCTAGACCAAGAGCATCAAAACCCAAACCCTCAACTGGAGGTAGCAGAAACGTCAGAGAAATTCTTCATCATGTTTCTGACTTTTCTCAAGTGTTGTGCTTTTTTTTATGAGACCTTCCCAACAGCTTTGAAGTTCCTTGATGTGTCAGAGCTGCTCAAGTACCTTGGACAAATAACTCATCCCTCTGAGTGGGAGAGCACAGTTTGTACTTGTCACTTGATGGTAACACCACTCAGATTCCCACACTGAGGCTACAGATGTTTGCTGACCTTAGGCAAAAGGGGTGCTTGGCCTGCAGGAAATACAACGAGGTTTCCAGTCCAGCCCAATCCTCATCTGGAATATAGGGATGCCTTTATTGTGGGAAGTACGTGTGTCTATGTGTGAACAGAAGCAGGCAGGAAGGGGAAGTACTACTCCTTTTCTCCTCTTTAAATTAAGAAAAAAAAAAAGTAGAATTAAATATTGCAGCATCAGGATGTGGATGACCCAGAGGATGTTCTAGGATGTCTGTTTCTCAATGGCTTGTTGTCCTTTATGGGTGTTGGGTTTTTTTTGTGAAAAGGTCAGTGAGCACTGACCTTTGCCACTCACATCCACCGCCCACATCCTCCCTGCAGACCGGGATTTGCACCAGCAGCTGTGGCCTGGGATGATCCCACCAGCCAGGCGCTCAGCCTCCATCAAGCATCATTTAAATCACTATTTAGCAGAGCTCGTAGGAAAGAGTGAAGAACACAGGTGGTCCTACGTCCCCTCGGACTGTGAACCCTGGGCAGTGCAGCACTGAGTGTGTGTCTGCTGAGGGCACAGCAGTGTGCACAGTCCACACTGTGGTCAGCTCAGCTATTACAGGATGTTTCTTAAAAAAAAAACAACTCTACACAGCACTTCTGCGTGTCAGAACAGATAACAGTGTGGCCAGCAGGACCGGGGCAGTGATCATCCCGTGTCCTGGGCACCGGTGAGGCCGCACATCGAGTGTTGTATCCAGTTCTGGGCCTCTCAGTTCAGGAAGGACATTGAGGTGCTGGAGTGTGTCCAGAGAAGGGCAATGGAGCTGGGAAAGGGTCTGGAGCACAAGTCGGATGAGACACGGCTGAGGGAGCTGGGGGTGTTTTGCCTGGAGAAAAGGAGGCTCAGGGGAGACCTTATCGCCCTACAAACACCTGAAAGGAGGCTGTAGCCAGGTGGAGGTCACTCTCTTCTCCCAGGAAACCAGTGATAGGACAAGCGCACAGAGTTTTAGGCTGCGCCAGGGGAGGTTTGGGTTCACATTACGAGGAATTTCTTCACAGAAACCTTGATCTGACATCGACATGAGCCGCCCAGGGAGGTGGCGAAGTCGCCGTCCCTGGAGGTGTTTAAGGAAAGGCCGGACGTGGCACTCAGTGCCCTGGTCTGGCTGACAGGGTTCGGTCACAGGTTGGACTCGGTGATCTCAGAGGTCTTTCCCGAGCTAATAGATTTTGTGATTCTACGGATGTTCCGGCGGGGCCCGCTCGGCCCAGCGACAGCGCCACTGCCGGCTGCCCTGGAGGCAGTGTCCGTGCAGCCGGGGCCGGACGGAAGGAAGGACGAGGAGGGCCGTGACCATGCCGGCACTGCCGCCTCCCGCCCCGCTCCCGGCGCCGCTCCCGGCGGCGTTCCCCGTGTCCCGGCAACGCCGCGAGCCGCGCGCTTGCGTCACCCCCGCGCGCCGCCGCCGG
>VZRZ01007418.1:389040-436928 GCA_013398175.1 Climacteris rufus | reverse complement strand
GGGCTGAGCGCGGCCCGTCCCGCGTCCGGCGCTGAGGGCCCGCACCGGGGGAGGGTGGGCGGAGCGCGCCCGGGCCCGTCCGCGCCGCTCGGGGCGCCTCATGGGTCTGCGGGTGAGGCGGGGTGGGTGTGTCGGGTCTTGAAGGACAAACAGGGAACATTTCATAGTGACAGGATACGGCGCGTTGGAAGGGACTCCCAGGGATCAGAGTCCAACTCCTGGCCCTGCACAGGACACCCCAAGAGTCACGCCGTGTGCCTCAGTGTTGTCCAAACGCTTCTTGAGCTCTGTGAGCCTTGTGCTGTGGCCACCGCTCTGGGGAGCCTCTTCCAGTGCCCGACCACCCTCTGGGTGAAGAACTTTTTCCTAATACGCAGTTCTGCACACACCCTCGCAGGTGTTTCCCGCGAACCTTTCGGTGCTGGGATTTAGGTGGTGAGCTCGGCAGGCCCGCCCGAGGCACGGCGCTCCCTCAGAGCTCGGGGGAGCACAAGCCAGGGAGATCCGGGCTGAGATCTGTGGAGGGTGACAGGTGGTGTTGTTGGGAGGCGGTGCCTGACGCGTCGCCTGGGCGTGTGCTCGGCAAACGCGCCCTGGAGAGCGGGACGGGGCAACTGGAGCCTGACTGGGAGGGAGAGAAGTGACTCGAGGGGCAGCATATCTGTGTGGGAATAGAAATTGGTCACAATTCCAACCAGGAAGTGGAAGCTTATTGTTGTGAAATACCGCAGTAATTCAGAATGCTCTCATAGGAGCTCGCTTTGTGTGCTGTGTTTTTCTCGCACCGTGGTGAGGTCTCGACAGCTGTAAATCGTGTTCTGGGTGGGTTCAAGCCCAAGTGCTGCTACAGATACCTGCAGGGCAAAGTGCTGCTTCTCTGTGTCTCCTAAGGAGTTTGTAATGCAGATACTGTCAGATTGCTCTGTGTGTGAGTTTAGGTGAATGTTCTGCAGTTTGCTTGCCCTTGCACACCTCTATAGGAGTCTTAAAAGGGTGTGAAACAAACAAACAAACAAATAATTCTGTAAAGAGGCATTTTTGAGGGAAGTCAAATGTAGAGGGATCAAGGGGAGGAAATGGATAAAGACTTGGAGGGCTTGGGTTAAATCCTTATGCAGACTTTCAGGGAAAAAGATTCAAATGTGAAGGAAAGGTGAAATAAGTTGGAGGCATTTGAGCAAGTTAGTTCTGTAATACATCCTAAAGTTGAGTGTTTTGTGTAGATAGGGTGATCTCTAAATTGGTTTGTACTGACATGGATTCCTTGGCTTACCAGTTTCAGGATGCTGTGGGAGTTCTTTTGATCTGCCAATGTAAGTTTGATACAAGAAAGCTGATTCCTAATATAATGTCTATGTATAAACAGATATTGATGTGCTCATTTGCAGACATTCTGGTATTCATATGCATAAATGTTTAGGATAAACAAAGATTGTCATAAATTACCATTGTCATCTAAGATTTTTTTTTCCATTCCATAGGATGTATTTATATATGTGTGCGTGGAGCTGAATCTGAGAGAAAAATTATCCATATTTAATATAAATATTGCTGTAAGGAAAAGAATACATTTTTAATAACATTATAATGCCACGTTCCAGACTCTTCTAAGTGTTCTGCATTGTTTCTGATCTGACTGTTCAGGTTGTGTTACTTGTAGAATAATTACTGTAGGCTAAAAGCAAATGAGGGAGTAGCCACTCAAACACACAAATATAACTCTCTCAAATATTTTTAGCAGAGACTCTACAAGTGAATGAGAACTTCTCTCTACAGAACTGAGGTGAAGAACTTCACCATGGGTCAACAGATTTCAAACCACACACAAACTGTAATTAACAAGTTGCCAGAAAAAGTAGCAAAGCATGCTGCTCTGGTTCAAGAAAGTGGTTTCCTAACCTACGAGGAGTTTCTGGGAAGAGTAGCTGAACTCAATGATACGTAAGCCTTACTTTGCTTCTTTCTTTTTTTCGTGTTTCACAGAGACCTTGGATGCAATATATTATTCTGTGCTGGCTAAGCCAG
This sequence comes from Climacteris rufus, assembly GCA_013398175.1. Classification (NCBI taxonomy): domain Eukaryota; kingdom Metazoa; phylum Chordata; class Aves; order Passeriformes; family Climacteridae; genus Climacteris; species Climacteris rufus. The sequence goes on along the minus strand of VZRZ01007418.1, from coordinate 434,903 downwards.
GACTGGCCCTATGGTTTTGAAATGTTTCCTTCATTTCTCAAAGTTTCTGTAATGGTTGTAATTATACTTCAAAGCCTTTTTTCCTCCTTAAATTCACTTTTCTGCAATACTCTTCCTCCAGCAAGTGTTGCTCTCTCTTAAGAGAGTTCACAAGAGGTGATTTAGCATCATCTTTTGGTTGGTGTCACCTGTCTCCCTTGTTCTTCTCCCTTCCACCTGAAGATGCAATGCTGCTGCTTCCTCTCTGCCTTTGGGTAGGAAGGAGCAAATGCAGAGACAGCAGAGTTACACAAGGAGGGTGGCACCTGGGACAGAACTGTTTGTGACCATCTCTCCCACCTCTGCAGACATGCAGGGCTGCTGCTCATTAGGGATGAGGCTTGTCTTACTGTCCCAAAGCAGTGACCTAGATAATCCCAAACAAAAGGCTGCTTTTTGGAAAGATTTTTCATAGCCTGCCTTTTGTTTGACCGGTTCAATGGCAGTGAAAAGAAATGAGCCAAAAAATAGTGTTGTCAGTTTTAGCCTGTATTTATGGTATAAAATGAGAGTGATTAAAATGAAGTGGAAACACACACACACTGAATAAGGGCTTTGTAGTGCTTGTTGTTTAACTAAAATGTGAATTTGTATTCAGTTTAGAAATTGTCTTGGAGAGTGTCGTACTTTTGTGAATGACCTTCAAGAACACATAGCTGCCTTCTGGGTAGACACATAAATAGATTTTGAAGGTCATAATTTGATGTTTTGTTGAGAATCCAGGCATGTATCAGTATAATTAAGTCCAAAATGCTGTTACTCAAGTGGTTCTTTATTTCCAGTGTTTACTTAAGCCTGATGATAATGTGTCTCGTTCTTACTCTTATGGAATACACCATTGTGTCTGTGTTCTTTTTAAAAAAAATCTCAGGTCACCTGGCACTTCCACCTGGCTACCTCATTATTAATATATACTAACAAAAATACACCTCATCTGCATATGTTGGTATTCACAGGCTTTTTTTTTTACCTCCATGGTGAGGAAATAACTTTTTTAGATTGAACATAAGACTGTATGATTGCTGTAATAAACAACGAGAGCATATATATATTAAAATGTCTATAAAGTGCACTTGTTGCTGATGCTGGATCAAAAGACTTACACAGCATTTTCTGAAGTTTGCTGTGCACTTGAAAGTGAAATGGATTGTGTATTTTGTATTCAATAATGTGCTAAGAAGGTCACTGCTCTTTACTTTGACATCCCTGGGCAGTATTGCTAAAATCTCTTGTAAGGATAAAGAGCAGATAGGTGAACCACAAATAATCCCACTTGGCTGGGGCTGCTGATCTTTGCACGTCCAGCACGTGGTGTTAAACTGATGTTGCTTCATTTCAGCACTGCAAAACTGGCTTCTGGGCAAGACAAACATCTGCTCTTTGAGGTGCAGCCTGGTTCTGACTCCTCTGCTTTCTGGAAGGTGATCGTTCGGATAATATGTACCAAAGTAAGTGTGAACAGTTTGGTGTGATGGCAGCTTGTGTGCAAAGATTTGAGGACTGTCACTTCTACTTGTAAAATCCAACACCTGCTACATGTGTTTTGATACAGATGATGTACTCAAGGATGCTGTTGGAGGTAAATTAAGTCTAGATTCTAAGTTTCTGCAAAAAGCACAGTAACAAAACCTTTTTCATAACTAAGTTTAAAGGAGTGATATCTTCCAGTGCAGCACTTAGTACAAATGCAGATGATTTGTGAGGTGAAGTAATCCAGTGGTACAACAAACTGGGAACTATAGAGTTTGAGAGTAGTAGAAGTTAGTCAGTTCTTCCAGGCCTTATTGGTTGAGCTAGTGTACCTTCATATAGTCTGATTCCTTAGAAAACCAATCTGAAAGGTAAATGTTTTAACTTAGTTGGAAGATCATGACAAAAGCTTATGAAATTTGCTCCTTCTAACAAGGAGATCTTCCCCTCTGTATCCTGTCAAGTAGCATCCTTTAATGATCCTGAATCCACTGAGCAGTCTTAGCATGTGATTAAAGAAGCCAACCCTCAAACTTTGTTTGAATCCAACAACTTGCAGTTTTCTGTTTACTTCTAGTTTTCCTTAAGGCAGCCATCACTGTAGGCAATTTTAAGTTCAACTATCAAATGACTGATTGTCCTGTGCTCTGTTCTAAGTTTAGCCCACTTTTTTGGGTGTTAGGTCCCTACTCACAACTTAATCCGTTTAAGTAGTGATGGCAATTGCCTTGCCCTAAAACTGTGGTGCTGAGGTGTTCCTCATGCTGCAGCAGCTGTGTGCAGGTCTTGACTCTTGCTGAGGCAGACTGCAACTTGCTAACTTGGTGATGGACACTGAGGAAGGGGACTACTGCCTTGCATGAGAATTGCAGTGCATTGAAAACATTTTGAGCAATGCCAAGTTAAAATCTGATGAGTAATTGTAAACAATTCTTATGTCTTAAGATAAATAAAACAAGTGGCATCGTGGAAGCTTCCAGAATCTTGAACTTATATCAGTTCATTCAACTTTATAAAGACATCACCAGTCAAGCAGCAGGAGTTCTTGCACAGAGTGATGCTTCTGAAGAAGCTGCTGAGAATTTGATGTCTCTGTCATCATGTCAGGCCAGCTTGTGGATGGGAAGGTATTTTGATCTACTTTAGCTTCTGACCACAGTAACAACATAAACATTTTGGGAGTTGTGTTTAAAACCTGAACTACAAATACGTAATGATCAGAACTGCTTGCTCTTGGCAGCTGCAGGCTTTGTATCATCACAAACATGAGCAGACGCCTTTCCTTGCACCAAGGGAGCTGCAGTGAGCTTGGGTGAAATTCTGAAATATGGTGCTACCATGCCTTAGCTTCAGAACAGCCCTTTTAGCAATCAGTGCTCATATAAACATGGTATATGTTGAATCTCCTGGATAAGGAAATGGGAGGAAACGGAATCAGCTGCAGCTACAAATCTAGGGGGTTTGACAGTGTTTGTTCAAACAGATTTTGTTATTGTTCCACTTAAACTTTCTCTTCCTCTTACGTTTTGGCATGTGAAAGTTCCCATCTGTTGCCACTAGAAGCTCATCAATTATGGTAATAATTTAACTTGTAAGACTGGAAAAATGTGAACTGTCTCACTCATGTTGACATTGTGCTTTGTTAACCAGAGGAAAAACAAAAGACTGAGGTCAGCACCTGCAATAACTTCAGTTCAAACTGAATATAACAGCAAGAAACCTGTCACCCTTTCCCCATGTGGAAGTGTTGCTGCTACCAGTAATTCCTTACTTTTCACTTCCTGAATAAGCTCAGGGTTCTAACTCAGCTTTAAGTGGGGCAGAGCTAGGTTTTACAAGAAAAGGTAGTAAATGGTGTAGTTCTCCATGTTGACCAGTGAAGAGCTGGCAGCCAGGTATTTTAACAGAACAGGCTGTGTGTCAAACTTGAGTTGTTGGAATGAAGAAGGGGTCATCTGTGTTGTCACTCCACAGAGCCCCCTGGTTTTTCTAAGTCAGTTGTTTGCAGAATGTATTATTTTAATTTAATTTCCTGTAAATTGTGAACATGTTTGAGAAAGAGCAGGAAAATTGCTTTCTCAAGGTTGTACTAGAACACGTGTTTTTCTGGAAATGGTCTTTTGCTTCAAACAAACAAACCAAAGAAAATAGACCCCAGATACTTATGGAAAACAACTTTATATATTGCTGAAGTCAAAGAGTAAGAGAAAAGGTTTCCTGTGTGAGTTTCTTTTTCAATTTTCAGACTTGGGGACAGAGGAGATGAGCATTCGTGGTGTTTGTAAACTTCATTGCTTGAGGCAGTATTAGTCACAAAAAACTACAGAGTGTATACTGTGTTAATATGATGCAATTTGGTGTCTTAGCAACCTTGTGTCTTAGCCAAGTTTTTCAAGTCATTAAGGAAAATGCAGGCTGAAGCACCTTCAAATATTCTACACTGAGGAAATCTGTTTATTTTTCTGTGATAACCACCCATTTGCCTAAATTCTTCTCACCTTTAGACACTGTGCAAAGTTAGCCCTCACTGTCTAAAAATAGCAAGTGTTATCTGTTTTGTTCTTCTTATCTTAACTTTTTCCACTAGAATAATGCCCCAGTTCTCTACAACATCCACTTCCTATTTAGAGCATTCAAAAATGTGCCTAAGTGGTTTATGCTTTCTGATAATGAAGGGACAAGCATTTCCTTAGTCTGTCACTCTTTTATTTTACTGTTTCTTCAGGAATTTAGTCTTATGACTAAAGCTTAGTTTGCAGAAACTTTATAAATAGGACTTATCTAATTGCTTGTATAGACACGAGCAAATCTCAAAAATTCAAGTGTTTTTAAAGGTTAGTGCTCAGAGTTGCATGGAGGAGGGAAATGAGAGGGAACAGGTCCAAAGAACACAGTGAGCTACTGAAAAATAGGCTTTTTGGAAACTGTTGTCCCATTTGTATGCAAATTACCATCTGTAAAAAAGTCAGTCATTTTAAAGTAATTTCTCAAAAAGCAAATTGAAAAGGAAACCCCAAGGACTTACTGAAAAACAGAACAAAGGCATGTTGACTGCTGTCCATTAGCTGGCTTAATGTGTACAGTTAAAAAATGACTCTGTTTGACAAGCTCCCTAGATGCCTAAGCAGAAATGGGCTGGTCAGGAGTCCTTAGGGTGGACTGACTCTCCTGAAATGCCATTTTTTCTAGAATGCTCTCTCTGTCCCTCAAGTCAGAACAGGGATTCCCAAAGCAGGATTTTTTGGAAAACCCAAGCATTTCTGAACACTTCCTTAGTTGTTTTGGAATCGAGCTGTGACTGTAAAATTGGGAACCCAACGTGTCTGGTTAGGCCAATGAAAGCTGAGGATTCTCTGCACCTTTTCATGCTTGAGAATTCCTGGTGATGCAAATATTTGAAATATTACTGTTAGGAACTTTAGATACAGGTATCCATTATTTGAGAAAAAATTCAGATAAAAAATTACAATGTCTGTCTCAGGTAATGATCTCATTTTTAAACTTCCCTGCCAACAGGAACACCTGGGAGTTTAACTGGAAAAGCTGTGCTAACAGTCAGCTTGAGGAGTCCTAATTTGAGGAACAATCATGCAGAGCATATTGCAAGCTAAAGGCAGCCTTTTCAATCTAATGAGCAGTTCAGCTCCTGACATTTTGATGCCATGTGAATTAGGGAACGTGCATTCCAGTAGTAATCCTCCTGACACGCATGTTTTTGTCTAGGATATAAACCAGCACACAGAAATTTGGCCAAGTTCATTTGAACTAGTTTAGCTTGACAGGCAGTGAAAGGAAGGCAGGTTCTTCTCCTGCCTTTAAAGTAAACAGTGTTTCTGTTCTTTTGCCCAGGCATGTGATATGTAACAGTTACAACTCCTCACACTTCCTTGTTGATATGAAAAAGGATTTACAGAACCCTCTGCAACACCAAAAGCACCTGCCACAAAAAATAAATGCACATTCTGACTTAGTTTAGCTCAGGTACTGCTGTGTGCTGGTAGCTTGAGGCTGTGCCTGCTGAGGAGGCTGGGATGACATAAGTAGTCCATTCACAAATTACAAGCACAGATGTTCCTTTCTGTCCATCACTAATTATTATGGAAAATGTAGTAACTACTGTAGTTACTAGGGCATAAATATAAAACATCTGGAAGAAAACAGTGTCTTCTTTTCTGCAGGGTTAAACAGCTGACAGATGAAGAGGAATGTTGCATCTGCATGGATGGGCGTGCTGATTTAATCTTGCCGTGTGCTCACAGTTTCTGCCAGAAATGCATTGATAAATGGTAATATATATTAAAGGATATTAATTATTTTTTAGGATGTACTGGTTATCTGACAGTTTGGTTTGACAGATTCCTTGGTTCCCATCTAATTTAATATCTGAAGATATTTCCAGGCTAACGTGCATATGATACATAACAAACTTGGGTAAAATCAGACTGCAGCAGAAGGAAAGCAGGATTTGTAAACATCATATGAAGAATTTCATTTTGGAAAAAAGAGACATGAAAGTGCTCTTCAGCATTTGTTTTGTAATTTCTTATGTCTTTTTATTCTTCTAAAATTAAATTATTTTAATCTTGCTCAAAAACTAGAGAAGATGATATATGCAGATGCTGGCATGTTGTACTTCACAAAGTCTCATTTAAAGCTTGTTAAGACTATGCAAATATGAAGGCAAGTTGGACTGTCTGTCACTGACTTGGGAAATAACTGTCAGAGGGATTTTTTCCCATATGTTATGCTTTCACTTCAGATAAATAGCATACAATTTACTGATTTAAATATACCAGAAAGATATACCCAGAAAGATATTTCTTCTCAATGGCAGCAACTTCAATTTTATGTATTATATGTAGCTTACAATGTCCGCCTTCATAGTAAACTGAACATAATTTCAGCTTCTGCATCTCTGATACACCAGTTGTTGGAAAAGTGGGAGAGAAAAATTGCTTTGTGGAGGAGCATAGCTCATCTGACCACAAAGGCCTGCAAGGATTAGGGAGGGTTCTGGCAGTCTGGCATTAGGGGGGACAGACCTGCTCTGTTAAAGGCTTTATTTTGGCCTAGTTAATGCAGATGGTTTTACACATAATTTGTGTATAAGAATTTGGTTTGTGGCTTTTTGAAAGACTTGTCAAGGCAATTGAAATTACTCTTGTAACAAACGCCGTGCTTCCAGGAGGAAAAACTGGATCTCAGAATATAGTGAGCCATTTCTCTCTTCTGGGAGAATATTTTAACATCTGTCAGCAAGACAGGGCTTAGTGTAGTGACTGTGGTGGAGAGTGGATTATATGCTGCTTTGGCTAATGAATCAGCTGAACTCCTCACTGAGTTGCAGTTACACCATGCTATTTTTAATACGCAATTTTTAATGTTAATTTCTTCTTAATTTAGGCATAACAGAGGCTCCCAGCTCAAGCATAATTGTTCAGGACCCCCGAGTTGGTGGAGGGGGATGGGACTCTGAGGGACCAGTTCTAAACTTTAGTGGGCTGCATAAGCCAGGAAAAGGGTTCCTCCTCCTCTTTATCTAGGAAGCTTATGGACACTGCTTTCTGAAGGCCCTCAGCTGAATTTCTGAAGATAGGAAGAAGTAATTTAGACAGTGAATTTCCATTTAAACTTTCTGGACAGGTAGCCAGATACATCCTATCTGACCTGAGCAAACAATTAGGAAGAACAGGATTCCAAATGTTCACTCAAAGAATGGAGCTCCAGTCAGAAGTCTTCCTCACAAACAAAAACATTTTTAAACAAACCAAAAAAATAGATGGGTGATCTAGTCCAGTTAACCTGATCGTTCTTGAAGTTCCCACTGGGTTGGCTTTTGGTTTTGGTTTGGGTTTTGTCTGTCTGTTTGGGGGCTCTTTCGGCTTTTTTTGTCCAGGAAGAGGCCATGGATGAAAAATGCTCCTTTCTCTGACTTCCTGACAGGAGCGACCGTCACAGGAACTGTCCCGTGTGCCGCCGGCAAGTGACGGGCGCAGGAGACTCTTGGGTGGTCTCAGAGGCACCTACAGAAGATGACATTGCCACTTACATCCTTAACATGGTGGATGAGGCAGGGCAGCCCCACAGACCCTGACACTGCCCAGCAGGCTCATCCTGGCAGAACCACTTGAAGCTTCTGTTTTCACGAGCGTCTGGTTTCACCTCTCGTTGCCGTTCTGCCACAGGCTGTCCTTTCCTTCTCCTCTGGGCCGCTGTGAATCTGTGCTGCTCTGAAAGCACAGGGTATCTGAGCAAGTCCGTGTGTGTGCAGTCTTAACTGCTAAACTTTCAGCAAACTCTTTCATCATTAACAAAGTTTGTTTTAGCAACGACTTTTGATATTAATTAACAGTTCAATTACTAGATGAAGCAATTTATAACAGCACAACTACAACTGCAAACTGCTGTGTGACCATCACAGTGTACTGAAGATGTACACAGAGATGAACCGTGGCAGATGGCTTGACCTCACAGTTCCTACCCTTAAAAGCAGTCCCTTATTCACATTAGTTTCACAACAAATGTGAATAAAGATGATGAGTTAGCACTAGTGATTATTAATTTGAAATTTTACTGTTGAAACTTGAAGATGTCCCACTGCCTGTTCTTCAGTAGTAAGTTATTGCTGCTCTTAGTGTTTACAGATACTTATTTCTATCTGATCTGTTATGACTTTCATTATTAATTATTTTAAATCTGTTTTGGAGAGTATAGGCAGGTCTATATATGTACTTGTGCACTTCCCCTTATTCTTCTAACAAGACTTATCTCTTAGAATATTTTTTGAAATATGTTTAGTGTAATCTTATCAGCTTGGAAACATTAAACAGTTTCATACACAATCCTAAAAGCAGTAAATTAGCTTCTTGGTAGTTTTTGATAAAGAACAGCTAAAATTATTTTTAAACATTGGGTGTATCTGTAAGAGAATGCCTTTGTTTGAATTAGCACTTAAGATATAGTTTATTCTGCTGCTGTGGTTTTATCTGCTCCTCTTGAGTTTTTGAAGTGATGAAATCAGAGTCAAAAGGTACATGAAGAGTTACAACTGATAATCTAAGTAAGGGTGCTCTACTTTCCATCTATAAGTGCAATATACTTTTATGTAGCAGAGGGAAACTTCTTTAACAATAATGTTGCTTGCAGGGAGATGTGCATGTGACAGCATGGGAAAAGGGATATCACACCTGGAGTGCAACAGTATTTTGTGTCTAGCAGAATAAAATCTTTAAAGAGCTGAGTTTAGGCAGTCTAAAATTGTTAGTATTCAGGAAACCCATCTTAAGCCTCTTTTGCATAAATAATGTTATGGAAGTGAACTGCTACTGTAGAGAATTAATTTTATATATATATATAAACAAATACTACTTCTCAGTAACCTCAAGTTAAAATATACAAGTGTAGCATTTGAGGGAATAGTGGCATAAATCTTGCTTACTGTAAGACTGCATTTTTATTTACCATACCTGTTAAAATTCCATGATGCCATAAGGCTCAGGACTTTTGTCACAGGCAGGTTCTGAACTAAAAGGCATGTGCACGTGTAGATATGCACATTTAGGTTATTTTTCTTCATTGGCTACAGAATAATTTAATTACATTGTGGACTAGATCTTGAGAATTTCTCTACTGTACATCAAGAATGTGCATAGCATTGGGCACCTGTTGGAGCTTAGCTTAGGACACAGTTGTCAAATTTATCATAGGCTTTAAGACAGATAAGCAATCTACTCTTCATGTGTTTGTCATCTGAAAGCCAATGTGGCTTAGTGTGTAAATCTGTATTTAGCTATGGAAAAATGCATTTAGGAGTGTATATAGCTTAGAACTCTTTATTTTTCCTATGCTAAGCCATTGATAGCAATGAGATACTCTTCAGTAAATGTATGGAGTGTTTGGTTGCATAAAGGCACTTATTGTTTGGGCTGAAAACTGTTAATGGCCCAGGATTTTCCACTAAAACGTGCAAATATTCCTAATCATGCACCAGTTTGGTTTCTTTTTGCTTTTTGAGCTTGCATTAGTCCATGTTAAGAACTTTCAAATAACCTTTGAATTTTTTAAACTTTTTATATCACTGGAACAGAAAGAACATCTAAATGAAAGCTTCAAGCTAACTTTATTTTTCAAGTACTTCAAGAATTATACTTCTGAACTGAGATTTTATAAGTTGACTTTCTGCTGAGAACTTACATGAACTTCTTAAAGTGTAATTTTATAATGATGCAAACAGGTTGTTAATTGCAGCATAATGACAATTACAATAGAAACTAATGCAAAAATTATTTAAATAGTGAAAAAGTAAACTTTGTATTCTGTACAGCTTTTTTAAATTAAGTTGCTGTAATTCACACTGCTGTGGTGTAGATACTGTAATGTGTGCCTTGTAAAATATATGTACTGTATGTTATATGGAGAAATAGCTACATTAACACTGAAGAACTAGTAACTTGGTAATGATTGGTATTACTTAGTCTGAAGTGCAACATTTAGCAAACAATTTTGGAAAAGAAATTCATTGGCATGAACATGGCAATGAGTTCCAGAAGTCAGACCTTGAAAATGTGAATTACTGCAAATAGCTGTTGGTGGAGGGCATTAGAACAAATTAACTTTCTTGTGTTAAGTGAACATTTCTTACAGTTTTAATGTGAAATTGTAATTTAAACATTAGAGATCGTATTAATAGCTAAGAACATTCCACTATATTAAACTTTGTGTATGAATTGTGCAATAAAGTTACTTTGGAAGAATGTCAGAGTTTTTTTGAGCTTAAGGAATCTCTTGGCTTTAATACCACAGAAGTCTGAAAACTGAGTTTTATTACAAATACAAGTGCATTGTACAGGTGGTGTGGTTAAACATGTGGCATTGTTAGTCAGAGCTCCCTTGAACTTTGAAGGGTGCCATTTACAAGGTATCTTCATGCAGCTCCGCAAAAAAGCCTAACTCTGATTTTCCCTCTTCTGAATGCACAAATAAATTGGAATATTCTGCAGTGATGGGAAAAATTAAACAACCAGCTCTTAAATCTTAAAAGGACAATATTGAGGAGCAGGTTTGTTCAGGGAAAGGATTTTTATTTTCAGAGGAGTGTGATACACTTTTTCCCCAAGTTATTTCATCACGTTTCTGATGGTATTTTAAAGCTTAAGGATGCTAAGGCTTGGATTATTTTTTCTCAATTTTTTCCCGTTTTTAAATAAGGATTGAAGTATGTAACTAATGTAATTGTTTCCTCTTCTAGCTACTTGGCTTATCTGTTTGGATCTTTTGAAGCCAAGTGAGAAAAGGGAGAGGAATTCAGTAACGATCAGGAAATTAGAATGGATAAAATGACCAGTTGACAGGCACAGCAGGAGGTATGTGTACTTGAGCAATTAGCAAACCTTTATATTTACTAGGTTTCAAGTTTAGGCACCATATCAATGTAATAGGCATGTTTCTTTTTTTAGTGGGAAATGGTATATTTAACTTCCTTGTCTTTCCTTTAAAGAAAATTCGATACATAATTATAAAGGTTTTCTAATCCATATTCTCTCCAGTTCTGGAAACCAGGGCAGCCCGTGAGATCTCTGGCCACAGGTTTGAGCTGAGTTGTTCGATTCCACCCCTGTAGAGCTGTATGTGCCAAATGCATTATTTTTAGAAGGAACATCTTGGCTATGGTTTTTTGTGTCCAGCTGAATCCAGGAAGAACAGCCCCCTCAGGAAGCCCTGAAGATGTTTGGTATAAGTGGGAGCTGTATGTTAACCTGGCTTCCCTTAATCCTTCACACTGCATATACATAATGCTTTAATTTTGTATTCACTAACTACACACTCTCTGTAATGGAAGTAATACTACAGTAATTAAGTATTTTCTTTGGTTTTCCATTGTTAAATCATCTTTGAGGATAACTTGCCAAAGGTTTTATCCTTACCTGTTTTAAGTGGGTGAACGGAATTCTGCTTGCTTAGGAGTCTTAAACATTAGTCATTTCAAAACCAAATTGTTGTTAACTGTCATTTCTTCAGATGTTTGATTCCAAGGCCTAGAATTTATCATATAATGTTCTTTAAGGACTGAAAACTTTTCCTGCTGGGATGTGTCACTGGAATTAACCTGGATGGGGCTGTGTGCCTTTCCAGCGAGGGCGGTGTGTGCTCAGCAGGTAACGTTTGGCTGTGAACCAGCCAGAGTTCCGTCAGTGAGGGGTGGGACAGCACATTCTGCTTTTGTGTCTGAGCTGCCACAATGTCACCACATCTTTACTTACCTCACTAACCTGTCAAGATTTAAATATTAAACACTGGGCATGGGGGTTGGAGGTCTAATCTTAAAAAGAATTAGCAGCTTTGTGAACTTGGATAGAACTTGCACAGTGTGTGTCTGCTGGAATGAAAAATGCAATCCAATAGGTAATTAAATGAGCACTCTTCTTTGGTTCAAAGTGCTGTTTAGAAATGCAGGGTGTTTTTACAAAGTAAGCTTAAAGCAGTTGGAAACATGCACTTCTGAAATTTGTATGTGTAAGAAGGTAGGAGTTTGATACGAGAGCCTGTGCTTCCATGCTGCTGTGGTTCTGACCCATTTTAATAATCTTCAAAAAATGCTTTTTATTTGAGACAGTACCCGTTGTTCATGGTGAATGGTCAATGAATTAATGGTGTTGGTGTCTCACTGTTACATAGACTGTTGTCTGTGCTGTTTAACAGTGGTATTTAGTGCTTTGTGAGGTGTGGGGGAGAAATGCACATTCTTCACTTCCAGATGAACCTGTACTCTTGTGCTTCACCAGTGCTGCTTGTGTACAGAAATAAAGAGTTTGTGTACTGAAAGAGGTGACATTTTCATCTTCATTCAATTTCCTACTGAAGTGTTTTGTGTTAAACTTTTCCTCAAAGTCATGGTGACTGTAGCAGGATCTCTCTGTTGAGATTATTTATTTAAATCTGTCACTTGTTGGCTTCTTAGTTGGGTTTTGTCAGATAAAGCTGTTGCAAGTACTCAGAATCACAGTACAGCTTAAAGTGCTCTGCCCTGAGTGTCAGAACTGCTTTGCTTCTCCCAGGTTGGGTGTTTTGACTCTCAGTTCAATATGCAGATGAGGCTCCAGGATCAGGAAGAGCTGCTGCCATGCCCTACCCTGGTGCCCAGTTTGGATGAGCAGGGAACCAGGGTGTGCACGAGGAGATGGGTGCAGCAATTCAGTTTCACTTTCAGAACTATATGCCAGATCTGAACAGCTGGTTTTCATTACCACTGAATTGTTTTAAGCCAGAGAAGCTTTTGGCCCCTTCTCCTAAATAGTGCTTACTATCTTCTCTATCTGTACTGGGGTTTTTTTCATTTGTCATGTTCTATTTTGGTTTAATCTTTTGTACTGCTAACAGTTTAATTATATAGGTTTTTACTCCTTAAAGGTGGAGATTTTGAGGAGCTACAAATTGTTGAAACAAAAATTTTTGACACAAAACCATATTCTTTTACAATTCGTTTATTAATGTAATGTTTAATGCTTCCACAAGAGGCAAAAGATAAACATGTAACCCAGGCACAGAAAGAAAAAGCAGTTTTTACAGACACCTTTTCAGACTTGGATTTTAACTAGGCAAAGAGAACAGAAAGGTTTAGCCACACATAAAGAACAATGAGATGAGACAATAAGGTGGCACTGGGTTGAAAAAAAATGTATTATCCAGTAGCAAAGCAAATGCCTTAAGTTTGCTAAAGTAACAGAACAGAAAAGAATTGTTCAGGTAGTAAGTTGTAAACATCAAATAACCATCATTAACCATTTCAGGTGAAAGTATAAAATGCTTTTTAACCAACAGATTTAAGGAAGCCTTGAATAACATTTGAACCTTACTCCTGATGAAGGTAAGAGAAAGTTGGATATCCTTCCATCCTGAAGCAATGCTCACCCAGTTGCCTCCTGCAGGGATGTTCTTCCAGCCCCTTTCTGTCTGAGTCAAACAAGCTGTGCTGGAACCAGGTTTGACCTCAGCACTGCCAGGGGCAATCAGCCCCTGCCCTGTCCTGCATTTGTGTCTGTGTGTACAGCAGTGACTTGTGCTGGATCTGCCTTTCCATTCCAGCCACGGCCTGAGACCACAAGGTTATTTTGAACAGCCTCACGTTAGCACTAAAGTGCAACTTTAAAAAAATAAAACAAGGCAAAGCTTAAGAACTGAACTTGGGAATCAATAACTTTTGCCTAATTAAAGGATGACCAGGAGAAAAGTGGAAGCTTGAAAGGATGTCTGTTTATATTTCCCCAAATATAATACTATAAGCCAAATTTCCCCTTAAAAGCAGCATACAAGGAAGCACAGAAAGCAGAACTTGTGGTCATGACCACTTATGTGTTACTGTGGTTATCATCAGAATCCCAATTACTGTCCATTAACTGAATATTCAAATCCAGTTTTCTTTCCTTTTTTTTTTTTTTAATAACAGCTACAGATTTATTAGAAGCTGGTATGTTTGAGGTAAGGAAAGCTGAAAAGATATTAAACATACACAAATTTGGTATCATTTTAAGGAAACTAAGTAAGAAATGTAAGTGACAACAGAAGCAGCACTAATAGCGATCTTCAGGTGAAACAACCCAAGTAAAGCAGTGTCTGTCAGATGGAAATACTCATAATTGAAATTCTTCATACCAAGCATGTTGCCTATTTAGCCTGGATGGAGATGTTTTTCCCAAATATTTTTATGTTGATAATAATTTATTAGGAAGTTGTACTGATAAAAACAAGGCATTTGCATTTTATGCAGCTATACTGCTTAAACCACTTTCTCAGACTTCATCCTAAGCAAACAACACTCACCAATTCTGAGACTGCATTATATGAGCTGCTAAAATTTCTAACACTGAGGCCAACAGGCTGCTGCTGAGTGAGAACTTGGGACAATTTTATTCTCATACAGTTAGGCAGCATAACATGGTTTCACAGGATTTTTAGGTGCACGAGGAATACAAAATCTGGCACACTGCAGGCTGGGACACTGAAGAGCTGAAGTCAAGTTCCCAGCATCTGTCTGTGGCGATTTTTTTGGATGAAAAACATCTGTAATCACTGCAGCTTCCTAGCATGACATTGGCTAACTGTGATGGTGGCTGGACAGCCAGAACTCTGCTCCTGTGCCTCAGACTCCCTCGGAGCAGCCTTAATTCCAACGTTGAGTGAGGCTTGATGGGCAAGTATCAGTTATTTGCTTTCTATGCATTAATACTGAATGCCTGTTTGAAGAAACCCAGGGTCCCTATGCAGTACATGAGATAGTCAGGTTTCTAAGCCTGGGCTCAGATCCTGCCTTAGGGACTGCAGGACTTTGAACTGAGTAGTGCAGTGCTGGACTCACAGGCATCCACACCCTCTGCTGCTCCTGGCCTGGAGTCTTTTTTTGTGTGAAACTACGTGCAGCCTGTACAATACACAGGTGCCATCCTGTTATTACCTTCAGTCCTTTCTGAAGGAGTAGTACTATGTCTTAAGGTTGATTAAACAGAAAAAAGATTGATAAATATTCCAGTAGCTGTATTTTACTAACCACTTCCTCATAAATAAATAGTTTAACATAACATACCATGATGTGAAATGACAGATTTCAAGTGGGCTGGCTTCTGTGTAAATAGACAGCTTGACTTCCCATTCAGCTCTAGTCAACTAAAATACAGACTAAAACAAATGTGTAAAAATATGTCAGAAGTAGGACCAGAACCCAGGTCTGGCATTTCTACCACTGATTCATAAGAACACTTCCCCTTTCTCAAGTAAAAAATTTCTCTTTGCATGCAACCAGAATTATCTGCATAAATTTCTAAGTAATTTGAACTGGCATATCCACATATTCCCATTACAAAGCAATAAAAAAAGTGTTCTCAACTTTCAAGGCAAAATTTTCATGATATAATTTGACTCATTACAATAGTGATGTTGACACCATGTTTTCCACTTGCTAGATTAAAAAGCATTCATCTGCTGTTCTTCACTGACATCCTACGTAACAACAGGAAGTAATTGTTCAATTAGTCATTGAACAAGATTACCTGATTTTGGTTTTTCTTGTTTTCCAATATAACTGCTGAAACATTAAGTTAAAAACTGTGTCAGAAATTATGCACCCCTTACAAACTGCTAATGAACGAAGGGTTAAACAGGAGCGTTAAAAGCCATGACTGGTACGGAGACTTGCAGGGCCAAACCAGGTGCGTGTGTTCTGTCAGCACCTGCACGGGATCCTCAGGTGCACAGCACAGATGCACTATGGATACTCCCTCTGGCTGCCCAGGCTACAATGCAGGGCACAGGTAAGACAGTATGAAACAAATAGTACATGATTCTGGGTTTGCATTTCATATTTACAGCAATCTTAAAAAGCCTAATGTTCGTAGAACCAAAAATCTTTGCAATGAGAATAACGCAGTAACAGATGACAGCAAACGCTGTTGCCTTCCACCAATCCTCCCTGTTTCTCTGCACTGTTATGTCTTGGTAGCTTCAAAGACAGATGATTTGATGTTAATTAGCATCTTATCCTTCTTAGGAGTTCTGGTTTCTCTGAGCTTGTAACTACTTTGTCAGAGTAGAAAGATCTTCTGTTCTCATGGCATCTGACAGGAAGCTCAGTTCATTGCACAGAGTCTCGTACCTGAAGGCCATCCGGATCTGGGCAACGTTTGTCTTTCGAATGTCATTTCCCTCAGGCCCTTCTTTGCAATAATTCACCCCTAAGAACTTCTGCTTTTCCTGTGAACAGGGTTAAATGTAAAAAGGAAGAAGTCCGTTCAACTGCTTTGATTGATTGCAGAAATGAGTGTTTGTTAGTTGAATGAGTCCAGTACAAGTGAAAGGAGTGGTTTAAACCATCTGGCCATTGAACTCTACCTAAGAGTCTTAACCAGTTTTGGAGATTTTAAGGCCAAAGTTTATCCATATAATCACTCAAAAGTGCACTCAGTCTGGCTTGCTAAAACCCTCTGTGTTAATGTTAAGCCTTCACAGCTAAATCTTGCATGTGAGAGGGCAAAAAGAGGCTTAGGTTTCTTTTGTTAGTTAAGTGTTGCACAAGAGGAAAACGAGTAGTTGTCACTAGGAAATACTAGAAGAAACAACAGGATATACTTAAGAAGCCCTTTCACATACCAGTTCCTTGAGAGAAATGTTCAAAAATGACAAAGAAGAAAGCATGCTCTAAAATAAATTCTAGAGAAAGCCTTGGCTGTATAGAATTTTAAAGTCAAAAGGGAATTTAATCTAATCTGACTGCCTATATAAACCAGAATATTTTCTGCACTACTCCCTTCTAACTGAAAACATGTCTTGCTAATGACAGGCTGGTTTTTACTTAATGCTAAGACATGATGTAGAAAATCACTGGCAAAGGGATATCACCCAAAGAATTAAAGGTTTGGAACTGGAGGGAAAACCGAGTATAAACAAGCATCTGGTCACTCTACGTATTTTGAGAATTCCAAAACAAAGCTAATGGGGAAAAGTAACATTGATACTTTACTTGTAATATAAGACTATATAGGAGATAGTTTGTGAATATTTCTGGAGAAGAGGACAAGGATGTGCACAAATACATCACTGAACACCTGCTACTCAGTGTTCAGATGTTTGACTTCTGGGTTCCTACTTGCCTTAATATTCACAAAAGAGGTTTTCCAGCCATACTTACCTTATCTGACAATCCACTCTGCAGAACGCTGTTCCTTGCTATTTCACACAAGTCACAGGTACTTAGTTTCCACACCTGAGCTGCAATAGCATATTCTTCCATGAGAGCTTCCTGCAGCACCAAAATATATTTAATATTAAATTATGTATAAATAAGATATAACTGGGGATATGCACTCATTACTAATTAAGGATTTTATACATGCTCTTTAGACAGCTGTGAAAAATTAGAAGTTTAAAACTTTAAAAATCACAATTACTATGAACAGATTTGTTTATTTCAAATTCCCCAAGGACTACTGTTAAATAATTAATAGGCACTGGGTATCCGGTTATCTTGGTCTAAGAAATTGCAGCCTGCAGTCCAGATCCTTAGAGGCATTTATTAGGCAATTCCAAAGGAGATCCCAGGATATACGAACACCCTGGAGGACCTAAAGTTGTCAATCTGTAGTGAATATGCACATGGACAGGTAGCAGGGCAATTTCTCGCTCCGGCCCTCCCACACTAGGCGGGTGGGTCTGGCCCTAGTGGGCTGTGGGTCCCAGCTGAGGACTTTCCACACTACTTGTGCCTGCATCCATCTCCATCCAGCAGCAGCTCCGTGTCCCAGGCCAGCAGCCAGCCCGGGTGGAGCCCAGCAGAGCTCAGCTGGTGCTGGGGCACGGAGCTGAGCAGTGTCCGGGCCACTGCGGGCACAGCCGGACTGCAGCCAGTGCCGGCCCCAGAACCAGGGCATCGCCACCAGTGACCAGGCACTTGTGTCCTGCCAGGCCACCCAAGGACAGGAATCTCTTTCAGTTCACTGAGCAAGCAGCTCATATGTCATCTTGAGATTCCACATCGTGTCTTTGTAATGTACTTCCCCAGACTTATTAGAGTAAGGAAACTGGACTTTCCTGGCACTCTAGAGGATTGTTTATGAAGGCTCAAACCTCCCTTCAGCCTCATCCTTCATTTTATACTTCAACAGCCAACACTGGAGAGGCAAGAGTACAAAAGAAACATAATTAGGAAATCAGACATTTCCTTCTGAAGCCTAACAGTGAGTAGTAGACAGAGAATGAGGAGGAAGAATGAATGAAGTGACTGAAAGACATGACACTATGTCCCAAGCAATGAAACAAAACAGCCTGCAGGTCGTTCTGGACCCGTGTGGTACTGTTGCCAAATTCAAAGCCAGTGCTTTTTGAAATTCTTACCTTTGTGTAATGAAACTGCATAGGATCATCTGTGGAGAGGGAGACGTGCAGTCCCTTATGGAGAAATTCCCGTAGTGGATTTTTGGAGTACTCCAGGAACAGGCTGTTGTTACTAAGTGGGGACATAGCAATGGGTATTTGTGCAAGATAATAAAGATACTGGAGGACAGGGCTCTGCAAAACAAAACACAGTCAGCATTTAATGGTACTACAGGATAATGATTAAAAAAATATTTCCCTTGGATACAATGGAAACAACACTACAGATGGAGGACTAAGATCAAAAAAAATCAGGTTGACACTAAACCCTGACTTCTCTAGAAAATATTTGAAAGTCTGAATTTTAAATGTTACTGATCTTTATAAAAATAATTTATGTTCTTAACTACAGATGTAATCTTTTTTAAAATCGGGTGACTGTAGATTAGTAGGTATATATGACTGTTATGGGCACTGCATTTGGTACCAACTGCATACCCTCCCCCAAAACCTTAAAGTCACAGATAGAAGATGTGCAAGAATGGCTAAGCCATTTTCTATTTTCAAAGCTGCAGTCCAGTGGTAAATTTGAGAAGCAAAAGAAGTTTTAATTTATGAGAAGTCATGTGTTGCTGTTGTACATTAATCTAAATAATCTGTGATCGCCTCATCTTTATTGCTAGCTTGCCTTAACCAACCTATGAACCCAACAAGTGCCTTTATTATTGTTACTGTCATTAGTTACTGCTATGCCATCTTATCACACCAGGCCAGGCAGGAGAGAGTGAAGAGGAGAATGCTTTGGTCACACACAGCCTTAGTACTGCTCTGTCTGGGTCTAATTTTGGGAATTTTTACTACTTGTGAGCATAGTATCAGACATGATTTTAGGCAAACTTTTTCTTTGTTCTTAGACATGTTGAAAAACACAGAATTTTCCAGCATTAACCTGAAAAATCTCACTTATACGGGAACTCCTTCTCATAAATTACAATAAACTCAGTACAAGTCTGCCACCCACTGACCAATTATTTTAATTATGAAGCAGTGTCCTGCAGATGAGTCGAGTGATGTTTTTTATTAGCTAATGTGCCAGGAGCTATAACATTTGTTCTGTTATAACAATTGAGTTCTATCTAAAATATTGCTGTGTTATACAGCGATATTGAATTTCTTGATCAAAATAATCAAGCTTTAATAAATTTCTGAATTAACCCTGAAGTACAGAAATGCCAGTCAGGGAAAATTACCTTTGTCCCTGTACAAAAAACCCAAGCTTTCCTTAAGTTCTTCTGGGACCTAAACGAGGGAGTAGTAGCAAGTCTAAACAAGTCTTAAAGTTTTTGCATGTAATTTTAGCTCTGTTTGGAGTAACCAAAACCAGGTGCTACCAAGTCTTTGACATATCTGAACAGCTGATCTCTATGAAGACAAAGCTTTACTCACTCAGGAAAAGCCGTCTTTTTGTAGTTTAAGAATAGGAAGTTCAGTTGAGCTTATTTATTTCATTGAATCATTAAATGGTTGGGTTTGAAAGGGATCTTAAAGATCACCTTGTTCAAACCCCCTGCCAAGGACAGGGACGCCTTCCTCTAGACCAGGTTGCTCAGAGCTCCATCCAGCCTGGCCTTGGACACTTCCAGGGATGGGGCATCCACAGCTTCCCTGGGCAACCTGTGCCAGGGCCTCACCACCCACACAGGGAAGAATTTCTACCCCATATCTAATCTAATATCTAGTATCTAATCTAACCCTGCCCTCTTTCAATTCAATCCCTTGTTCTATCACTACCTGCCCTTGCAAAAAGTCCCTTTCCAGCTCTCTTATGGACCCCCATTTTGGTACTGCGAGGTGCCAGAAGATCTTCCTGAAGCCTTCACCTTTCCAGGCTAAACAACCTCAATTCTCTGAGCCTTTCCTCACAGGATAGGTGCTCCAGCCCTCTGCACCTCTTCTTGGCCTCCTCTGGACTCGCTCCAACAGGTCCAGGTGGAGTTTCTGACCAAACTGAAGAGCTGCTTGTGCCTTGCTAAGAAAGTTAATTAATGGGGCAGCCCAAAATTAATTTTGGCTGCCCAGATAAAGTCAATTTGGTGACTGCTGTTTGAACCAGTGATGGATGTCTGAGCACACAGTGATTAGTTTAGGAGCAACCAAGCAATACCTTCTTCAGGAGCAATCCATGAGAAATGTTGTCTGCTGTCAGAAAGGCAGAAACAAGATGTGTGATGGACCCAGCTTCTCCACAATGAGGTCGAAACAGAAAAGTGCACATGCCTCTTTCCCTGAGGAGATTAAAAGCAAGTTCCACTTACAAAACAGGCACTGTCCTTTATCTATTTGGTATAAAATTGCCATTAATAAGTGAATTTAAAAAGAAGAAAATTAAAAGTTACATATTCTCGTACAGTTTGATGTGACATCTAATCAGGCCTATTTGTTGTGGGCTGCTGTCAAAGGGGCAGGTCCCTCTACCCAAGCCCCTTCTACCACCAGACATATTTGTGTCTTCTTCTTTCCTTCCCCAGTTACATCTCATTTAGCATTTGCCTACCCACTGGGTGAACAGTCACTGAACAGTTTCAGTTGAGGGAACTGAAGCCATGCAACCTGTGGCTGCAAAATTCCTAGTTCAAAATGAGGGAAGAAGTGGAAGCATGTTGGAAAGAGTTAGCTAACACTACCTAGTATGATGAGAGCTTGCCATCTCACCAGAGTAAGTGTAGCATAAAACCACACCCTCAGCAGCAGAGACGATCCAGGAGTGTTAGTTATTACACCAGACTTCACGCTGTAATTTCTAGAATTATTTTATCTATATTAAAAGTGACGCTGGGTTTGATGTTATAATGGACATTATTTAATTATGTTATTAAATGTTATTTAGTGCAGACAAATGTCCCATAAGTATCTGGAGATGTTTAAAACAGAATTTCAACAATGAGTGCTAAGAGTACAAGGCAGTTCTAGGATGGATGGTTAATAGCATTTCTCCTGATGTGAGGATGCAATCCATCCTCGCTAATACTACCAAAAATATAAAACACCCTTGTCATGGCTGTGTTGACTCAAGTACTCAGCATGTTTAACAGGGTGAACAGTTGTACTGACTCATTGGTGAATTCTGTCAGTATCTCACTTAGCTCCAAAGAATATTTAATGATTATCAGGGGGGATTCTAAAACAGTAGTTGAAATGATCTTGACGTAAAAAATAAATGTGTTAGCTCTGTCAGAATCTGTCTTTGGAATAGAAAAAGCATGTGGAGTACAGAGAATGTCAAGGAAGCCAGGAGAAAGGGATGACTTAGGTATCTGCTGTAGCGTGTCCTTTCCGTTACAGAATTAAAACCAACTAGGCCTGTTGCATGTACAAGGTAATTTAAGGTGGGTGTTTTTATTACAAGTTTTGATCAAATATGATAGAGAAAGAAATACTTGAAGTAGCAGTGGGAGAGAAGAAATAACATTTTGAATGTTAATTTGTATTAGATTTGTATTAAAATGTTAAATGTTAAAATGCATCTTCTGTAAGAAAATCCCCAAACATTTTATAAATAACAATGAACCAAATCCTTACAAGGTAAGTGATGACACTCTCATATCAATGGATAACCTCACTGTGCCTCAGTTGGAGTCAGTTGTGCAGGTCACTCAATGAGTCAGCTGCAGATTTAGCAACATAACCTCACGTTGAATTTCAGGCTTTACTGAGCCTGATGCCAAATCTGCCCTGACAGTCTGATCTCACATTCAGGATCATAACTCCCTGCATTACTTGCCCAGACGTTGGTCTCAAAAGTAGTAAAACTGAGTGAGTCAACAAGCCTTTCTAAAGTTAGCTGGATGTGCAGTTTGTAATTGTGTCCTACTTTGTCTATCTCTGAATGCAGCAGCCCTAAGCTAGTATGTCACAACATAAATTTGTGTCTCTTAAATTACCAGGAGATAGCAAGCCAGCAAGAGGCAGGTACATTGTATTTGGAAATCCACTGCGAAGCCAAGCAAAGGTCAGTAAGTCAGTTTTGTGGGGTTTCTTCTTTTGCTTTGTTTGATATATTCAGCTTTAAGGAATTAAAAAACCCCAAAAATACACACAAATATCAAACCAAGATATTAATCTGATGCCTCTACAATTTCTGAATTTTAATTCAAATTAATTTTGTATTAAGTTAGTATTTTCAAAATATCTCAAGTACTCCTCCTCCTCAACTTTTCATCTAATTCAAAATAACCCTTGCTTCAAAAGCTCTGTAATCTAAACACTGACTTAGTTTGAGAGTAAGATATTGATTTTCTGCAAACTTGTAAAAGAGAAAAGTGTCTACTTACCTCCTAAGGTTGTTTAGCAACATGATGTTCACATACATATAGTACAAATAATAGCTATATGGGGGATTCTTCTCACTGGTCCAGAGGTCAGGGTTAAGGCTCTTGTCAGAGAACATATGGCCACTGTGTTTGGATTCATCATCAACACTGTCAAAGCCAGTCACCTGGTGGGAGAAGAGAGTCACAGCAATCAGGGGTTTCAGGAAGCAAACTTCAATGGCACTTACTCTTGCTTCAGGACTTGCTTGAACAAAGCAGCCAGTCCCTCTTCCTTTGTTTCCCTCCCTATCCTAGCAGTCCTGCTGCTCTGCATCCTTCAATACCATGACAGCAGGAATAATGTGTCTTCTCAAAGTTTTACCCATTTTTTTCTTCTGAGGCAAACAGGAAGCCCAGGTGCACAAAAGCCTTCAGGCTCCTGTGGGGGCTTACAGAGCTGCAAGACTCCCTAAGATCCACACTGTAATCCTTTGAACTCATCTGTTTTGTTATTTGATAAGCAGCTGAAGGCAAGAGGCTCCCAGCAAACCTCAGAGTTTTGATTTGGGGCACACTCAGCAACATCTCTGTTAACCTTGTCCCAGCAGCTACATCCCCACTTCTCTCCTGAGTTCCATCAGGATCTACACAATGCTTCCTTTCAGCTGCCTCCTTTTTGGAGGCCAGTCCAGAAGCAAGTTTAGAGTACCCATCCTGGATTATGACGCACAAGAGCATGCAAACATTTTTGGTCATTACTGAAAGGACAAATAAACAGCTGTTGAGCCGTTTCAGAGGAAATAAACAGCAGTTACTTGACAACAGGACCTTACTCAGACTTTTACTAAATTGTATGTCAGGGCTTTGAAACAATAATACAAGCAAACTGGAGAAGGAAGCTTTTTTAGTGTCTGGGAACAGCTGTGGACCAAAAGAAAAATATGAGTAGGAGAGGATCCATGTGAGATGGAAAACGCAAACATACTTACATATTTGAGGAATAGGTGCAACTCCTTGTGGTCTTTGGGATTGATTGTTGCTTCAAACAAAGGTACAAAGATATTCTCCAACATCTTCCCAAAACTAGGCAGAATATTTTTAGACCTAAATATGTCACTGAGAGGGAAAAACCAGACACATTATTTAGTAAGCTTGTTTTGTCCTTCACTTTCATATTTTCTGTTATCTGTGTACATTCTACAGTTTCTGTTCCACCAGGATTCAGAAATTCAAACTTTATGTCAGGACAGATTGTCTCTGTGCTCTGTTTCCTGCACTGCCTGGCACTCTGCTTCATCCAGGCTCTGCTGAAGCTCCAAAAATAGAGACAGCATGCAGGGGTAGATGCTGCCTCAAGAACAGTGACCCCTTCCCTTACAGCCATCCAAGTATTAATGGGAGATAAGGAACTACCTCTCGTGAAAGACTCTGTTTTCTAAAGTTGTAACTACTCCAAATGAAAGTAGAATGCTCTGTGTTAGTGAGCCTTTCAGAAAAACAGGATAGTGCTTCCATGTGCCATTAAGTGCATGACTAATTCAAAGTGCTGACTGTGCCATGTATGTAAGAAATCGCTATGTAAGAAATTAAAGGAGAGAAACTCTCCCTAATGAAGAGCACACTCTGGGGGTACCTGTGACCATGACAGCTCTTTTTCTAGTCATACTCCAACCATGCCATTTCAAAACATGAAGCTTAGCTATTAAGGCTGACAAAATTATCAAGGGAGACTCTATGACAACATACAATATTGGAAACAAAGAAATAAAGTCCCATAGGATACTTAAAAACTAAGAACTGATATTGATTTAAGCTTGGAAATCATCAATCTGGGTTGCATTTTCAAGTTCCTTGTCATTTAGTCACTGGTCTTGATGGTAACAGTTTTACAGAGCATTTCCTACTCCTCCATAGAATTCAGAAGTTGATTATTCTCATGACTAAACTGTATTTTAACTTGCCTTTGAATGCAGCTTGATTTCACCCCATTGTAATTTTTGGTTTCAGTATCTTCAGACTTACAAATAATTCACAGTAGTTTTGAGTAGCTTCATAAAGAGTAGATTCAAACCCCACCTCCTCTCTTCCACCCCCAGACTGTCAGGAAAACTGCACCAATAGTCCAAAATAAATCTCCCAAGCTATTGCTTATAAATAGAACTACAGGACAGCTAATAAGCCATCTAAGTATTATCAGTAATGAAGTCATTGGTATGATTTCAAGCTATGAAGATTACCAAGAGCTCCTGATTACTTACTAGATTCTGGGAACCTGAATTATCCAGCGCATATTAGGGGAATAAACTTTATGCTTAATGAACCATTTTGCCAAGTTCAGCCATTCATCTGGAGACCGTCCATAAATGGATAAGCGGGGTTCTGTGTACTGGTACTTACTTTCTTCTAGTTCACGGGCTACTTCCTAGTAAGTAATAAATATATTTGCTTTAATATGGACACTAAGATCATTTACAGCTAGTAATATATTTATCATTGCATTTTCTTCAGAGCAGACATAACTGTATTGACAGCCTTTAAAGAGAAAGGGAATCTTCTCTATCAATCCTTTCTTTTATTTTAGACATCTAAATATCCTACTAGCAAGCTGTCTCTGCTATAATTTGAGTATAACCAACTGCATTTACTGGGAATTACTGTAACACCTCCAACAACGTCCTTGTGCAGTCATTACTGCACCTTTGTCAGACCTATGTTTAAAGCTGATAAATCAGAATTATACTATTTAAACTACAGTAAATGTCTACATAAAATATGCAGAACAACAGAGAATCTGACCCGGAATCTGTGGTAGTAAGCAATTTTAAGGCAATTAATTTTAAAAAAGTACTTCCATACATTCAAGAAGATTTGACATTACTACATCACAAAAACTACTGATTTTTTTCCTAAGAAATTCATTTGAAGCCTGCTGCATGCATGTGCAGATACAGATTTATGCAGAGGCACTTCCCTAGCAACTACCAGTAGCCAACTAAATCCTAACAAAATATTAACCCAGTGAATTGACCCTCAGCTGCTCTCCATTAGTTTGAAACTGCCCACAGCTCAGCTTTGAACTCATACACAGCTTAGGTGTGTTTCTAACTCCTAAAACTATTCAGAAAGCAGCAGGGGCTGACTTAACAGAGGTTTTCCTCTGAGGAACTGCTGGAGCAAGCCCAATACTTGAAATCACTTAACCACAGTGTTAGCTCTAGATAGAAGTATGACATCACAAATCTATTCCAAACCTTCATTTCTCTACAGCTGGAAAAGCTTGAAACTTATTTACCTTGACCATACGAGCAAAATATTCACCACCAATATAGTTCTCAGTTTTCAAATACAAGTCCCTCAGCTCACTGGCACCAACTGGATTGTACTTGGAATTGAATTTGTCAAATCGATGAAACGTTTGACGACCCTGGAGGAGGAAAAAACCCAAATAACCATGGTTTTAGGAACACACAGTAGTTTATAAATTAAATTGCTTAGCAATAAAAGGTACAGAAAAGAAACTCCTGTGCTAACTTCCTTCAAACATGCAGTGTAATGCATGAGGTCAAATTCTGGTTTAATAAATTATCATGGAAACATTGTAGAAACTAGAATTTCACACTTGGAAAATGTAGCTTTTTCTCATTTGCTTTGTCATTTTACTAGACTTACTGCATGGACATCTAAAGAGTCTACAGTGAGGTCATAGGGGTCCATGTGAAGGCTTTCGAAGACTTGCTTTAAAGTCATCTTCTTGCCTTTTTTCTCTGCAACGATCCTGTCAGGCTCTGTTTGATAGGTGTGCTTAATAAACCTCAGTAAGTGCTTCTGGTTCATGCAGGCAGCAGCATGGATATGAGTGTCAACCTGAAATCAAAAGGTTATTCATGCTTATCATCCATGTAGATAAACTTAATTAGCAAAGTATCTATGTCAGTGACAACAGTGACTAAAGCCTTCTAAAATATTCCTTAAGGAACAAAAGGATTAGTGCCTAAGCAGCTCACTATGTTTCAGAACCCTGAGATTTTGATTTGGAGGGAATTATTCAATAAGTAGAACTTTAAGTAAAGTAGCCCTCAATTAGTAGTTTCCTATTTAAATAGGAAAATTTTCAACAACATACATTCTAAGTGCCAGTCACAGACCCTGGGTTCAGATTAAATTTGATACTTCCTTAAAGGACACTGATCCTTCAGTATCCTCTTGCTTCATTAATGAATCAACATCTTTCTAGTTATAGACTGTGGTTATAACTATCTTCTCTGACTGAAAGGACCTGGAATTCTCAGCCATTTCCAAAAGTATAATTCATTTTTGTAATTCAACCGTATGAAACATCTTAGGTTACTATAACTGAAGAACATACACACAAGAGATTTTTGTCACCATTTTTTCCAAGTTTAATTGTAATACAGCAACTCATAATGCTGACAGATTTTTTTAGATCTCTTTTCTCAGATCTCTTCACACACTAAGGGAAGTGCAAATTCACAGAAGGGCTGAGAGCAGTCCTTCAGGTTTTGTTGAAGTCAAATTTAAAAAAACCAAATGGNAGCCATTTCCAAAAGTATAATTCATTTTTGTAATTCAACCGTATGAAACATCTTAGGTCACTAGAACTGAAGAACATACACATGAGATATTTTTGTCACCATTTTTTCCAAGTTTAATTGTAATACAGCAACTCATAATGCTGACAGATTTTTTTAGATCTCTTTTCTCAGATCTCTTCACACACTAAGGGAAGTGCAAATTCACAGAAGGGCTGAGAGCAGTCCTTCAGGTTTTGTTGAAGTCCCATTTAAAAAAACCAAATGGTTTCCACAGGCCTGCTTTGCTTTTGCTCAGGAGCTTGCACTGCTACCTGAGCAGCCTCTGCTGGAACACAATCCAAAGAAACAACTCATAAGATCTGGGGGTTGGTGTTTAAGTTTTCCCTTCAGTATGTGCAAGTCCTTAGTAACACTAAAAGGAATTCTCAAATAAACCAAATACTCTGATAAACCAGCTCTAAGGAGCCACTGCAGCTACATCTCTGCAAGGACTCTTATCCAGGACCCTTCTGTCCAAGACACTGCAAACATGGACACGTGCAATGTGAGCCCAATGCATTCCCCTCTGTGCACTGACTCTGCAGTTTCACATTCCACCACCAGAACTGGTCGACATCCTGATCTGCCTTAGGGATCAGTAGGAAACAGATCACAGAGCACCTAAATAAGCCACCCTCCTGCAATGCAAACCTCTGTTTGTGCCATGACATACAGGCCACAGGAACGCCACTGTTTCACTTGGCAACTGGAGTCATTCTATTTGCATGTTATATATACACAAGTTGTTGCAGCCTTCTAAGGGTAAATCTATCTCCATGGGAATGTTAGTAGCATAACTAAAGACCAGGATATAAAACTGAATCCTAAACACTTAATTGTTAATCAGTGCCTAATTCAAATATAACAGAGACATTAAAGCTAAATGGAAAAGCAAGAAACACATTGCTATCTCAAAGTACAGAACATAAAGTACATTACTAATGCACAGGAAACAATGCTTTGTATGAAACAATAAAAACACCTCCACATAATGTATTCTCACCCTCCTCAGAGGACTTGTATAGATATTTGAGCCCAAGCACATTTTATACATGTGTTTACTCAGGTTAATAAATGTCTTCTGGTTTAGACACAAGTGTTGTTTACTGTAAACTCTTCCTGGAACAGTGAAATAGTACTAGGCTTGGTCAACTTGTATAGGAGAGTGATAAACAGTTAACAGCTGTCCATAAGCCTAAACATTTAGGAAAAGCAAGTCATAAGCATAGAATAGAGGTGTAGGGACCCTAAATAAGTGTAATTTATTACATTTCAGAATGCAGTGGTTCCAGTAGTAGCTCAGCTACTGGAATGAATGAGTCTCAAAAAAAGCCAGAGGAAAACAAAACACAGCAGTTCCTCTTTATTTAAACAACATGACATCACTGCTGTTAGGAGGGCAAGGACAGAAAGCAAGGAGGCATTTTGTGTCTCTTGTTTCCTTGTATACAAGGATCACATTGCTTTTAAAATCCTGTTTCCTGTTGAGAAATAATTCTCTGGAGTGTGCCTTTGCTGTTCAGTGAGCTCCTGTGACATCTGCAGTCCCCACACACACATCACACAGCTCTGGAGCTGAGCTAACCAGGGTAGGTTTATTCTGAGAACCAAGAGCTTCCTTTTTAAATTTTTTTTTTTAATCTCCTCCTTCAATCTAAACATACCTCATCACACAAAAGTTAAGAGAACTTTCTGGAATTCCTTCATGCTTTGTCCACAGATTATGCAGTACTTTAGCTACTCAGAATATTTTGACCTTTAAGCAAAAAGACATTAGACTCAAGTCAAAAGTCCTACGAGTATCACACAGCTTTCTTTTCTTTAGTGTTTTTTAGCAGAAATGCAACTTTTTGGCATGTTTTAATGACTTGAGTTTGGAGCTACCCTTGCACATAGTTAATTAGAATGTATGCTCTCCTGTATTTTCACCATTCAGGGTGCAATCCTAACTAAATGAAATGTCTGAACACTGAACCCTTAGACATAGCTTAGATAGGCTGATTTGGTTAGGCAGATCATTGTCATTATTATTATATGAAATGTTATCATGCTAAGAGACTGCTATAAATGTCGTTGTTATTTATTATGAAAGGCATCTACTAAAACAATTAAAACAGACTGAGTTCATTTAAGAGTGACAAATACCCCCTTTGCCTCCTTCTACCCCCCAAAAAAGACAAAGCCAGTCCCAGTTTGAGATGTTACTATTTTTGTTCTTCATACAAACAAGCTTTTCTGGACCATGAATAACAGGCCTCTACCAGGAGGCCTATTTGTTTCTATTTGCAAACATTCTGCTTGCATTTTCAAATTCGCTCTGGTCTCACTGCAGCCCAGTTTCTCCTTAGTGGAAAAAAAAGCCAGCTGCATTCCCTTAGCCAAGCTTCCTGTTGCACTTCTTATTCTCACCTCCCTCCAGGAGGAAACCTTTCACTCAAGGTCACATTAATCTTCAGTGGAAAGAAAAACAGAATGACTGACAGGAGCCTGTCTTGGAACGCAATATTATGCCTTCAGTGAACTCACCCTTTTAGCAAATGGAAACAGTTGTTAACATAAAGGTTAAATTCTTGTAATTCCATCATTCAAGCAATGGTGGACATCAGTTTTCTTGCACTTAAAGGATGGCAAAATTCCCTTCACTCAGCCATTCTCCATGTAAGGAAGCCAGATTTCCTTTCTCTGCACCCCCTCAGTTCAGAGCAGCCTTTCCTCACTGGCCTGACCACTGGATGCTTCTGTCTGCAGGCTTTGGGGTGAAATCATGTTCTTCTCAGTCAAGGTGGTCACATCTGTGTACAATTTACAGCTTGAAGGAGTTCCCATTGTCCTCCAAATCACATCTCACCAGCACCAGCTTCCCTAAACTGCTCTGCCTCCTCCCTTCCTGCATTCTTTCCCTCTCCTTCCACTGCTCCTCAGATCTCCACGGAACATCCATCTCAGATCTATTTTATGCATGCTTATCTGTACATATCAGAGACAGTGTTGCACTGAATTAGGCCTGTGAGCTAGATTCAGAGTGATTAGTGATAAATACAGCAAAAAGAAATGCCAAGGCCAGCTAGATTCAGAGTGATTAGTGATAAATACAGCAAAAAGAAATGCCAAGGCCAGCCTTTTAAATTATACTGAACTTTCCCAAGGCATAGATTAGCAGCATCCACAGCTGTAAGCTCCCACAGTTTCTGAACACATACACTTTAACTTGTAAATACTTCTAGCCCAATAGCTATGGGCTGGCTGAACTTGACATTGAATCCTCTGCAGGCTTCACTTCAATGCTGAATTGAAGGGAAATCATTCTGTGTCCCACTGTTAGATTCTCTGCTCACCAATACGTTCGTACTGCATTAGCTTTTCTGATAGGATGCAGGAGCTTTATAGAAAGTGATTGATTTTCTCCTTGCAGCTCTTTAACAGGCATGAGAGGCAGAAGCACAAAATACTTTGTCCTAGGGTAGTGCAGGAATGCTCCTGGCAGCAGAAATAGTCCCTAGAGCTGGGCAGAGCTCCTCAGGAGCTTGTCTAATCCATATTTATGCCATGCACAGCAACCCAGAAACCAGGAGAGACGAGATGAGAATCCCTCTGTCTCCAGCTTTTTATTTGGCTGTACTCATTGCAAAATGCAGACTCCAACCCCAGAGTGTTTGTATTCACACAAATACATAAATACACTGCTGTGAAGAGAAACAAATCTCTTTCTGTTCTTTCAATTACTAAAAGAAAGGACAGAGGAAAATCTTTCTATATGGTCTCTACAGAAATTTTACATTTTAACGATTGATGCCATTACACCTGACCATGTTTTGTGCTCACTTGCAAGACTGAGGGTAGACATAAGAATTGACCTCAGCATCTCTGCAAGGCAGAATGGGAGTAGCAGCCCTCTCAGTGCTGTGGAAGCACAGCAGCCAGCTTTGCTGCCAGTTAACAGTGGCAAGTTCCAAGTCACATGTCACGCTAAATGAGGGGCATTCCCTTTGGATCTGATGGGAACCCACAGGTCTTCCCATTCACTGCCATTTTGGTTTATATGATGAAACAATTTCATCACCAAAGTCAGTAAGTAGCTACGGGGGGAAAAAAATTAAAAAGCAAACTCAGAATGAATCAAAGCTCAGAGAAGGTAAGGTATAGATTCATCATTCACTCATGAGGCTTTCTACATTTAAAAAGTAGATAGCTCCTAATTTAATTCAGTATTTTGTGAGATCTATAGAATTTAGTAGCATATAAACCCAATCTAACTTCCCTTCTTACAAGTAACAAGTGGTATTTCAACTCTGTGGTCTTAAAAACCAGCTAGCATTTACTTCCTTTTTGTCTAACCAATAATTTAAAAAAAATAAAATCAGTTGCAATAACCTAATCCAAAGGGTATGTCACAGCAGCAGCCAGCTATTGCAATACGGCATAGCCACTCCAGAATCTGCATCCTTCCATGCACAATTTCCCAGCCTGAGCCAAAGCTGTGCTGCCACACAAGGGTGGGCATCTGAGCCAGTGAGCCTGCAGGCAGGAGAATGTGATGTGTAAAAGTCACTGCTAGGACATATCCTCAGGTCTGGTTTGCTGAAACACTGAAATAATGGCCACAGAGAGAGAGAATATCCAAAGAGGCTTAGGCTGTGGTTTTTGCATCTTTAGAAAACTATATCAAAGCTATGTCCAGTGAAGGACACCTGCCAATGCAGTACATGGGTATTTATCACAAAGGTAGGAAATACATGTTAGGTAAAAAAAATCTCTTTGCTTCACCTTAAAAAAAAATAAATTAACTCTCTGCTCTGAATTACCTGAGGCTGTTGGGCACAGAGGTCTATTGGAAGCCCTCCTCAAAAAACCTCACATACAGGGCAAGACACTCTGGTACACAAAGGTTAAATGTCTGGTTCAGAGTTTGTGTGCCATGGAGCTAAATTCTAATTCCTTAATTTCATCCTTAATGCAGGCAACCCAGGAGTTATGTGGAGAATGTGTGTTGCCTGCACTTTGCTGTGCACCAGCTGGAGGACAAGGGAGAGGCCTCAAGAGTCTCCTCTACAGTGTTTTCCCACATAGACAGTTGTCCACCTCTTGTGGGAGCCAAGTGGAGCCAGCCATGCTCTCTGACCACCTGTGCATTCTTGTCTGTCTAGAGAAATACCTGTGTCCTTAGTAAAGGGAAATTTTCCAGGTCTAGTGTGAAACATATCTTGGCTTGCATTCCAGTCAAGTTCAATATGCAAGATATACACATACATGTCCCTTATTTAAGATAAGACTTATCTTGGGATTTATTAAAAAGATGAGCTCATTGGAGGAGAACTCCTATCAAATCAGGAAAAAAGGGGGGAAGAGGGGAGGGAGACAGGGGAAAACCAGTAATGTTTGGTTGTCATGCCAGCAATTAATCCTGGCCAGCTTTCTACTGTACCTTTCTAAATGCAGCAATACGTGTTCACTGACTGACCTTGCCACTACATTCATAACTCTTCTAATTTTGGCATTTTCCATCAGTTACTGTGGCTCTTTCATATCAGCAAACAGACTGTGCCAGGATCTCCACACTCGTGTCTGAGGGATGTAATAGACAACTTCACCAACAGCCCTTTGCAAAGGTGAATCTTGTTTCTTGCTTTCCCTGTGAGCAGGAGGCACTGTTTAGGATTGACTTAACAGAGAGACATCCTGAGAACAGGCTGAGAAGTGTCTCTTTCAAAGGTTTCACTGCTTATACTGTTATGGATGAAGCATTTCAGGGAAGTTACAGTTCCAAACATTATTTGGTTAGCAAAACATAGGGAAAATAAGATTATCTGTGGCCTTACAGGAACTCTTATCTACAGTGCAGTTTACTTTCCAGAGGGTTTCAGAAAAATACTACTTGTAAGCTTGCTTCCTAAAAATACTGTAAGCAAGATTAACTCTGTGCAGCAAGAATTTTTAAAGCAGTACCTGGCAGTAGGAATGGTCTCTGGCAGAGGAGAGCAGGCTGGTTCCTGCTCCCTTGAATTTGAGTATTGCCAGAGGGGAAGCAATGCACATTTTGTGCTTTTGAACAACATGAATCCATTTGTAGATTGGCTTATTTAACAGCAGATAATTAAAAAATAATTAAGATATGCCCAGAGACATTGAACATTTGCTTTTAAATCAAAAGCTGAACTTAGCGAGTACAATCCTGTTAATTACAACTTCTCAGTAATCAAACTGATTGTGGCAGTCACCCAATGCACACCTCTGCATGTCTCAGGCACCATGTGGTTTATTATTAAAGTCTCTGTCAGCTACTGAAGTGTTTTCTCTGAAAGTGGCACAGACTAAATGTCTTTTCAGGGTTATGCAAGAAAACTGTCAAGCTGGGAGCTGAGTCTCTGCCACTTGAGTGAATTAGCTGACAGATCTTCCCATCCATACACTTAGCAGATGGATGAGTGGAATCCATTAGAACTTACTTGACAACTGATCTGCTTCTGCCCTTGTGATGGACACTGGGACAGCCACCAAGCACTTTTGTTGAGCAGACTTTTGTCTTTGACCTTTTAACAGTAGCAAACATTCAGTAGCCAGCAAACAAACTGGGCACTATAGGGAGAAGCCAAAAGGCCTTTTTGATGCACTAGCAGTAACCAAAATGTAGCAAGAAGGATTAGTAAACTCTGAAGCTACAAAGTAAGGACTACCTCTTCCACTTGCATGGAGAAACAATGCAAAACGGACCCAAAGTGGTTAAAAACACCAGCAACAATTACTGCTTTGTGAAGAAATCTCACTTATCAAAATGAAGCATTAAGTCCAGTAACTTCCTCTTCACTTCAGGAAAGGGAAGCAAATGAAGCAGCCTAACACAGAATATGGCAGGAAAGTAAATCAGCTTCTTGATTCCCCTACCTGCCTCCTAATTATATCCCAGTGTATCTCAGAGGGAGCCAAGACTACTCAGATAATCTTTTTACTTAATATATCACAGACTTTTTTCACCAGACACTGATGGCAGCATGAACTCTCAGTTCAGTTTCTGTGGGAGGTCTTTTGACATGTATTTAAACATCTATTTTCAATATGAAGTGCAATTATTATCTAAAATCAATACAGCTGTTCCTCCTACAGTCTAGTGGGATGTACCTACATGAAAGCAGAAAAATGCGCTTGAACATCTTTGAGTAAGTTCATTAAAAATAATTAAACCTTCATATGGATATTTTTATACATAATCCAAGTGAGCTTCATTTGATTAACTCTGCTTCAGTCCTTTAAAGCAATCTACACACAATTAAGCCCCTTTGATTCTGAATAAGTAAACAAATTAGTTTAGTATAATCCAATTAACCCACGCACATTCAAGTTAATT
This sequence comes from Climacteris rufus, assembly GCA_013398175.1. Lineage (NCBI taxonomy): Eukaryota > Metazoa > Chordata > Aves > Passeriformes > Climacteridae > Climacteris > Climacteris rufus. Next base: position 400,299 of record VZRZ01007418.1, on the reverse strand, counting down.
TTCCTGGAGAGCTCCCATGTAGAAAAATGTTAACATTCTTAAAATAACTTAATTCAGTTGAGTGGTATGCACACACTACTTCATGCATATCATCTACACCTCCCATAAGAAAAACAAAATTGCTGGAACTACTAAAAACAGTGTCATGCCTTTACTTCTTTGCACACTTACCTTTCTCACATTATAAAAGTCCCGATGGGGATTGCTCTTTAGTTCTTTAAATTCTGACATTTCATTTAACATCTCATGTAAACTAAATTTAGATTCTAAAAAGTTAAGCCTCCGATGACAATATGTTTTCCTGTAAAAGAAAACACAGAAATGAACTGTAACTTCAAACTACTGGCATTTCAAATTCAGAAAGAACAAAGTTTTTGCAGTAAAAACAAAGTTGGTTTTTTTTATAAAGTCCAAGACCAATCCATTCTTTTTATCCTATTAGTTAACAAATATGTAAGTCAGTATCCACTATGATTTCAGACCAAAGTGAAATCTCAAACAGAACTCCACATAACCATGTTATGTCCTTCAAGTTGTCCAAGTATTCATCACTTTACCTGTGTATAAACTGCACTCCTTTTAGCAATAATGACCAAAGCATAAATCTACAATCAAATGTGATGCCAACTGCAACTGCTCTAAAACAATACCTCCAATAGAACAATCATCTCATATATGACAGAAACAACCTGTAATCCAGCCTTACTAATTGTGAAAATTTTTTTTTAAGAAATCTCCCAAATTTGTTTGCTTTTTCAATTAAATGTGAGAAGCCAAGACAAGATGCAATATGCTTTAATTTTTTTATGCCTTAAGAACACATATATTGTGTGGAAATACTTTTTTCCAAAATAATTTCTTGCACCCTTTTTAGAAAATATGCTTTTTTGTTCCTGCTTGCCTACTCAGAGCTCTGTCTTCACTTTCATCTTCTAACATGTTTCTCATTCTATTTTTAACCAATGACATTGTTTTTCTCTTCACCATCTGTCAATTCTTATTGACTCTACAATATTTTGGAAGCACTATTAATGTAATAGCCTTCTTTTTCCTGCTTTATTGTTGACAATCTCTCCTCAATAGGACACAAATCCCGTTATGGTTTTGGAATTCCGATTCAAACCCAGTCTCACTGTATCCAGTACTGATCCAGACCCACTTGCCCACTGCAGGAAGCCTGTATTGGGTCATACTGTTATCCAAAAGACCACAAGCCTCAGAGGCAGGGGTGAGATTTCATCACTTTACCAACAGCAAAGATTAAACAATGGCTCTTGATCTCTGAGCAGCCCCACGCATAATGGACATAAGTGACAGGAAAGCACTTGCTGCAAACAGAGAAGCAATACCATAAGAACAGGTTATGCAACAGGATTACTGGAAAGACCTTTTTCTTTTGGTTTGTTCATATTTATCAGAGAGTGTGGATCAGCCTGCAATTCTCTGAATTAGTGAAAGGAGCAGGTCATTGCTCCTACATTCACCAAGTGTTCTAACTTGTCCTACCAAGGCCCTTCTTACTTATGGCTTCCTGTTAAGACTGTTAAGTCTTCTGAGGTTTAAGTTAACAGTTAATTTAAAGCTGCAAAAGGGGTTTCAGCATGACTTCTGGTTCAAGTTTTTCCTCCTGGTCCTATTATCTTCTCATTATCTGTCTCTTGGAATGTAACACACTGTGACTAGAATGCATTTGCCCATTGCTTACGGTAACCAAAGGCTGCTTAAGGTACCACTGATTTGGAGCAGGAGTGCTGATAATGCCAGCAGAAGCACAGGGATCTGCTCCTGAAAATGGGCTTTGGGAATAGGCCAGGTCTGTTTGGCCCACAGGCTCTGCCCCTGTCACTGCACAAGGCAGACAGACTGACACAGGTGTGAGACAGACTCACAGAGGAAAGAATGCACCAGGTGGGGCTAAGTGGGCACACTGGCAGTGATGATCTCTCCCAGGCTGGAGGACCAGGAATGCAGCGCTGGCAGACAGGGCAAATAGTTCAGAAGAACAGTTCAGGTTCCTGCTCAGTTCCACCCTGGAGTGGATTCTTTTCCTTTCCTGCTGCTGAGTCCGTGAGAGACAGTGTTTCCAATCCTCAGCTAGGAAGTAAACTTAAAAACTGGATGCATATGTTTTCATTATGCACTAGGCAAGGACATTGCATTGTCATGAGTGTCACTGACTGTACTAGAGTTGTCATACTTTTAGTTTTTAAAGTCTTCACAGGAATTTGATGGTTCTGAGAAATTTCAGACCTATTTTGATAGTGCATGCGTGGGTCAGTTTTTGCAGCATATAAGCATTAATTCACATGTGGACCAAATCAGACTGAATATTTATGTTCCTGAGCTGATCTGTATGCTCTGCATACGCAGGATTTCTCTTCATGCAACAAGAGCAGAACAGACATGCAGGAATTTCAGACAACTGTTCAAAAACCTCAAATGCAGCACAGGCCAAAACAAAATTAAAAAAAAAAGTGAGGTTCAAGTTTCAGTTCCCATGCTTCAAGAAGTTTGGGTCACATTTGACTTGAGTGGAAACATTTGGTCAATTGCTTGCTATTCTGTTAAGTGCTTCTTATTTTGCCATAGTTGATGCAAAAAACCCCAAAGAAATTAAATGTGGCCATATGTGGCATTGTATTTTTTCCTTTCAAGTTTTTCCATGATGATTAATGCTTGAGAAGGGCAAACCAAAACATTACTGTAGAATAGGTTGAGGAATGAAATACCCCAGAGTGAGAAGCACTAAAGTACAAGTAAGCAGCAGCCTGAAGGGGCAGAGAATAACAAAAGAGAAACATACGTTGGACCATCTGCAATTAGAGCAAGAACATGGCTCAGGTCGAGGGTGTAGGTCTGCAGGTCAGGATATGGCAAACTCCGAGGCTCGTTGAGTTCCATCATCTCTTTGTTATCATAAACAAAGGGAATGCCACCTTTCAGCCTGATAACATAATCCAAATTGTCTGGAGCATCATCGAGATTATAGGGATCTTCATTTTCTCCTGGGGGTGAGTGGAAATCTGAAAACAAATTTACATTACATTTAGAAGACACATCTTACACAAAAGGCAAAATAATTACAAAAGGAAGTTTCTGCCTCTGTAATGCTTAATTTCTAACAGTTCTCAGAACTTTCTTAAATTCATATTTTGAGTTACTATAAAAGATCTGTTGTTACAACAAAGCTTTACTCTGATGGGCTTTAGTTGCAGCCCCTCTCTAAGTGCCCACCTTAATTCAAACATCATTAGAGTTTTCTGAACCAATGTATACACAGATTTAATACTATTCTTTATTAATGTGTGATGGAACAACTTTGAAAATGAGTTTGCAGAAATAATTTAAATTAGGATGGTTAGAAGTACAGCTGAGATTTTTGAACAATACAATAGTTGTTGAGTTCATACCCAACTTCATTCTTTTCTTTTCACCTTCCAACTCACTGTAGCAATTCTGGAAGTTCATATTTAAGCACAGAGTCATTTGGTTTTGTTGTGATTTGATTAGAGTTTTTTAGTTTGTGAGGGTTGGTTTGTTTGTGTTTGGTTTTCTGTAGGTTTTTTGGGGTGATGGTTTCATTTGAGGTTTTTTTAATAAAACTTGTTTGTAATGTTTAATTGCTTTTGAATAGAAGCAAGAAGCACAGAAGCCACAGAGAGTACAACACAACTCTAGTGTTTCCTTGGCCTTCCCTGAACAAAATCACAAAGTACCAGAAGCACAGTTGGGATTTGTTCAGCACAGTTTTATAACGCCTTTACAAAGTTTTTTGCTAAGAATCAAGTAATCACACATACTTCTTGGAGATTCAGCTTATGTGAACACTCAAACATTGTCACTCATGTTAGTGAACATTCATCACTTCTTTTACAATATCTTACTAATGCAACCAGCCCAAAATAAGTGTCCTCACTGCATTTATGTCAACTGAACTACCGTCTTAGGCTCCATCTTATCAGATATTTCTTCTTTTACCTGCTCAGTTAAGCCAAGACAGAAAAGTAATTAACCAGTCATTTTAATCTCCTAGAGCACCTGGATATATGTTTTAAACTGATACCATTCTTATCTCTAATATTCATAACTATCTAGCTCAGACTTGTGCTAATTAAGACATTGTGTAATGAGATTTTATATTTTGTGTTGCAAGTTTAAAATCACAGCTGTAAAAAAGTTATTAACCTAATAACAGCTTGGAAATATCTCCCTGGCAGCTGTTCCAAAATATCTTTCCTGTCTCAAATATTCAGTATACTGTCCCCTTTACACTCTTCCTGGAAAACAAACACTTAAAAACATTTATTGACCCTCTTTCAGCCACTGAGCCAGAGGATAATAGATTTAAAATGTCACTTCAGGGCTGTAACTAAGTTGCCAGCAATATGGACACATGTACAGTGGCCCTTCTGTACAGGCCAAAGGTTGCTCTCACAGCCTAATCCAAGAACGAGCAGTGCAAACAGTTTAATGCACAAGCAAAGCTTTCAAGACACAACCCACTTAAGTGACAAAAATAATCAGTGACATACATAGTGGGGGAATATGTACAACCTAATAAGCCTTGTTGAGAGATCACAGTTTATTTACCCAGGCAGAGTGCCCAACAAATGTGACTATACAGCTTCCAGTCTTGACCTGGCAAGTGTACCCTGCCTGTGAAATTCCTGACTCAGGGCTTGCTAACTGGCATGTCTGTGTCATGCTTCAATTTACGATGTGGATGAGCTCATGATCCCTTTTAGCTCCATATGCCAAGATGAGGAGGAATGACTTTTCACTTTAAACCATATCCATACAGCTTTTTCCTGGGAGAACACAAGTATACTACTTAACATCCCTTTTGCTTAGAAAAGAAAATGATCAATGGGAGTCCAGTCTGGGTTTTTAGTTTTGACAGCTTCAAAGTTTCAGATTAGATACAGCATTTATAACTTAGGTCTGTGGGTGATTCTCCACTCAATAACAGAATAAATTACAAAGACAGTCAGAAGAGATCATCACAAAAATACAACTTCCCTTTACTACAGCAGTGCACAGGTTTAATTCTGTACCTTAAAATAATGTTTACATTTTTAGAATGTAATTCAATGTTTTAAAAAGCATATTCACCTGGATACACCTCATCTTCAACCTTCCATTTTTGATCTCTCATGCTGCACAGGTACTGAGACGTTGTTCTGGGGAAGCGATGGTAGGCAAGGCGCGAGTACTTCTCTCGAATGAGGAGAGCTTTCACCAGGCTCTTGGCAGCTTGTTCATAATCATCAACTGTAACCTGGAAGGAAAACCTGGATAAATACTGACAAAAACAGCAGTTTTAGCAACAAACCCAATCCATGCCAGTAACAAGGAGACTGAACTTCCAGAAATAGGAAGTGTATGGAGCTTGACCATTAGGATCTTGCCCAAGGTGTCAGGAACCCAGTGACAGAAGCAGAATCCAAATACAATATGCAAAACACACATTTTTTTTTATCCTACCATGATTACCTATTTATTGAACATCTGACTATGTTTTTATCCAATTTATTATTAGAATATAAAACAACCTGACTTGGACTTTAAGTGTTTTACAAATCACCATATTCACAAAGCAATTTAGAGTTTCTTGCAGAGAATCATATTTTACACTTCATATACATGGGACTTTTTTGTTCACCCTCTAGATACAGAAAGGGGGAAAAATAGTTTTCTTACCCCTGCACAGTAGTCCCCACTAATTGAAACTCTCTGAAATTCTGGTACATCATATGGCACTTGGACTGGCACAAAAGCACTTGGCAGAACTGGCGTTGCAGGAGACAGGACAGGATTGGCCGGTGGTGCTTTCCATTCCTGAGATGGAATTTGTAATGACAAAGACTGGGATCTAATCATCTTGAAACTTTTCTTCCTATGAATTCATGGTATAAAACATAAAATAAGCCACGGTATAAAATACCAAATACACTGGAAAACTGGTTACAGCAAAGAAATCATCCCCTAGGAAATTTTACAAATAAAACCTCTCTACCACAGAAAAAATGCTGGTCATAAAGTATTTGTGCTTTTAGCTTTTCTTCATTGACTTTTCACATGTTATACACTACACACAATTGCACTTACCCTCCACATCAGTCCAATATGCCATAATTTATTTACAATCACTCTAGGATGCCCTAAGGTTTTTGTTTCGCTTCTCATAAATTCAGGTTCAGCAAGTCACTGTGCAGAAGGAAAAGGTGATCACTTCTTCACTTCAGTAAGAGTTGATTCTTAGAGACTGACAGCATCAGAATATGTGAAGGATCAGACAGAAACAAGTGGATGTTATGTATGTCAAATTGTTGTAAGTTATCATGCTGTTACACACACTTCTCATTGTCCCCAAAACATGCAAGACTTAGAACTCATCTAAATGTCAGACAAGTCTGTGCACCAAAATTTCACATACAGACATTCAGTTAAACTTGTAAGGAAAGGAGGAGCACCCAGTTATTCCTTAGGCAGTGTTTGATGAGACTTGAACAGAATGCTGATGTTGGTTATCAGAGTGATAACATAGAATGGCTTTGATATGTGGGTCCATTCCTCCCCTCAGGTGGAACCCATATAAATTTAAAAATGTTGCCCTTTTTTGTCAAACCTGTGATAGAAGTGCAACTCAGATAAACCAGCTAAAAAAGAATGCTGTGTTTTTCAAAGAAATAATTGTAATACTTCAAGTGGAGTTTTGGAATATAGCTGAAGATTTAATTCATCTTTCTTACTCAGTTTAAATGTACTTAAATGCACTTTGAATATTCATATAATATATAAATATTATGTTATAAACTACCTCTGATACCAGTTTCTTTTGCTATGTGGAAATAGTCCCTAATTTTTATAAATCAGATACCAAAACCTTTAAATGTTAGTAAGAATCACTAAAAAAGAAAAAGGAACACTGGTATATTCTCTGGAAGCTGCATGTTACTTCTGTGGCATTCTTAAGAACACAAATAGGCAGTGCTGGTACAATTAACACCCAAATTTCATCCTCTTGAGTACTTGTAGCCACCTTGGAAACCTTGCTTAGTTTTGAAAGGCAACTAGAAACAGTACAAGTTGTACTTGTGTCACTGTCCCTGAAGAACATTTCAGTCCTGCAGGACAGAGATGATGTAAACAACAAACACATAATACCCACTTCCTGCAGTTAAACTTGTACAAAACCTGAGCTTGTTTGACAGAACGTATTTCAACGAGACAATTTTCCAAATTACAAGTGAAACTTACTAGTTCAGGAGGAAAGATGTACCAGAGATTTGTTTGAATGGAAACATCTGGTTTCCCCTTCTGTGTCTGTTTATGTCTATGAATCTGCCAACTGGGAAACCCACTTGCACAATTCCAAACCAAAAGTCTCAGCCTATATCATCAGTGAGTCATACCTTAATTTAACTAAATTGACTGTTCTCCCTTCTGTTCCAGAAATATGATTCCAAGTGTTGCCCAACTGCCTGTCTGCAGCTAACCAGGTACATGTGTTTAGCTATCACTTTCAAAGGCTTTCTTGTTTGCCTGCTTTTTGAAGAGTCTGTACACGTCCAACCCATTTGGTGTCAGGCTGCTGCTGAGCTCATGTGACTCCAGAAACAGCCCAGCAGTCCTGTGAAGGCAAGACGCTGGAACAGCCTGACATCAGGGGAAGGCTGCTTCTCTTATAGAAAAAAAATAAATCACAAACCAAAGCAAGTCTGGCTTCATTACAGCCATGGGTAAATCAAAGGTAGAATGCAATGTTAGCATTTTTTTAAGCCATGGACCTTTAGGGCTGACAGTGCTTAGATTTTATCTCTGTGAGTAAAGGAAACCTACAAATAACCTCATTATGTCAATACCACTTTTCACCTTATCCCTTGATCTTAAATATAAATTCTTTGCTTTCATCTATTTTTGCAGAGACTAAAAGAAGTATCATGCCACTGTCATTTCCTCTGTTTTAAAATTTTCCCTTTCTCTTAATGAAACTAGGAAAAAAGAGGTGGGGAGTGTTTCTTTTTCTGACTCTTCTTACCTTAAAGAGTCGTAGGATTGTGTTCATTTCTACACAGCTCTGCTGTTTGTTAAACTTGCATAAGCAGTATCTGTGCTATTGCTGGAAGCAGCTGAGACAACCTCACCCGTGCAAGCTCCCTAGGGCCTATGCCCACACCTCCTGCCTAGGACAGAAGGACACCACACAGGTGGCCCTGGTACCTGCTGTTGACCTTTCTCCTGAAGTAATGAGAGGCAGAATATTACTTGCCAGATATTTCAATATTAACTCAAACTTATTTAAAAAAAATCCTGTTTTCCACTAAGACAGCAACTACAGAACAAACCTTTTAGCTGTTTCCACAGACTGTTGTTCTGCCAGCTCCTTCTGCAGCTCCCTTTCCTTGGCCTCCTTCTGCCCAATAGGGCAGTCTTCAGGCACGGTGAAGAGTGACAGCGCATCTTTGCTGTCTTCTTCTCGCAGGACTTTGGCAAACACCTTCTCTGCCAGGAGCCGCACGTGCTCGTCAACCTCCGAGATGTTCAGCTTGGGGAACTGCCGGGGCATCTCGGCTGGGGAGGAACACAGTGGATAAATCAGAGCTACAGGAAGAGTAAAGATATGCAAGAGACACATGGGGGTTTTTCCATGGGATGCCTATGAAAATTCAGAGCTTGGAGCAAAAGCAGAATAAAACAGAGCAGCCCTGCAGAATTTAAACTGCCGTGCAATACACAAGAACCACAGAGCGTCTCCACTGTTGGAGCCATGCGAAGTTGTGCATCAGGAACCTCTTGCCATACCCACAAAAACTCCTAAGAAATTTATGTAGAGATGTACCAGTAGATTCCACTTGCTTGCACAATCAGACAATTATTTGTGATACAATGTATACTCAGCTGTGTGTACCTGCACTGCCTTCTTCCTCACTCGGTGACTTCAAACCAGCAGGCAAGGTGGAAAAGAAGGTTGCACATTTCCACCTCACCCCATCCCTTCCACAAATTAGAAAGTCACTCAGCTGCTGTGAAGTAAAATAGTTGCACAACAGGAACAAGGATGGTTGACTCAGTGACTTTTTTCCATTTGTTTTAGTAATTCATATAGTACTTTTGAATGTATGTGGGAAGCAGAGAAGTTATGTACTTTCATTTCTAATTGGCATTTAAATATTATTTTTCAAAAAAGTTGCTTTATATTTTAAATTTTTAAGTAGCTAGCTTTGCATCACAAAATATTTCCATTTTGTTTTAGCATCACTACTAAAATGCCATCTTTAGTGTTTCTTCTGTACTTTCCTGTCTTGACTTTTATTTCATTTTCATACAATCCAGAATGTGAATTTTGTCATAAATGTTAGCATTCCAGAGAGAAAAAATACAGTTCTTGAAAGCTACTGACCAGCATTATTTTTATGTACTATAAAGCTTTCTGCATGCCTTCAGTATGATCGAGTTTGCAACAAATAAGATTAAATTCTTATTACATAAGTTAAAAATAGCTACAAACATATCACAACAAATGGATCCAAGCACTGCCAGAATGTGAAGTCTGGGTCCGAAACTGGCATTTCAGAATCGTTTTTGGTTACAAAAATGCAAACGTTTTGTAAGTGGTACTCATTTAAATAACAACATATCCTGCAAGTCAGCGTGGAGAATGGCAGTTTTTTATCACTCCAGGCACAACTTATCAGTGTCCCCATTACAATTTTTCTGTAGGCATGCTGCAGGTTTCACATGTTGATATGTGATCCTTTTGATATGTGATCCTGTTGTTTTCAGCCTAAAAGACTCTAATTAACGTCCATCCGTTTTCACAGTTGCTTTGAGAACATTTTTGCTTTTACTCTAAAAGCAAATATAGTATGAAAAGGTGACAAGAGTTAATTTGGACTATAATGTGGCAATTCAGTGTTCCCCTTCATTACTTTGCATTCTTATTTTATAAGAACCAATCCACTCCAGTGGAAAAGCATCACTGGTTTTAAAGAACTGTGGATCTGACTATGCTGTTTTCTGCCTGGAGAATATTGGTTTTGCAATTAGTATTAAGTCTTCATAAAATCAAGTATAACTACATAAGAAATTTAAAAATACATACACATTTAGTTGAATGATTCAATGGCAATGCACTACAATGTCTTAGTAGCATCCAAACCTGGATCTGGGTTCTCAATTTCAACCCTCAAGGAAGTCATGGGAGTCTTTCCCCTGACCTCGATGAACAGAGCTGTCAGCAGCAGTACCTGCCACACACAGAGCTGCCAGCAGCAAGGGCCTTTTGGGCCACTTCAGCCCGGCAAAAAGTCTCCTTATACTTTCTCAACTACAGTAAGAGTGCTAGCAATACTGGTACAATGTGAAAGAATAATGTTTCTTCTGCTGCTAAATCAGCAATTAAAATATTTTCAGTAGTAGCAGAATAAGAAAATCAATTGGTTGTACGTTTATCATTGGCTGAGCATTTCCCTAGCTTAAATTAACTTTTTCCTAGAGAACTGTGATCAGAAACAGAAATACAGTAGGAACCACACTGCATGAGAAACCATGCTGTATTTTAAATCCTTACAATAAGACAGTGAAGAGAGAGCAAGTATAGATGTACAATCTCACACTGACACCAAAGTTTATTTCTTTCTTACAGAACCTTTTCTCATGTTCTCCCCTCAAGCTTGAGAGACTGAGGCACAGAGCAGTTTAAATGTGGGTTCACCCACATCGCTGCTAGCTCATGTCACTGAAATGAGCCCAATAAACCTAAAATAGTCCTGAGACACCTCCTGCAATACCCGTGCAAGCTGTGCCATCCTGAACTGGAAGAGGGATGAGGCTCTGGTGTCCAGTATCCTTCTATAGAAGTGCTGTCCTTTGCCCAAGGTGAGCGACAACTAGACATTTTAATGGGATGGGGAATGCCATGAATGCCACCCACTAAATGCTCTTTTCCTATATATCTCGATCTCACAGTAAGTGCTTTGGTGCTCTTTAGGTCTGCACCTTTGCATAAGAAAAGAAACCTATTTATCTTGAAGAATACTGCATTAAAAAAAAAAAAAAATGATGAAACGATTACTTAAAAAGCAGTTATCGATCAGGCATTTAATGGTCTCGGATTATAGCGAGCACATGCCATGAAAACCAGAGCGGGCTCGGAGCCCCGCGGATGCCCGGCCGGCAGCGCCGCATCCCAGCGCCGCGAGCAGGTGGGGCCGGGCCCGCGGGCGCTGCCGCCGCAGGAGCCCCGCACGGCCCCGG
>VZRZ01007418.1:356015-388531 GCA_013398175.1 Climacteris rufus | reverse complement strand
CACGGGCGGCGCCTCCCTCGCGGGGCCGCGGCCTCAGCGGCAGCCGGAGCAGCGGGGGGAAGTCTGGCCTTCCCCCTTCCTTTTCCCCTTCGGCGGCTTGAAGGCAGAAGTCGCGCTGTCACATGTCCCCCGGCCGGCGCGGCAGGCAGGGAGGGAGGGAAGGAAGGAGGGAGGGAGCCCAGCCCGCCTGGGTTCGCCTCAGCGGTGCCGCCTTCCCGAGCGCCTCGTTCAAAACTCCTCGGAAAGCGCTTTAACGTCGAAAACTTTGGTTCGAGACCGGGAAGCGGCGAGGCCGGTGCAGAATGACAGCCGCTAAGTGTGCCGGCGATGTGTGCCTGTCAGAAGTGTTCTCAGCAGCGCCTGCCCTTCAGTGTAGCAACGCGACCCAGGTGATCCTTTATATTAAAAAATAAACAAAAAACCACAATAAATTTTCCGGGTAAATAGGCCAAGGCAAACAACTTAAGTTCAAATTCGGCATGACTCAGTAGGAATGAGGATATTAATATGCAATTTTGAGAGATTCTGGACCCTGAAGCTGGAAGTTCTGGGGGCATTTTAGGTAAGTCTGGGTTACAATACTTGGAGTCTAATGTGAAGACATTTAGATATAAAACGTTACTGTACAGTGCAGGGAAGCACAGGGAATGCAACAAGCAAGGGTCGTGGGTGTAAAAAGATGAGCGGGGTAAAGGTAGATCTCCCAAAACATGAAGGATCAGGTAGTTCTGTGTCCCCCCAGCTTAGTAGGCATAGAAAAACTCCATTCATAAAGTTCAGGGGCTTTTAGCTTTGGAAACTTCTTTTCTTCACACAGCCGGTGAAGAAATGGAAGTGAGAAGAAAGGAGGTGACTATCCCAAGTCTGAGTTGCAAAGAAGACCGGATATTTTGACTCTTAGACTAGTGTCAGCACATTAACCCTCAGGTGTTAGTACAAAAGGTTAAGATTTATGGCCACAGCTGTTGTATGAGACATGTACCAATCCAAAGCATTCAAAAATGAGTCAGCTATAATTAAAAAAAAAAATAGAAGTAATATTAATACTACAAAAATAGGCATTGTTTCTCAGCTTGGAAAAAAACTTATGCTGCGTGTACGTGCTTCTCCCACAGTAAGTCTGAATGTCTTCATCAGCTGCTGCCGGCTACACCCAGACAAACTATCTGCACCCAGAAAACCACACACTGTAAGTGTCTGACTCACAGCTGCCCTGCCCACTTGATACGTGAGTAAAGAACACCTGTTGCTGCTGGCCATTCACTACACCCTTGATTCCTGATCTGTTAGTGCTGCTTCTTTGCTCCCAGCCACATGCCTGAACTTGCCCAAACTTGCCTGCTCTCATGGCAGTTTGCCTGGAAATTTAAGCTTGGTGCCCAGCTAATCATAATTGTGCCCTGCTTGCTGGACTCAGGTATCCCATGGCCTCTTGGTTTTTCTTGTCTCAGCTTAGTACATGAGTCTTGCCTCCACACTTGATATAATCTCTTCTGTGGGATGCAAGAGCCTGGCAGAGTTCCCTTTGTGCTGACTTTGTGCCAACCACAGTGAAAAAATAACGGTCTCGAAGATAACTGTGTTTCTCAGCTTTCCTACATGCAAACGGGCAGCTCTGCATGCCCCCAGGGAAGAGAACGTTGCAGTGTGAGCTCACATGTTGCGAAAGCCAGAGAATTCATACAGAAAGGAGACCTTAAAAATGCCTTAACAAAGAAAAGGTTTCTATGAGCATTGACGTACAAATCCCTGAGGACATAGGATACTTGTTGTAGGTGACCATGAGTATTTAAATAAGCTGTCCTTTTGTGGCAAATTGGAAAACTTCAAAGGCAAACTGAGATCATAACTTAGTAAATGCATCTACAATAATTGAAGCATTGAGAAAATACTATTGCAAGATCTGTAATAAGAGCAGGGTGGATTGTAAGAATAGGACAATGGTAATAAATTCACAAGAAAATACTTCAAGTCCTCTCACATTTTGCAGAAACAATTAGTATGATCAGTTATTTAAGAGCGTACCCATTTGACTGGTGGGTCTAGTTTGCTGTCCCATCTCTGGTCTCATAATGAACAATTCACATGTATCCTTGGGGAATGGAAGTAACACTGAGCTGCCAAGGAAATAGCGTATTTTCAACACAGGTTTTGTTGTGCTCTTCCATTGGCACCTACAAAACAAACCACTAAACCTTAGAACACCTCAGTGATGCCAGTCAACACCTTGTCTTTCCCACGAAGGAGCCTGTCTGCCAGTCCTGTTTGTGAGTAGGTTATACCTTTATACACCACACACTGTGTCTCCAGAGTTACTTTAAATCTTGGGATTCCCATTGCAAAATGTCAGTAACATCTGAAGCCATGTGGGTGTTAGTTCACTTCTGTTGTGTAGCAAGCACTAGTTCTCGCAGGTAAATTTTGCAGTGTGTAAAAATGTATTTATTTTCATCTTTTTAATCTTGCTATACAAGAAAAAGTTATCCACTTTTTACCAAGTTACAGCTGATGACATGTATTTATTTTTTTTAATCTGTTTTTCTATTATGTCCTTAACTTGCCTGAAGTCTTACTGTAGAGATTACTCTTTTGGTGACAGTAGCAAACTCATTATTATTTCAGCACACATGGTATTTGGCTGCACTTTTGCAGTCAGTCTATTTTAACAAGAGGAAATGCAATAAAAATTTTAAACGTCAACATTTATAGAGGAATGGAACAAAATAATAAAAACCTCCTAAATATACATCTGTATTATTAACAATTATTTTTAGAAACAGACAAATCTTGTCTGGGAGATGATTAGGGTTGGAATGCATATTCATCAAAATGGTCTCTCATTTTCACTTGTAATTGTTTCAGCTGTTGTCAGATATTGCTTTCATTTGAGCAGTGCCTTAAAAGCTAATGGAATTTGAATTTATTTTGTAAACAGATTCATACAACTGCCTGTGGTATTGATACCAACAAAACAACTAATGGATCAAATGAAATATTCCAATCTATAATGTACCCATTAGTGGCACCCAAGCAATATTAGACCTAGTACTTGTTTTTCTGATCTTCAATCAGTTCAGTTAATGATATGCTTGGCACACATGCATTTACTTACTGAAGACTTACTGATATTCCAACAGAAATAAAACCCCCACAGTTCAATGAAGTTATCTCCAAAAGCCAGAGGGGAAATTTGGGCCATATGTGAAACGTAGTTGAATCATATTATCAAATGCTCTTCACTATAAAGGAAGAGTGATTCCATTTCAAATAAGATAATATAGAAAATTGTAATCATTCAAAAAGGGAGAAAATTGCTCCATGGAACGATTGAAGTGATACAAAGCAAATCATATCTGTTTGTTTTATAAAGTGAACAAATCAGAAAGCATCATCTTTCTTATCCACTGCTTTTCAAAAAGCTGGTAGAAATTAATTTGGCATATGAGTATTTAGTCCTGTAATTGAATTAGAGCAGTAAAGAACTCTTGGTACAGAGGGTTTGGTTAAATTCAGTTAGAGAGGAATTTCTACATCTAGACATGGCTCCTACTCTAAATATAAGCAGCAAATCTCCTTTATTTTGGAGATTGTTCAAGGCCATTCCAGAAAGTATGTGAGATGAGAAACAAGGAAGAGGAACTTTGATTAGACCAATTGTTTCATGAACTCCATCTTGAGTAGCTGGGATATGTACATACAAGACACTACGCTTATATAAAATGTGAAATGTTTTTTATATTATTTGCACTGACATTAGAACTGAGAGTAGAAATCCAGTTTCTTGGGGTTTTTCAGCCAAGTGACATTCTCCTTTCTGAAAAGATATCTGTGAATGTAATTGCCCTATAGTATGTTATTATAAAATAAAATCTATAGAGTATGCAAACAAAAATCAGTTTGTTTAAAACCAGAAGTGGAAGTGAGAACCACAGAACTGTGAAAGGATGTGACTGTTCAGCTGCAGCTTTACAAATAAACTGGGAAAGTACCTGTACAGTCCTAATAATTGGAGTCTGAAACAACATAAAGGAAGTTTTCCATGCATTTATAAATAGAATTATACTGTAACACTTGGCTGCACAAGAAAGGTTTACAAGCAAGATGGGACGTTTTGGTGTGTTTGGAATTGTAAGCCATCATTTGGAAAGCTTTCTTTCCAGCCACTTGGTGAATTCTTTGCTGGCATCTGCTAACTGCCGTCCTTTGTCACAACAGCCACGTACAATGCTGCTTTAAAATCAGTTTGTCTCAAAGCTACTTAGCTTGAGCCTTGCAAGTAGTTACCCTAGATGGAAGACTGCCTTTCTCTGACTTTATACATAATTTATCTGAAATTCTGGAACTGTTCAAAGAAGGAGAGATCTGACTGCATTAGACAAACCTGTATGTGTAGCTGAATGAGCTTATATCTGATTTATAAAACAGAGAATTTTCTGCAAGTTACATTTTAAGTCTGTTATGTGCAATGCAGTAGAAATGCTTTTTAACCATCACTCTGATGTACAATGCCCTTTTACTCAACTTTGTTTTGAGAGGAATTTTATTTGCTCAGAATGCACATAAAATAAAATATTCAGCAAGCAATGGTCTAATAAATTAGACACTGCCAGTGCATGATAAATAATGAAACAGTATAATTACAGCTCACAGAGGGGAACTCAGTGGTCTATTTTGGAAACCCCTAAAATAAAAATATTCTGAATTAGTTGATTTCTGCAAAAATCAGTACTGGAATCTAACCTGAATTGGTGTACATATTATGTTTGTAGTGGAAATACAGATAGTTCTCTTAAGTGCTACTCAGTTCTTTGTTTGTATTATTATTGGCCATTAAGTTTTCTGTAATCATTTGTGATAAGGGTTTGCATCTGGATTCTTTGGCCCTCACGTGGGAAATTTCCTTCCCAAGTAAGAGGTATCTGTGGGATGCAGATGGAGCACATAACTGCCCAGAAACTGGGAAATGCAAAATACGGTTTAGATATGGCTTTGCACAAAGGTCATGTATCCTTAAACAAACCCTGGGCTAGGTGCTGTTGAACTTGTGTCCTTAAATAAACTCCAGGCCAGGTGTTTTAGTCTTCCCTGTCCCCAAAATACCCTTCATCTTCTCGTTGTTTAACAAGTGTGTTTTCCAAGTCTCTCCCTTCACAAGTGTTAGTGAAACTCTGCAGCCTCCAACCTGGGAGTTCATTTGTAGCTGGGGATTCCAGGTGACCATTTACAGCCCAAGGAAACCTGCTCTGTGTTCCTTGTGTAGCACTAAGCAGGCAGAGTTGGCAAGAAATCCAAAAGAAAGTTTTCTTATTCGCCTGTGGAAACTCATTGGGGGGTGGGAAACTGTTTTATTATTTTTATCCAATCTGCCTGTGTAAAATTGTTGTGGCCAGGCCTGTGTTGTATTTTTGTTTTCATTGTCAGGGTGGTCAGGTGTTGGAGCAGGTTGCCCAGGGAGGTGGTGCCGTCACCATCCCTGGGGGTGTTCAGGATGTGTCTGCATCTGGGGCTGGGTGATGTGGCTGGGTGGCTCGGGGGTCACAGGGGCAGTGCTGCGTTCCTGGTTGGATTGGATGACCCTGAAGGTTTCTTCCAACCGTGATGCTTCCACGATTCCATAATTCTACATGCCAAACCACTTACAAAGCTCCTGCCTTCTTTCCAGAAAGCCCATCTAAGCTATCAGCTATGGGAATGTGCAGCCTGTGACATGTCCTATTTCTGGTGTTTTGCCTTTAGGCATGAAAGGTTTCCGCTGTGGCGGGGCGGCTCTCGGGGCGGGCAGTGCCGGGGCGCGCCCTGCGCTGCGCTGCGCTCGGCTCGGCTCGGCTCGGCCCGGCCGGGGCCGGGGTTATGTAAAGAGCCGAGTTACGCAAGGAATGCAGATCTCCCCTTACGTAAGCGCCCGCCCCTGCCCGAGCCTTCCCCTTGCTGCCGGCGCTGCCTTTACATTCAGGGAGGGAAAAGCCGTGCTGGCTTTAGGGGATCTGTCTGGGGCTCCGAAGGGACCTGTTTGCCCCTGCGGCTCTTTCCACTCGGGCGCTTCCGTGAAAGTCCCGCCTCTTCCTTAACCTGCAGGACATTCCCTTCTGTTAAAATAAACAGCACACACACCTGAGTCGTGTTTGTGCCCTTTTCTGGGTCTAAGAAAGACTTTACTGATTCCTAATTATGGCACGGAGTGAAGTTAATCCAATGTGGACAAAGGGAAATGACGAAGTTCTGTGTACCTCGAGCTCTATGTTTCAGCTGCTGCCACAATCAGAGGACTGGTTCCAATGGTTGTGTCCAAAGACAGATTTCCAACTCGCTTGTGTCATCAGGCCTAGAAAAAAAAAGACCCCTATAGTTCAGAACTCTGTCTCTAGCAGGTATTAGAGAACGTTTTGGAAGAGTGGGGCCTGTCCCTGTTTGCTTGTGCTCTCGTGCAGGCAGAGCACCATGAGGTGGTGTACACTTGGGATACCTTCACAGAGCAGTAGGTGCTGTCAGGGCTTCTGTGCTTGATGCCGTACTCAGTTCTCTCTGTACTCATTTCTTATCCTGCAACTTTACACACCTTGCCTTTTTGATTTAGTGACCCTGATAATAGGGGTGGGTGGTCTGTTTGGTTTTTTTTTGGTTGGTTCGTTGGTTTTTTTTGCTGGTTTGGTAGGTTTTTTCCCTTTTCCTTAAGCCTTTTTTCTCCATGGAAAGGCCTTGAATTCCATGGACACCTTGAAGGATTGGTGTACTGGAGTGCTCTGCTCAGGGCTTTATTCTGGTTCTCTGCTTGGACATTTTTGACCATACACCTTCATGCTCCTTTCATTTCTCATTTGTTCCTAATGCCCAGGATCTGTGGGGAGGGTTCTCTGTGAGTAATAAACTCTTAGCTAGATCATGTCGTGGAAAAGAAGGGATTTTCATGGGGACAAATCTCTTTGAGCGTGGACAAATCTCTTTGAGACTCAGGGAGCCAACAGAGACTGGAGCAGATGGCAGAAGGTGTGGAATGAAAGGTGACCTGCTGGATTAGTCAGTGTTTGAGTGCCTTATTCCTGTCATCCCCTGTGCAATCCAGTGGCCATAAGCTGATAACAGGGAAACAGGCAGTCTTCTCAGATCTAGACTACAGTCAAAGAAAATAAGAGGTGTTGAACTCGACGCCTGCCTTCCCTAATACTTAGTTTCTGAGTTTCAACTGCCTTTTGTTTACAAAAAGAAATATCAGAGGAATCTAGAACTTAAATCAGTAGATAATTAAAAAACAAACCATCATGTTGGTATTTCTTCAACTTTGATTTTTTCAGTTAAATTTATTTTTTCTTCAAAACTCATATAAACGAAGTATAAATTTCAAACTTACATATATGCTACACCCAAACAATGGGGAAAGGTGAATTTGCTGTATGCAAACATTAATTTAGTAGTCTGGTGCTGAAACTGCCTATTTGCTGGAAGAGCAAGAGTAAACTTCCCATCCATTCTTATCTCTTTGCTTTTCCAGGTATGCTTGAACAGTTCATAATGTACTGGATCTGTCCAGGGATAATCCCTCAGGATAAGTTTTCAGAATTTTGCAGTGCAGTAGGAAGGAACAGGTGCTTCCCTGGCTTTTCCTTGTGCCAATGGGACACAGATGAGTTGCAAAAGACTGGAAGAGCAAATCACCAGCTTAAAACTGCTTTTGCCAGCTTCGTCCATGCAAAGGGCCAGAATCCATAACCCTCACTTTCCATCCTTACTCACCATGCAGGCATCCCGTGAGCACAATTATCTGTGACAATTCAGTATAACACAGTGGAGAAAATGAAAGCCTTTCTGCCCCTTGCACTGGCTATCAGTTCCACCTTGGCTACAGCCTGAAGAGGATTCTTTTTCTTTTTTTTCAGTGGTATCTATGACTGTCAGTGGAACACGACTCTGAATGGTATTTACTTTTCAAAACTCGTGCAAGCTTGGGAAGTGCTGCATTTAAAAAGCCGATGGAGCCATCTAGCGTTTAAAATTTACAGTTCCATGTGTTTTGGACTTCTGTGTGCAAGAACAACACCTAGGTATTGTCTCAAAAGCCAGAGAGGGCAAACAGCTCGAAGTGTTTCATACTAATCCCTGACAGTCTTGATTCTTACAAACTGTACAGTTACTGGTGCCAGAATTAACAGTATTCAATTGTATGTGGAGATTTCTGTTGTTTCACCAGAGACATCCAAGACAAGAAAAGAAGTTTGTCTGATATTTAATCACAGCCATTTTCATAGTATTATTTTCAGTTATACATTTTCATTTCTGCTTGGCATTTAGATCCTTCCAATACCTGTGCTACTCCCCTGCCTACTGTTTCAGAGCATGCACTCAATTAGTTGTTTTCTGTAGCATGACCTCCCCTTCTGTGTCCTTCTGACAGGCTGGCACATCAAACTTGATGCAGTGCTCTGGAGTTGGTCAGAAAGCTGGGAAGAGGCCACATTGCACGTTTCACACTTTTTCCCTCAAAATCCTGCAAGCTTCAGTGGCTGTTATCCCCCTCCCCAGCAATCAGCGTGCAGGCATGCACACAAGACATGCACACGAGTTACACTGATTCTTTTCCTCATAATTTCTCTTGCTGAGTTCAGATATGACAGCTCAACATTTGTCATCCACATTCGTTTTCCCCTATTACATATTCACATTGTCGTTTTCTGCATCTGTGGATAACTTCCAGAGACAGAGAAACATGTTTTTTATAGTTATTGTTTAAATAATTGGGCTGGCTTTATTCTCCTAATGTAGCCTAGAAAGGTGAGTGCAGATCAACTGATGACTACTCAACAAACAGGCAAAACAATTTTTCTGCCCTATGGAGAAAAAACTGGGACCAAAGCAGAGCTGGCAGCATGACTGAGCCAACCTATCAGCCTTTGCTGGCATGACAGATGTAGGACAGAGGACAGAAGGTGTCACACCAGGAAAAGCCACTGATTTCCTGAGACAAACCACCTCTTCCTGGGCCCAGGACAGAAATCAGTGTCTCATAATCATTCTTCTTTTTCTTCTGTTTTTCTTTCTTTTTTCTTTTATCTTTCTTGGTTTTGGTTTTTTTTTTTCTTCCCCGTCCAAGTCTGCTCTAATCGTATGGATTTCCTAGACAGTGTGCAGTGATTAATCCTAATGTCCATTTAGCAATGTGGCATAATGTGTAATTCAAAGGTAGTGCAGGCTTTGGGCATGGGAACTGAGCTGACCTAACTTTAGGTGTTGGAAAAAAATAGTCGAATAAATCTAAGCTAGTAATCTAAGATTCTTTATAGTCCATGAGAGGAAGCAAACACTGTCCAAAAAAACCTGGTTTATTTTGAACTCCACATAGGTGTCTAAGAATGCTGGAGTCAATCCCACACAGCCAGCAGTAACTACTGAAAATCAGTTGCTTACCAGGAATCTCAGAGTGAGTCAGAATTATCTTAGTTCTTTTGGAAGCTGCTTCTGGATGGCCATCTCAGTCAGGAGGGGCTATGATTCTAAGGATCACTGAGCAGCTGGACTCCCTTTAGTAGCTGCCCAGTGTGCTCAAGAGAGGAAACTGAGTCTTGTGCTTTATACACCTGTTTTGGTTATTATTGGTGGCTCTTCTGCCCAGTATATATTTAAGTTTTTAAAAACAGAGTTTCTTCAGTGACAATATTGCCAAAAGTCAAAATTAAGGTTCTGGTAATACCACATTGCATTACTGCTGTATTATATTTACTGAATCCCTTCAAAGGGACTATCATATTATCACTATGACCTCAAAAGAATGTTAGTCTTGTTTAATCATTAGAACAAAGAGCTGGAGGCCAGAAAGTTTGTCATACAACAGTTAGAGACAGAGGAGAGCCAACAATGTGGTTCATAGAAATAGAGAGCAGAAAAGACCTGTCTGAGTCAGTGGAGTGTTTCCATCTTCCCCAACTGATGTGCTGTACAAACCCATGATATATTCAGTTTCTCCAGACTTTAAGTTTACATTAAAGCAGATCCTGTGCCAAGCTGTCCTGTTTACAAAGCTTTTGTCTACACAGAGAAATCAACTGATACAG
This sequence comes from Climacteris rufus, assembly GCA_013398175.1. Taxonomy (NCBI): domain Eukaryota; kingdom Metazoa; phylum Chordata; class Aves; order Passeriformes; family Climacteridae; genus Climacteris; species Climacteris rufus. The sequence goes on along the minus strand of VZRZ01007418.1, from coordinate 378,491 downwards.
CTCTTGTGGCATAAACTATTTCTGAACTATTCTAAAAGCTGCAACTAGTTATTTAAGAGCAACTATTGTGGAATAGCTTATGCTACAGTGGTTACACCCATCACTTTCCCTGGAGAGAAAAAAATCCATTACAATATTCTAAACATGAACTCATTGTAAACTTTTGCAGCATTTTCTTCAGGGCTCTACAAATAGGCAGCTTGAAATAACATTCCGAATGAAGTTAGTTGTCTTTGAACAGGTAACTAAAATCTAATGGCATGACTTGGAATGCTTAACAAAACTTTGATTGGAGGCAATTAGAATCCAGCATGAGAAGAAAGAGAAAGTACAGGGAGGAAAACTTCAAGAGAAGGGAAGAGAAAGACAGAAGAGGAAAGGGAATGGATAGCAACAAAAGGAACACTGTAAAGGAGAAAATCACAGTGCAGAATTAACAGTGAAAGTCAAGATGGGAATGTTTCCTCAACTGAGAAATAATGGTGGTCGTAAGCCTGAGTGAGCTCCTGCAGTACAAAAGGATGGGATGTCCTCTAGATTTTAGACCCTGCACCCCACTGATAGCAAGCAGTGTGCAACTTGCTGGGTTAAGTGCATCACATAGTCCTAAATTCACCCGTTAAACATGGAATCTGGCCTTCTCTGCAGGACTTTTCACATCCCCAGTGCCTGTGTTTGTTCTGCCTGCCTTTTGCTTGCTTCACTTCCTCCCAATATGTCACAGCCTAACTCTGTGACATTTCAATCTGAGAATCTTTTAAAAGAGCTGAGGGTTTTGATCTGTTTTGAACAGGACAGAGCCACTTGCTGTTTGTTCCCTGTGGCAGACACTTCTATCCTCTAAGCAGACTTAAATACTGTGACAGATTGCAAAGTGTTGTTTTCAGGTGTGTGGCAGGAGCTGTGGAGCAGGTGAAATGGCAAGGGCTTGTGATGTGCAACAGAACAGGGCAGCAGAGCCTCCTCTCTCAGGCCTGCCCTGAGATACTGTCTGAGTTGGTGAGCTCCAGTCTGTCAGCTTCCCACACAATTCATGGGCACGTTTCTCAATCCTTACAGGATCAGGAGCTAAAGTGATCTTACAAAAGTGTTGTGTATGTTCATTTTCATAATTCAGAGGCTGATAAAAATTTCTTCGATGAAAAAAATCTTATCATAGGTGTGATATCTGAGGGAATATTATCTATGCAATGGAAATTTTTTGCCTGGTTTTTAATGTTTAGGTGTGTTTATAATACCTGTGCAGAAATGTGTAGCCACATTTGCCAAGAAAGCAGCACTGAAAGTGATCTTACAAAAGTGTTGTGTATGGAAAAAAATCATTCTTTAGAAATGATTTTGTTTTAAATCTCAGTTTGGCCAAGCAATTAGGCAAGGAAGTTAGATGAACATTTTACCCCAAATGTTTCTGCAGGGGAACAAAACTTCGGTGGAAAACCAGAGGAGCCAGGTGGAAAAGAGGGATATATAAAGTGAAAAACTCTCAAGCACATAAAAGTGCTAGAGAAAGAAATGGAAGGATTTTCTGTAAGATGGAACTGAAAACATGGGGCAGGAGGTCAGAATTAGCTGGAAGAAGTGAGACCTGAGCAAGTGGGCTGGACAGGAGAGACTGTGGTGGAGCTTTCAGAGCAGGGTTCTAGATAACTCCTGGCAGTATGGTATCTACTTGTAACAAGTGATTTAGGATGTGCCAAGAAAATACACACTGAATTTCTTGGGTTATCCAAATGAAGGGCAATTAAGTGTTACAAGTGGCATGAAATCCAGCACAGCACTTTGGGGAGCTTTGGTGCAGTTTGAACAGATCTGTGCACCAAGGGTGAGTAAATTGCTCCACTTCTTTGATAAGAACTGTCTAATATTGTGGGAAGAGGGGAAAAAGAGAGCTGAGGGCAGTAAGGGGAAAGCAGCAAATTCAAACGAGAAGCTTTGTGTGCTGTTTAGAAGTGTTTGTGATTAATAGGTGTCAATGAAGTTGCTGATTTTCTACCTCTTGATGCTCTCACTTCAAAGCAATGTACTCTGGAAGCAATGCTTCAGCTGAACAGAGCTGTGGATGTCAGCATACCAATAAATGGGTAAAATGTAACCACCTTGACAAACAGGAGTCAAACCAAGAGAGCTGTTGTTTCATCCTGCCCTTAAATTCTCTCAGTCTGTGAAATTTCTTAGACAGTTTTGACTTCCTCATCCTAGATTTCATATTGCTTCCTTCTGCATGTAGTTTAATGTTTTAAATTCATGCCTGAAGGCCAGAGGTGCCTCTTTTTTCTTGCTCTTAAAACACTAACTTGAAGGCTGAAGGCTGAAAACATTCCTGTTTTTCCAAATCTGGAAAAATACAGAATGGTCATATTACCAAAGGGAGAGAGAGGAGGGGGAAAAAAAAGAAAGAAAAGGAATACTGTGTACCCAACAAAATAGAAGCAAGAATGCAGGAATGTAAATGTGTTACAGGCTGTTATTAGGATTTTGGATGCAAACATGAAACTCAGAAAAGACTGAAGATTTGAAAAGGCATCATACAATCCATTTTATTTAGACTAGAAATTGCCCTCCCTAGATTGCTAAGGTGACAGGAAAAAATTGTGAAAAGAAGATAATCATATTTGTTTTAAGTCTGGCAGTTTCCACTGAAATACATGTCTCTCTATAATAGTTTTTTTGAAGGAAGTGCCTTGGGGAATTACTAGAAAAATGATCTTTATTAAGTGTTCATGGCCATCTGAACTATCCACCCATCCAGTATAAATGTGTTCTGGCAAAACAAGTGTTTGTGTTGCCATGGCCTTTCTCATGATGTTATTTTCTTAAGCAAAAGCATTTTTCTAGCTGAGATCTTAACAAGGACACAGGCAGGGTGCCATGATTCAGTCCTTGAAGAGGAAAATAATGATTTGGAGGGATGGTGAAGAAAAGAGATGGTCTCATAGGGGGTAGAACAGAAGACTTAGATATCTGGTGACTCTTTTGCCCAACAGAAGCAGTGATTCCTTCCACTAATCATTCCAGTTCTGCCGGAGAGCAGCGCAGCCTCCACCAGCCCTGCAAAAATGCTGATGAGCCCAGTGCTGAGATTCTCCTGAGGCATCCAGGGGACAGGGAAAGTCTCTCTTTAAAATAGCAGCTCACTTGTTATTTGCTGAGCAGATGACATGCCTCAGATACAGGCTTCCAAAAATCAGGTCATAGGGCCCTGTGCTGTGCACAGGTACAGGGGTTCTGCACAAAAATATGTTCCCAAGGTTTATGTGGATCCATGTGTTTTATTTGCAAGATTTTAACTGTTCTCTATGCTTGGGGTTTGGGGTTTTTTGTTCCTTTGTCCTGCAAAATGACTTTGGGAAGGTCCTGCCTAAGGGTTTCACATTGGTTTCTGTTCTCCAGTGAATAATTCTGCAAGTGAAAGTGATTGTGAATTTTACATTGTTTATGGATTTATACTCTGGTTTTAGATTAATATCAAAGTGTTTTATCATAAAAATTCCCAAGCATTGAACCACATTATTATACAGTCAGAGTGACTAAAGCAAAACTAACAGGAGCTTACATAAAGTGCACAAGGACAAGGCAGATATTGAGTCACCCTTTCTCTGCATATCTTCCCAAATTCCAGTAATCTTCACTTTGTGAGGTAGAGGTCATCTCTAAATCCTTCTGCTTCCCATTCACCAAGGGGCCACAAATTCCTTTCTGAAGGAATACAGCACAAAAAGTAAAGAACAGCAGAATCAAAGGCTGGGGCTTAGCTCTAATAGGGTTTTGATGAGATTTGGGCATTTTCCTTCCTTCAGCTCCTGTGAGACACCTCTCTCAAACTGCTTTCATAGCTCCCTGAGTACATCAGAATATTGATCTCACCAGAGAAAGTAAAGGGAATAAGTCCATGAATGCTGAATGTAGGTCCAAATCCAGTTAAGTATCTATTTGTAGAAGAGAACAAATTACAAAAAAAACCCCCAAGCAATGAAACATAAAAATGGAATAGGCCTGTAAAAATAGAATAGGCAAGGCCATCTTATCCCCCCTAAATTAATGTTCTTCATAATACAAACCACATAATGAGAGGGTGAGTTTACATCTCACTGATACCTGAATGCAACACCATTTTAGCAAACAGGTCAATTACAGAATGTGGCAAAATAAACAAAGCAACATGGATCATTTTATTTGCCATTAAATAAAATTAATTAGCATGAAACTAAAGTAGCAAATAACATTTCATATAAAGAACAGAATATGCTAGAACTCTGCTCCAGTAATGGTGTAATGTGTTCTTCCTGACTACTGAGACCCATTCAATCTCATTCTGCTCTAAAATTACTATTAGAAATCCCAGGAACAGAGCTCTACTCTGTCCTCTGGGAAACCATTCCTCAGCCTACCACCTCATGTAAGTTCTTCCTGTTCAGCTCAACATCTACCTGCCATCTCACTGATATTGCTGAAGTATCTTCAACAAATCATACTTGTCATCTTTCAGTGTCATCTCACTGGAAAAAAATCACAAGATATCTAATCTAAAGCTAAACATCCACAAAAAGAACATAAACTAAATCCAGTTTGCTTTATGCAATTAATTCCAATGAAAGTAAAAGGCTGTTTAGGGGAGGGAAACAAATTTGCAGCATTATGTAACACCAGTCATATCTTTTTTAATACAACCTTTTGAAATTAGATTAGAGAGAAAAATTCAAGTTAAAATTGAATCAGTTTAGTCTCCTGCTCTTGCAGTTCAAGTGGGACATGGCCGATGCATGAAGCAATAAAGGAGCTGCATGTTGTGGGGTGTATCTGCCTCATGGTCCTAAGTGGGTTTAGTTGTCACAGTGTGGTGCAGGGAGTTTGCCAGCTCCATTCAGCAAGAAAAGGGTTGAGCTGGATAGTGACTCTGGAACACAGGGAAAGGGAATGAGCTGCAGGGGATGACAAGGCTGCCAGGAGAGCAGCAAGGATCACTCAGAATGTAACATCACTTAAAGGGAGGCATTTCTAAGTTGTTGCTAACAGGAATTCAGAGATGTGGGTGAACCAAAAGAGAGAACTAGAGGCTGGAGATAGGGCTCTAAATTGAGTTTACTGGTGCTTATCTGCTGCCACAAACAGTGACAGTAATTTATAGGTGTACCTCAATTGTCAGGGAAAATGAGTTAAAATAACCTCTTGAACAATGAAAGCTTGTAAAATAGTACACCTTCAACAAAAGGCTGAAGAACACAATGTAATTATTATTTACTTCCAAAAAGTAAATACTTTATTATTATGAAAATCAATAGTACATTTAATTAATACAAATTTTCTGGGAATAACATTTTACTGAGGAAACAAAGATTAATTTCTGAATATTAGATGTAAGTTATGTGGTTCCTATGATAAAATATTTTAGCTGCTTAGCTTATGAAAGCATTTAGGATTGTCCCAATTTCTTTACTGGAAAATAATTTATTTCATGAAATACTTGAAAACTATTCTTCCATAACCTAGAGGGAACACACTGGGCTTTTATTAAGTTGGAATGTTAATCAAGCACACACAGTGTCTAATCTTAGAATCGTAGAATCATCAAGGTTGGAAGAGATCTCCAAGATCATCCAGTCCAACCCTCCACCCAGCACCGGCCCTGTAACCCCTAAACCACCACCCCACATCACCCAGCACCAGATCCAGCTGCCCCTTGAGCACCTCCAGGGATGGCGACTGCACCACCTCCCTGGGCAGCCCCTTCCAATGCCTCACCACCTGACAGTGAAAACAATTTTCTAACATCAAATCTGAATGTCCCCTGTCTCAGCTGAAGGCCATTTCCTCTGCTGCTCTCACTGCAGGCACAACAGGGGACCCTGACTGTCACCTCTGTGGTCCTGAGGAGCCCAGAACTGGGCACAGCTCTCCAGGTGGGGCCTCACCAGGGCTGGGAAGAGGGGCAGGATCACCTCCCTCCATCTGCTGGCACTGCCCTTCCTAATACATCCCAGGGCACCATTGGCCTTCTTGGCCACAAGGGCACTGCTGGCTCAGGGACAGCTCATTGTCCACCAGGACCCCCAGGTCCTTCTCCACAGAGCTGCCTTCCAGCAGGCTGGCCCCAGCCTGCACTGGTGCCTGGGGTTATTCCTTCCCACTGCAGCACCCTGCATTTCCCTTTGGTGAACTTCAGACAGTTCCTTACGAAATTTGTCTTCTGGAGCAACTGCTATGTGTACTAAATCTCTGCTTTCCAAGAAGTGACTGAACGTGGCCTGCTGTTGGGAAGTAGAGAATAAATATTTTGGTTTTCCTTTGCACACAGCCTTTGGTTTTGCTTTATTAAATTGCCTTTATCTTGATCCACAAGTTCTTTTCTGTCTTATATTCTCCTCCTCTGTCCTGTTGAGGAGAGGAGTAATAGAACAACTTGGTGAGCACCTAGCAGCCAGACAAGGTCACACTGATAGATGTTACGGAAATGTTGTGATGAACTATATTTAGGTTGGATGCATTTTTATACCTATAAAAATTGTGATAAGGCCAAGAAATGGAAGTGTTTTCTTGTCCAAAATCTGTGTTTGTTCTCAACATTTGCCAGATTATTCACTGGTTGGTCAGAAGCTGGGGAGCTACCAGAGCATGCTCCTCTAATACTTAAGAGCTACATGATGTCCAGTATCACGTTGCCAGCTTTTGAAATAGTGCTAAGGTATCTAAATCTGTGGTATGATCCAGAAATTAACTAACTGTGAATCTAATCAGTTGCAGAAGGAGATCAACTACCTTAAAACACTGTGGCCCCTCATTGATGTTACTCAGAAGGTGTTTGTGGGAAGTGGTCTCTGATTTCAGGCTCCTAGAAAGAATTTGAGAATATGGATCAGAGATCTCCAGCACAGTGGTGAAGGGGCTGTTTCTTTGGGGTTTTTTAGTTATTTTTGCCCTAAACCAAATTAGCCATCAAAGTGTTATCATTTCTATAAAACAAAAAAACCTCTTGCTCTGCTCTCTGGGATTTCATGTAATTGCATGAGTGAAGGACAAAGAACACAGGCTCTGTACACTGGAACCTTCAGAAAGGGAACTGAGGCCAGTGAAAGTGTCTGCTCCTTTCAGGAGGCTGTGATGTGGTTACAAGTCCTGGAGATTGGTTTGGGTTCCCATACTATCTAAGAGACAGCAACTATAAAGTTAAGCCACCTGAGGTCATGTCAGTGTTGCAAGGCACTAGACAGCCTCACTTCTTGATGCTGGGCCATTCTGCAGAGCCTGCCTTGGGAGGCATCCCAAGGATACCCACGGAGTATGAAAGGAGCACTCAGCTAAGAAAAGCAGGAAAAAGTGTGCTTCTGAAGTGGGGGAAGGGATGCTGTTTGTTTTCTGATTTTCATCCGTTGCAGTCCAAGAAAGGGAACCAAAAAATTAAAGAGTAGGAGGACTGAACTGGAGGGGAGGAGAGTGAAAGTATCTTTTTACATCAAGGATAGCCAGAGCAGACCACTGTTTAAGCCTTGGAACTTCATTATTCTCAGTCCAGCTGGCAGCATGTTAGAAGAATACTCCTGGCTCCTGGATATCCAGAATTTGGAGAAATGCAGGTTTTCCCATTTCCACTCTTGCAAGAGTAACAATTTCCTTGCCAGAAACACCAACATGGGGAAAGCTGCAGCTCTGTCCTAAAGTAAGGTCAGAGAGAGCTCAGTTGCTGCTTCAGGAGCCCAGAGGGGACATGCAGTACAAGGCCAAGGAGAGTCTGTCAGTGCTGGTGTTAAAGACAGGTAACCAACTGCATTGTGTCTGTGTTCACAGAGATTCCCTCAAAGTGCCATATTGGCCAAAGCCTCTGCTGTGATGTACAAGTTAGACTTCCAAAGGTTAACTGCTCTCTGCCAGAAGGAACTGGTTTCTGTCTCCTCATTTCCTGCAGAGCTTTCAGAAGCAGAACATAAGCGTGTCGCCGGAGCCACAGGAAGTGTGTGGTTTGTCCTGCCTGGCAGCCCCTGAAAACCCCACATCTTCCCTGATGCTCTTTTGCCTGAATGTTTGAAAACTTGTCACTGAAAGGTGCTTGGAGGCAATAGACATTTCTCTTTACTGCTTCAGTAAAAATTTCCATCCTGGCAAAATGCAATGAGACAAACTGTGATGCTGCCTTAAGGAAGTATCATCCATGGGCTTTTTCCAGTGGTCATTTACAAGAGGAGCAGAAATTACAGCTCTCAAGGTGAAGTGAAATGTTTACATCTTCCCTGATACAGCATCTTCCCTGATCCAGGCTCAAGTGCACCTTGATACTGCCATGAGACCAGGGAGTCCCTCTCTTTATTATGTGTATTCTCTTCAGTGCCTTCTAGTAACCAACAAGACAGGCAAGGGATCCATCAAATGGCATATGATAGAGAGAAAGAGAAACATGGGGCAGAAGGAGGCACTTTTCTGAAGGAAAACTGAAGACTGAGGGAGATAAACTGATCCTGATTTTGTTCATTGTGTTGAGTTCAGCAATGTAAACCACAAGCCCATAACTTTTAAAAGTAATACTCTCTATGGTAATATAGAACAGACTTTATGAACTGTCTTACCACTTCGCATTTCAAGGCATTTTGAGTCTTGTGCCCAAGCAAGGGCATGTCTGCATGCACCACCTGACCTGTTTAACAATGCATAGGTACAACTTTAAGAATTGCATATAGAGGGAAAATAACCAAAATAATAAAAACAGATAGCCCTGAAACCTTAACACAATAGATTCTAACTTGGTGCATTTCCCATTTTCTTAAACTTCCAACCAGCTTTTTCCAAAGAAAAGCAGTAACACCTAAACACTGCCATACACATGCAGATTTCATTTAGAATTTTCAAAGGTCAGTTCAGAGCCAGTATGTACTTTGGTAATCCATTAAGGGGCACAGATACTATTCTTAGACAGTAAACCAGTGAAGATGAACATTTATGCCTCCAACTGAACATTCCACAAACTTACAGAGATGTCCACGCCTAAATATGTTTGATATCAAATATTGTTCTATTCTGGGATTATTTTTATTTGATATCTTCTGAGATACATTTATTTAAGTCTTGTTATCAATAAAAGGTGTCTTTAGCCAACTACTTCTTAGATTTTCTGGATTAGGCACTGTTGTACATAGTGTGTGCTATTACTTGCATTTATTTTTTTGGATAGCTTTTATTGCACAAGGAACCTGTGTTGTTGTTCTGTGAAGTGTGTACAACACAGTAGTACAAGAAACAAGAAAAATTCTGTCTCCAAGCCCAGTAAAAGTAAGGTTTTGCTAAAAGAATTAGCTTATCAATTCAGAGAGAGACATCCCCACAAGCTCACAGACTGGGCCATCATACCAACTCATCTTTCTGGTTCTGTAGTTTCTGAAATATTTCATCAAGTGCAGCTGTATGGAAGATTGGTATCTCAATCCCTAAATTATGTGTGTAGCCACGTTCTTCATAGGTGGCAGTGAGGCAGGAAAGTAATTGTAATTCAGCGTTTGGAAAGTTGGCACACACTTTTATGTCAGCTTCCCTTTTTAGCTAAATGCTGCTTCAAAACTCTTCCAAGTTAGACATGGGTAAAAATAACTCAAATATTGGAGGAGCGTTTCAGACAGGAGTCAACAAAACCAAAAATCCTACTCTATCTCTGCCCAGTACAAGCAATATTTAAATATTCCAGGCATTTTCACAACAGTTGGAGTTGGAGAAAATCTGTACTGGACGCAGACCATAATCTTTCTAATGGCATTTTAAATTTGTGGAGCATGCTGGCAGTGAGCCAGTTGTCTGACAACATTACAGGAAACAGGGCAGGTCAGAATGACCTAGACACATGCAGGGAAACCATTACCTTCTCAAGGCATTCTGCTTGGGATAGTAATTCTAAAACCTACAGCAAGGAATGAATTGTGCCATAGCAGTGAACTTAGGGAGGATCACCTGGGCTAATGACTGCTACAAATGGGACAAAAGCTCCCTGCTCAGCTGGCTGATATATTTACTTTTATCTCTCATTTCTGTGACACTCATTGTTTGAGAGAAGTCCCAGGAAATCCAGAACAAAACACTAAATGTGTCATGGTAAGCAAAAATATTTTCTCCTCCTCTTGATTTCAGGGCTGTGAGCTAAATCAGGATGTTTCCTTTCCTTTGCCATCCACTTCTAGCACATAAATAAAGCAACCACTCCTCTGTTGCAATGTGTCTGAGGTAGCTGTAATCACCCTGTCAACTGACAGTAATTGGTGTTTGCTTCGGTCAGCTTTAGAGTCATGCTAATTAAAACTGATCTTCCTACTCAGTGAAAGAAACCAGTTTCTGGAGGCAAGATCATCTGGGGAAAACTTTAGTAAATCCTCAGGCACCAGTGTCTGCCTCCCTCAGAGCTGGCAGCGGTGGCCTCCGTGTTCCAAAAGAACACATTGTCATATTGTCATGGTTTCATCCCAGCCAGACACCAAGCCCCACGCAGCGATTTGCTCACTCCCTCATGGGATCAGGGAGAGAATCAGAAGGGAAAAGGCTGGAAAACTCATGGAGTTGAAATAAACAGTTTAATAGGGAAAGCAAAAGCCACGCACACAAGCAAAGCAAAACAAGGAATTAATTCACTGCTTCCCAAGGGCGGGCAGGTATTCAGCCATTTCCAGGAGAGCAGGGCACCCTCACAGTAACAGTGACTTGGGAAGACAAACACCATCCCTCCAAATGTCCCTCCCTCTTCCTTCTTCCCCCCACTTTATATACTGAGCATGATGTCCTACAATATGTAATGTCCTTTGGTCAGTTGGGCTCAGCTGTCCCTGTTGTGTCCCCTCCCAATTTCTTGTGCACCGCCAGTCTCCTCACCAGCATGGCAGTACGAAAAGCAGGAAAAGCCTTGGATCTGTGCAAGCCCTGCTGAGCAATAACAAAACCATCTCTGTATTATCAACCCTGTGTTCAGCACAAATCCAAAACACAGCCCCACACCAGCCACTGTGAAGAGAATTAACTCTCCCTCAGCCCCAAACCAGCACACATCTTTTCTCAGCTCTGGCCCTCTCCATGTGCATCAATGATTCTGCCACTAGGACAAGGAAAGCTTATTGTGCTGTGTAGCAGACCAGCACATATTGATGGCCAAGACTGCGTGATAACCAAAGATTTTTACTATTTCTTGTGAAGTTTCCTTTCTCCTGTACTTCACTGGAGCACTTTCTTGAACATGCATACCATCCCCAGAGACTGGGAATAAAAAATACAGAAAGAAGAGGAAGAACTAGGGAATACAGTGTGCAATTCCTCAGGTGTTGGCTTTAGTCGGGACACTGGAATCAGTACAAAATGCCCAATAGACTCTTTGATTATGATACAGTTTAACATTGTCTTGAGGCACCTCCAGCAGTCTGTAGCAATCCTGGTTAAGCTGGTTCATTGTGGAATCAGCAGGAAGGGCTCACCTTGGAGCCCCAGCACTCTGCCAGCTTGCTGGTTCAGCTGGCTGCTGGCCATCCAGTCACTCACTGGCTACTGATGTTGGATAAGGGGAGATTGGAGTCAGAGGCTTCAGAACAATTGGATGTCCTTGTTCTGTAACCTCTGTAAAGACTTCAAGGTGCTTCAAAGTGTAGCAAAATGGTTTTCAGAGGACGCCTTGCAGTTTCATAAGATGTTACATGCTTTCACTTACAAAAACCTTAAATAGCTGCCAGGAAAACTGAAATAAAGAACTTGAAAATCAGATGAAGTAGATACCAGTGGATTTTCCAGGATTCTTCCATCCTTCATTTTCTAACTTGTTAATATAAATGCTTTGCAAGAAGTAGGTCAGTACTAACAAGGTTATAGTGTTTGCATCTTGTCCGGTTTTCATAATGCTATGTTATTTCATCGGTGTTTTTTATAAACCACTGATAAAACTAAAGATGTACTTGCTTCAACATCCTCCTTAAGATGTTTCCAAACTCCCATTAAGTATACACAAAGATTTTGTAACTGAAGATACATATGCATCATTTTATGTATGTTATCATTTGACAGCATTGTCATAAAATGCTATTTTTAGTGCCACTGTTGTCTCCTTTAATCATTTTATTTTTTGTTATTCTGGCAAATGCAAAACTTGTCTGAAAATACACCAAAAATTGTAGGTTCCAAATGACTACAAGAGCTGCAAGATGTCATGATTAATCCAGATTTACAGCATGAATGTTAGCTTTTTCATTGCTCTGTAGTATAGGACCGTACAATGAAAATAAACTTATTATGTTGGTGTCAAACATTTTGACAGCTTAGTAGACATTGCATTCCTATTTTCTTTCCTGTCTCATATGGCATTGCTGTCTTCCATACCATTTAGTTGTTGCATAATTGTTCCCTTTCAAGCTTACAAACAATGAGGTCAACTGGAGTCACGTCAAATAACTGGAGCAAATACCACATATGAAACCATTTAAGATAACAGGTCATGTGATCACATATATTACCCCTTGCCTGGATTTTCTGGATCATACTAGGAGTGTGTTAGAATACACAAAAGCAACAGAGCTCACCAACTGCCTGTTTTGCCTATGATAAGCAACTGATGAGCAGTTTATTGCAAAGTATTTAAAACAGAAAAGCTCGAATTGAAAGCTACCTTCCTCTAAATCATCATGCTTCTTCTTTACACTGACCTTTTCAAGGCAAAACCTGTGTTTTCCTGCAGGAAAAAAAAATGACAGGAATGAAGGTTTAATTTTATTTTAGTGGTTTTAATAACATTCAGCTATGTTACATTTTAAAGCTGCCTAATTATCAGATGTGACATCTGGGATACAGTATCTATCAGACTGTGTTTTATCCAAACTGGGCAGAGATACAAGAAAGTGTTATTTATATTTATTAACTGGAACATAGAGAGAAAGGTCAACACTTTCCCTATTCATCCATCAGCAGAGAGGCTGGTGAGAAACCAGGGTAAAAGTAAAACTCCTTAATCAACAAAAACTTTTGCCTTCAAAAATATGCAATACACATGAATGCAAAGAAGAAGTTTCTTCACCTGTGTATTTTTTTCTTTTATTGAATATCATTCAGTTCAGTTAAAGAGCACATCACAGACCTCTGCTATTCTCAACTAAAGCCAAAAGAAGTTTCTCTCTTGCTACAGTGGTTGACAAGAAGCACTGGAACACTGTTCATAAACAAGCAGCAATTAAGAGAAAGCAGAACATGGTTAAAATAGTTCCTATTAATATGTTTTATTCCACTCTGCAGCACTTTTGAAGTAGTTAAACAGTTGCTTCTAAATCCTCCCAAGTATTTGTGACAGTAGTAGCAATTACTAACTCTTCAGTGCAAGTTGTTCTGCCTCCAGAGATTCCATGAGTCTTTCTCTTTTGGTATCTACACCTCAAGGCCTCAAAAGGCAGACAAAAGGTAAATTTCTTCTAACCTTTGAATCCTAGAGTGGACACGCAGTTTGAACAGCCCTGTTAGTATCTGTTACAGGCAAACGTGTGTTTCTAACCCTGTGTGCCCTCAGGAGCCAGTTTCCCAGTCATCTGCTCCAGCCCAGGCATCATTCACATTCCCAGCAGAGCACAACAGAGTGGCTTTTCTTGCATAGAAGGGATTCTCAGCCCAGAAGCTTTATTCAGAATAACACAGAAATGCCTGACTGGGTTAGAGCAGCAGCCTGTCTGGGCCAATGTGCTGGGCCACTGTCTCCTGCATGGAAAGGAGATACTGGTTAGGGACATTGTGTGAACCTGGCCACTTCCTGTGGTCTGTTTTCCTCATACTCTTCCAGCATCATTGGCTTAAGGAGCATATTTCTGCCTATTGCCTGTAGTGTTTGCTTGGAGACTGTTATCTGATACCATTCCCTTGCTAGTTTCAGTGAGTGCCTCCCCCCAGGTGTAAGAGTGCAGGATTTGATGTGTGACACTTCACATTCACCTTATGAACCACCTTAATGATTCTCAGTAACCTTCCCAATGATGTCCAGCATTCTGGCTTCATGCTGCAGCTGGACACTGAGCTGGAACTTCACCTTTCTCCCTCAGCATCTCTGATGTGGCCTACAATACAACTCCAGTCTCTTTCTCCATCACAGTTTGTTTTTCTCTCCAGTCCCATTTACTTTGAATACATGAGAGCTGACAGAGTTAAAATCCAGTCTAATTTAGTGACTGGTGGCTTCAAACTGCTGTGTTTTTAACCAGAAAGCAGAATGGAATCCTAATTGGAAAAAAAATAATCTGGAACAGAATATGAAATATCATTTTGAAACTCTTTCCAAACATACTTATATAAAAGTTACTATTTCAAAATATTAATTTGACAGGGATCTGGCATCCCTTAGCAAGTATTTATGCAGTAGAAGGACTGTTTGGACTGGGGTTTTGCACAAGCCTTCATTTAAAGACTGCAGGAAGGGTGCCCTGGCTGCTCTGTGCTTCTCTTTGGGTTCTCATTGGGCTTGTCCACTCAGGGCTCTCCTTCAGTGACCTCCAGTCTTTAATGGAAGAGGGCTGACAACACCTTTGATTGCTGCCTTCCATATCTGTGAGTTGCATGGCTATTACTAATGACATGCCCTGTAGATGACAGCAGGCCTGAGTTTCTCAAGCCTGGGCAGGTGTGTTTACTTGTCTGTGTTTCTGTGCTTCCATGATCTGTATGAAATATATGAAGTAATGTCCTGGCTGCAGGTCCATGCTGCAGGTGTGGCCCAACTAGTGAATCACTGTATATCCAGTACAGAGCAAATTTGATCAGCACTGGTTCTAAACCAGAGCTAAATAATGTACCATTTGACCTACTTACTTTAAACCCATTACGAATAAAGGGTTGAATATTATATGTCAGCATCATATAGAATATAACTTTTTGAAGAAACTCTCCAACCATGGAGATGAAAAGAAATATATTGATGGAAAGCTCATTTTTCAATGCCTGGTTGAGTTACTCAGCAGAATTAAAAATAAAATTTAAATATCCTTCATATAAGCCAAGAGATCTTTACAATCTTTTAAAAGTAATTTCTACTGTCTTTAGCTCCCTTAGGTAGCATTTGAAGCAGCCTTTCATACCAGGTATCATACTTCCTTCTTGTGTAAGTGTTTTTGGATTATGTATTAGAATGAAGAGATTTTGCAGCACGTCATTTATTGTAATAAGAATACTTGTGTTATACTGGGTATAACTTACATAATTGTGTAGAGTAAATATGACTGTCATTTCAATCCAGCATAAAAATTGTTTTATTTTCAGCAAATAATCCCATCTCTTTGTAACAGAGAGATGTACATCTTCAGTCTTCAATCATAGAAGCTGACAGCTCACACCTAACTACTGTTGAGATGGTGTATTGTTTATGCTTTAGGTAGATGGGAGAAACAGGTCAGTCTGACTCAGCACACTGTCCTGACTTCTGCCTTTAAAGAGCTCTGTGTACAGAAATGAAGAGCACATGCACATCTCTCCAATCATGAGTTCTCCTGAAAAGGCAGTATGGGTTTTTCCAGCTTCAGCCTTCTTTACTTGTCAGTAAATAGGTTGTTCCTGTAACACAGGAGACAAAGTTCTCCTTTGATCCCTTCATGTCACACCTCAAAACCATTATTTTCTCAAAAAATGCTGCTATGTTCCCTGTTCTCTTGGTAGCCCACAGTGGCAAAAGTGGTATCAGGAGAGAAGTATCCAGGCATCCTCATTGTAACCCCTGAGCTTGCTCAGAACAGCAGAAAGAACAGAATAGATTCCTCCATCTCCTCAGAATGTGTAAAGGTATTGTGCTGTTCCTGCTTTTTCTGAGTAAAGCTCAGGAGGAATGAAGAATCTGAGTCTCTGCCTTACTCAGCATATTGAGTAACCAGCCCGGGGCAGCTATAAAACACTTTTAAAGCCAGGCCTCCCTCCCCACTGGCAGCAGCTCTGTGCCACTGGCATCCAGCTCTCATTTTAGAGAGTGATTTGTTTGTCTTCAGGAGGCAGCAGATGGCAGCAAAGTTGTACAGATGCGCCAGGAGAAGAAAAATATCTTCGTGCACACGCTCTAACAACATTCCATGGAAAAAACGTATCATTTGTTTCTGTCTGTCTTGCAGTGTGGTTAAGACAATAAATCGGGTTTATTGGCCCTCGTGCACTTGTAACGTAAGGGGTTGTTTTTTCCCCATTACCAGGAGTTAATTAAGTCATGTTGGGGTGAGAGGATGTGAATGATCTCTCAGTAAATCATCTTCATCTCTGTAGGACTCACTTCTCTGTGCAAATCTCTTTATATCCTTCTTTAAACAGATAGTGATGGCCTTGTGCAAATATTATAACAAAGTGCAAGTGTGTGCACCTTGATGGATGCAGGAGCTTTGACTGGCAGTCTCTGCTGTGAGCTGTGCAATCACTCTCATTTGTGCTGTCCAGATACATCCTTTTCCAACACTTCAAAATAGGTAGCAAGGCTTTTTTTAAAAACATAAACAGAAGAAAGAGAGGAGGAAGGAAATGCCACTATATAAAGTCTTAGTGTTTAAAACACTCAAAAGTCCAACTGCATTAAATAAAAAATGAAGTCTGGGTTTTGGACAAGAACACTGGAAGTTTCTGGGATTCCATCCCTGCTCATGAACACGTTTGGTGACGCACTTGACACATGTATGTTTGCTGAAGTTATCACTGCCAGCAGCACCACATCCACTTAAGAGCAGCAGCAAGAAGCTGAACATTGCTGAACTTGTTTCAGATTGAATGGACAGTCTGGGTTTAAGGTATTTCTTTTTGACAGGGATCCCATTCCTTACTTACATCTTTTAGTAGTTTCTTCAATGTTCAAAACCAGAAATTGTGAATAAATGAAGTATAAAACAAAATTTACAATACAGTCTTTGGGTATAAAAATAGACATGTTTTTGAAAGAAAGCTGGGGCTTAAATTTTCTTCCTGCTGAAGTCAGTAGAAGTTTTGTTTCAATTAGATGGGATCAGTCTCAGGCCTGGGATTTGGTGTTGAGATTCCTATCTGGCTCACCAGTTCATCGCACCAGAATGTCTGATGTCTGTAGGCAGTAAGGAGACTAATGATATATGCCAGTTGCATATTTTTCATGTTGTTTATCAATAAAGGGCCAGACTGTGAATGTGTTCCTTATGCGGAATGAGATGCAGAGCTGCACAGCCTCAGGAAAAAAATGACTTAGAAAAAGTGACTTAAAACCCATCACTTTTTCCTTGTCTGTAAAGAGAACAAACGTACTTTACAAGGTGCAGCTGTCTCCTTCCAGTGTGCAGCTCAGATCTGCTCCTGGGCCCTCGTAGGCAGGCAGGGAAGTGTGGTGGCCTCTGCGAGTTTGCTGCTTTCCAGCAGAGCCACACCAGCCCCGGGTCACGTCAGGGGAAATGAGGAGCCCACACACCCTTCTGTCCTCCCTGTGACAGCAGTGGGATGAATCACACGGTGCCTTTAGTCTTGGACTGATGCAGCTTCATGCAAGTCCTGTCACAGTCACCACCTATTGAAAGGACAATAAGCTTGTTTGTTTGATGAACTGCTTGGTTTGCTGCTGAACTAACAGATAAGATCCGCTTTGTTTGTTCTCCCGTCTCTGCCAATACTACTGGACATCAGAGATTAAGACCCAGACATTTGTTTGTTTATTTTTACACCATGTTAGAAAAGTATGAAGAGAATATGAACCTTTTTATAATTGATGGAAAAGTTGCGTGGAATTTGCAAAGAAGTGACAATTTACAGAAAGTATGAGAAGAATATTTATTTTGCAAACCCCCCTATTCTGAGAGTCAGAATTTATTACAAAATACGTGCCTTCAGTGGGTTGAACAGATCTTTCCTGACTTTGGAAAATCCCAGGATTTTGTAAGTGGATGAGAGACTCAAGGAGGTCTAGTTAAATGTTTTGTAAAAGTTATCACAGAATCAAAAAAAAGTTTAAAAATGTCATTTGGCCTCCTCGTTGCTGTTGTGTTTGCTGGAAATGTTGCATGCAAAACACTCCAGTCTTATCGAATCATTAACATTGATTCTAGTCTTAATGGGACCATTTGTTTTTCATTTGGAGACATTATCAAGCATTCTGACTAGTGTACATAGCTTGTAGTAAAAAAGGCTTTTACATAGCAAAGTTCTTTACCTCATGAACAAATTATGCTTCTTCTCCTCATGAAGGATACATGGCCTCATTCCAAAGAATTAAGTATTTAAAAATTAAAACAATTTCAAAGCTGACACGAATTATTTGGTTAAAAAAAAAAAAAACCCTGTTCCTTAAAAAATACTTGGACAATAAAAGCAAACCCTTGTGAACACAATAAACAAATTTTAGTTAGGCATAATTGGATTTAGTTATTGGTTGCATTCAGTCATGCTGGAATTCTTTCTCCTGATGCCTGTGTGCTCCACACTGCTTAAGTATGATGTGAGATAATATGAAATGGTGAATTGACGGCACAAGGAAACTATTTGGATGGCTGTCTGGAGTTGCCATTATTGGCTTTAATTATGACTTGCTGTCCTTTGGGTACTAAATGAGCCAGAAAAGGCTTCATATGTGCCAAAGTATTCATTAGTATTCCCCCTTCTGTCATTGTGCTTGCAGAAAAAGTTTATATCTGGCACCTGACTGCAGTTCTTCTTAGCACGGACCAAGATGCTTTGCAGATTTTGATAATCATCTGAAAGTACACCAGTGTCTCTACATTTTGGATGCAGTAGAAGTTGTTCCTAGGTAACAGTGGAAGAATTCTGATCACTTTCTGATGTAACTGGAGAACAAACTTTTTGCAGTTGTCCATGTGACATGGCTGCTTAAAGAAAGTTTCATGGTACCAACTGGAGAAAGAAGAATGATTACTTACCTTTTCCAGGGTAGGGGACCTGCACTAGGGCTTCCTGGGGAATTCCTTGTATATCAGCATTTTAGGCACCTTGCCATCATTCCATATAGAATTAATAATGAAGCCCAAAAATCCTTCTAAAATAAAAATAGCCTTTGGAATCCATTTTGGTAATGAAAACTTGTCTATAGTGAAGAATTTTTTTGTCTGCCATAGGGTGTCTCTAGGGTAGGTACAAAACACAATAATCACTCATAAAGAATATTCCATGAACTCTTCTGACACTTTGCTGTGGAGGCTGTGCTGAGAATGGTGACCACTCCTTTGGCACCCGCTCTTGAACAGACTGGTGGACAAGGATGAATTCCTGCTCCAATACATATTTACCATTGCAAAACTTAATTTTAATTTAGAACCTTGTTTGAACTTTGAGTCATGTTTTTAGCAGCCTTTGAAATACTGTCCTGTGGGACACCAGACTGTTCTTAGAAACAAATATTTTAACTAAGGTGATGTGTAAACAGATACTCCTGATTTTGGAGGCATTTGATGACATCTTCCACTTCTCATCTGTCACATTACAGCATAAGCTGGCCTTGACCTAAGCAGGGAGTTCTTCTGGAACTATGACTCTGGAACTACTGGAAGATGCTCACTTTCATGGGCTGTTTCACAGTCTTGTTCTCCCTGAAACCCAAAGTCCTCACACTTCTCAGAGAATTTAATCCAGTTCATGTATGGATTTCAGCTCCTTTTTAAGCATTCATGCCCAACATTTTGCTTTGTGGGATATTCATAGTGAAAAGACGTTTAGTCAGAGTTCTCCAATATCATCCCCTGCTCGGGCAGGAGGAAGAGCTTTCACCTGGGCTGCCTGCACCTGGGGCTAGTGAAGCAATGGATGAGAAAGGAGAATGCTGTCTTGATATATTTTAGCCCTTATAAACTCATTCCCTGCAACCTGGAACTCAAACTGGGATATGGGGTTAGCTGTACAATGGGAAAGAGTCCCTGCCTAGCTGCTCTGACATTCTCCTCCAGTTCATCTAGCCTAGGTTAGCCAAAATCCATTGTCATCGTGTTTCCAGGGTTTCCTTGTCTGCTCTGTACATTCAAAGGATGTGCCACGTTCCAGGCACAGGGCTACTCACTACTCTCTGGCCTGTCTACTTAAGCAAGCTTGATCTTTGTGCTTTAAAAGACATGGCTTCAAAAAGATTGGTGGGGGAATGGAGGGAACTAAAAAAAATCGTTCTTTTCTTTCTTTTCTATTTATTGCAACCAGAGAGTTTTGCTTCTCCTTACAGGTGCAGCAGGTGGTGCTCTTGGTCCTTCCAAAGTCAAGTTGCACTTCCGAAACTCCAGTCAGGTCAGAATTGTGCCATCCTGCACCAGCTGGCTGGGTTTAGCTCTGTGCAGTTCCAGGCAGGATCTCTCAGCTTTGAGTGAAGTGTCTTCCACCAGCAAAGGGGAAAGGAGGGAAGAAAAGGTATGTTAAGTGGGGGCTTGGCAGTAAATGAAGAAAAGATCAATACAAACCAAAAGAAGTAGTTGGCAAGGACATACTTCACCACAGTGTATCCCAATCCAGCCTTCTGTCCCAAATTTAGATGACAAAAATACGGTGTAACTTATATGTAAAACATTGTAGCTATTAAATTGAACGGTTCTGTTGACATCGTTTTGGCTTGCTGTGTGCAGTAAGGAGGATCACGTTTTCACCTACACATTGTAATTTTGCACTTGCAAGCACCCCAAAAATTGTAACAGCGGCTATTCTACTTTCAAGGCCTTCCATGATCTGAGAATAGCCACTTGCTTGGTGCTCAGCTGGCAGCTATACTCTGCACTGAAGATCATGGATTTGCTGTCATCCCTTATATTTTACAAATTCTGGATCAGAAATGTCAGCAGCAGCAGAGAGGTAAATTCTCTTCCAACTGTTCACAAACAGATGGTAATTAAAACTGGCTAAGTATCATTATATTTGCTTTTCTTTTTTAAAAATAACATTTCAAGTGGAAAACCCACCTCTCGGAGTTTCAAAATTCTTAGTTGAAAATGCTTAGAAAGTAACTAAAAATAGGCAACTCTGAGCAGAACTTCAAAGTTCGGGGAGAAAAATAATGAATACATGCCAAGTATCTCGTCACTGGATCCCTACCCAAGCTTTTTTCATCAGTCTTCCTGGAAAGGCGTCATTGCCAGTTCTTTTCAATTTTTCTTGTAAATATATCTTCCTAAGGCATTTAGTATTAGGTTAAAAAAAAAATTAAATCTCCATTTATTCTAGAGGTATTTAGTTCTGCTGTTCCCCAGTCCTCTCCTGTGTATGTCAACTATGTTCAGACATATGTTAAAATAGGGGAAATTCTACATTTCACCCAAGAAGTTATTCAAATTCACTTTTTTAGGCTTTAGTGTTGTTTTCTTGAAGTGCAAGGAATAGACACCAATAGATGGTGCTGGTGATGCATTAATAGCGTTCAGTTTCACATTTGTTTTCTGGTCTGTGCTTGGAATTTGTTTTTCAAAAAAAAAATAGGGAACAAAACAAAACAACAAAAAAGAACAAAACAACAAAATCCCTCATGCTAATCTTTTATCCAAAATGTTCTCCCTGCACTGAACCGGTCACCGTTTAACTTTAACCTGAACTGTGGCCCAGGAAATCCTTCAACATAAATAACCTTGGAAGCTGCCATGACCATTTTTGGAACGTGCTGCCTCAATAAATCTGTTACTTTGTTGTGCAATGTTGAAGTGTGCAGTTGTTTCTCTGATTAATTAGGGCAAAAAATAAACTCGCACGATCAATCCAAGCTGTGACACGTTTCAGCCCTGGCTTGAACATGTGGGCAGAAAAGAGTCTCAGAGCCTTCTCAACAGACCTGCCCTGGAATTTTAGGATGCATTGCTGGCTCGGAGTTTACTCCATTTGATGAGATAAGGTGGCTGCTAACACAGTCTGCAAGGCAAGAGTTTTGGTCTGCCCCAGGACTGCCATGCCAGGTTAGCACGGGTAGGACTGAACACGGTAAGAAATTACTCATCTTGACCACTAAAGACAACATAACCGAACTGTTTTATGTAATTGTGTTTATTTTATTTCACATATTACCCATGGAGAACAGCTGATACATTCTCTACATCTTTCACCAGTCTGGAATGCAAGATAAAAAAAAGGTATGGAAAGAGTTTAACGTTTGACATTCACGATATGAAAAATAGAGGGGATACAATGTTTTAAAATGCCCTTATGCAATATATATATATATAAAACGTATAAAAATAAAATATATTTTTCCAAAAAAAGGACATGACACAGAACAATCTTAAATACCAATGCATATCTCGTGATCCACACACACCGCACTTATAATTAGAACAAAAACCAGGTACAATTGCACTTTTCCTCTCTGTGACGTTCAAGTATATCGCAGTCCCCGCAGGGACTAGTGAGTGTCCGATTCCCTGCCGGGTGCGGATAACGCAGAGGGTAGAGCAGATGAGGGCGGCCTGTCCTTGCCCAGGGCTGACGCGCACCCTCCGGCCCTCGGGGGCAGAGGGCGAGGCCGGGGCCCGTCGCCCACCGGCGGGTCCCCCCCTGAGCATCCCCTCCTCGGGGCCGCCGGCGAGGGCCGCCGGGCCCCGCGGGTGCAGCGGCGGCGCCTTC